>JBBMOJ010000024.1:1044-165798 GCA_038090695.1 Sclerotinia spermophila
ACAAAAATCAAAAATCAAAAATCAAAAATCAAAAATCAAAAATCAAAAATCAAAAATCAAAAAATCAACTCCTCAATAATTAATCAAGGAAACAATCAATCAATTTCACTTTACATTCCAAAGTAAAATACAAATATATTTACCTATTTCCAAGTAGTATATATAAATATTAGACCCAACCCAACCCAACCCACAAGCTCGAATTTTACATATATACAAAGAGCAAGATTATAAGAATATTAAGTTAACAAGATCTAGAATCAGATTCTTATATAAAAGTATATCTTTAATAAATACCAGTACAATAATATAACCGAACTCACCAAAAATTACTACAGAATATCAAATTAATTAAATAACTTTACAAATTTAATAAAATAAAAGAATCTAATTTTGGATATAAACACTTTTTTTTTAAAAAAAAAAAGATATTATAATAAATTAAATTGATATTGAATTTCAAAGTAGGTGATTTTGGGCTGTTTTTTGGTGAAGAAATCTGTAAATGTATACATCTGGTATTTATCAAAGATGTCTTTGTAAAGGAGGAGAGAGAGAGAGAGATATCAGGAAAGGAAAGGAAAGGAAAGGGAGAACCACGTAAAAGCTTTCCTGAAAGAAAAAAAATCAAGATTTTTCCAAGATGGATAGATAAATACCACGCCATACCACCCATCCTGACCCCAAACCCACACACCCCCGCGGGAATTTCCACAACAATCCATCCCCCCAACAATCACCCCTCACACCTCCACCTCTCCAGCATAATCTTCCAAATCTAGCTCTAGCTCTAGCTCTGGCCCAATTTCCCCCCTCCACCCAGCATTAAAGATCGCCCGCCCGCCCGTCCAAACAAGCTCATTGTCGCGAACATTACATAGATGCACGATTTGGATATCATGAGCTAGCTGGCGCTGCGCCGATCTACCACTGGTTTTATGGAGATGCTTGAATTTTCCGATTGCCGAATATTATTTCTCAGGGGTGGTGAGGACAATCTGGTGGGTGGGTTCCTTGAGAGGTTCTACCAGATCCGTGGATCTTACAATATACTCGCAAGAAAAAAAAAATTTCTCATACATTTCCAGGTTGGTTTCAGGAGCCGAGCCGGAGCCGTTTGTCTAGAAACATTTAACACAGGATGGAAACTGTTATCAATCACTCACTCACAAGACACAAATCATCAATTGGCCCGATTCAGACTAATAAGAAGTAAAGTCGAATAGGGAAAAATATATCTCCGTCTCTTCATTATCTATTTTCCATCTCATTGCACGCTACCTAGATAATCTTCTCAGCCCGAGATCTTCAGCCTAGCCACCCAAAAGCAACAATAAACAAGTCCCATCCGCCATCGTGATCACATCATGCAAAACGGAAGATCTTTAGCCTAGATCAATCCTTTTATCCAGAATTTTTCCCGATCCATATCCTAACACCACAAAATCCTCCCAGGTGAAAATATTGACGACCAAAGTATAGAGTAAAAAGTTCGAGCCGCAGAGAAATGAAATAAAAGAAAACAATATTCATTGACAACAGAAGGGGTATGTGGGTAGTAACAAGAAAAGATTCCGCCGTGCTCAAATGCGCTAACCTTGCGCTGAATATATGGTACAATGAAAATGAAATGCCCATCTCTTAGGAAGATAGTTTGAAAAATGCAAAAAATAAAGTCGTCAAAAACGGCTATGAGGTATCATCTAAATGAACAGATAGAAAGTTGCAAAGGCAAAGTGAGAGGAAATTTAGCTCTCTTCGGTAATCCCAACCTCGCCACCTCCTTCCTCCCTCCACTCGCGACTCCTGTCGGTCATTTTCTTGACACCGCTAACACGAGCTGCCCAAAGACTTTCAGCCGGGGTTCGCAAAGTATATCCTCGCTGACTGCTGATAACGCCAATGGCTTGAAGTACTGCTTTCCTGCTGTCCCTGCCAAATACGGCGGGATGATTGATCCATTCGAGACTCGCCTCCAACTCCGCATCAAGAGCCGAAACAGTGTTGGGATCGATACCAGGTGCTGTGACAACTGCCGAGAGCGCGTCAATCGATCGATGTCGAGGAATAGGGCCCATGGTGTGGTTGGAGGTGATTGTCGTAGCAGATGTTGGCGAGGGGGTGCGGCGTCTCTCAGGGGTACGATTGGTTGGAGATGAAGAACCGGTGCGGGATGAGAGGTTGTGATTTGGTGACTTGGAAGGTGTAGGTGGAATGGGCGGTAGACCACCCTTTCCTAAACCTTTCAAGATTGAACGTGTCTCGCTTAAAAGATGTTGTGCGCGATCATGCTGACCACGAGAAACCAAAGTGAGAGCTCGTGTAAGCATGTCCGAGGTAAGAAGTTCCATTCGACGTTGAACGACGCTTGGATGAGGCGGAATGGGTGGAGCACTGTGCCAAGTAGCGTGCTTCTTCTGGTTCGATGGAGCAGGAAGCATAGTGATTGCTAACAGGGAAGGGCGGGGTAAATGAGTAAGGGTGCCATCTCTAAGGATATCTCCCCAGGTTAAGTCAGCTTGGATCAGAGCAACTTCCTCTATTGATACAACTCGCTGATCTTCTTGATCGAGTGGCCCACCAAGAGCCTCGAGCCCAGAAACTATAGAGTCCCAGGGGTCTTGAGCAAGCTGCTCTTGCGAAGCATTATCTGGAGCAATGAGTAGCTGCACTAGAATATCCCTCTTATCGCCAAATCTCAGGTCCCCCAAAGAAGCCTCGGCGTCTTTACCTGTTGCACGCTTGGTGATCTGCAAAGCCCCACTAATCTTGACAAATTTAGCTGGCGATCCTTCAGGAAGTCGAAGCTTTAGTTTCACATTTTGGTGTGACATTGTCTGTAGGGATCCAAGACAACCTGCAAGACATTCTCGCAACATCATCCAGTCTTTGACGTATGTGTAAGAAGCTTTCGTGCGCGTTGACAATTCAATCATGGTGTCTGGCTTATGTGTCATGCCAAGTCCGAAGGAGTGAACAGCGATTCTAGAGTAAACATTGTTAGCTATTACTTGTTTCTGTCCAAAAGATATTCAACCACTTACTTTGCTGCCTCAGCTCTGGATACCACAAAATCCACGCTCTCTGCATCTGATGTAGACGAGTCGCTAATCAGAAGAATCGTAGCAATTGGATTATTTGACCTTCGCTGCATGAGAAGATCCATCGCAACATTCGCACCCTCCAGAACATCTGCTCGGTGACTCTTTTGCCCAACCGGTCTGATCGAGGCCAGAATTTGCTCCCATCCATTCCATGTTTTACTAGTCATCCCTACAAGTGGTGCTGCACCGCCACTAGAACCAAATGTGACCAGACCCATGCGATCACGATCCCCAAGGTTAGAAACCATAAATTTAAGTGCATCTCTTACAAGAGTAATCTTCACACCTTGCATCGAAGATGATATTGGAATGACAACAACAATATCAACCGGAACGTGTAGTGCAGCTGGCAGTCGTAGACCTCTAGGGGCATTTGCGTAATCTGTCGGTGTAGCAGCGGTGACGGATCTGGCTCCATATCCCGAGGAATTGACTGATGCTCGTTGGGGTCCTGAAGAATCGCGATTCCATTCTTCTTCTTCGGGTTCGGAGAGGTCGTAATCAGAATTTCGTGCTGGAGACCCCTCGATTGCGTTCAAATCTAATAATGCCTGTTGCCACAACTTGAGCTGATTGCGATTATCGAATTTGAGATGAAATGATGGTAGTTCTGCCACTGAGAGGCTCAAGGTCAATACATTGTCTTCAGCAGGGCGTAAGTTAGCCGCGGTGATTTTTTCGGTTTGCCCGAGAGAATTGCCAGATCCCGATTCAGTCACCTCGTTCAAATGCTTTTTGATTAGTATTGAACCTTTGAGAGTGCATCGAGTACTTTTTCGAACGCCATTAGATTCATCCCAAAGCTGTGACGATGAAACCTTCTTTTCTTTCACGCAGATAAGCATTTCCGCGAACAAGAAACATTCCAGTTCCTGCCAAGATTGCCTGTCTTTTCCCACCCGAATAGTGCCATACAATCGCAATTTTCCAAATCTGCTTCTCATTAGTGTTTTGTTTGTTTTCGTCCGTGAGTGAATGGTAATTTATACCTATTAAAATCAAGACCATGCCAGTTTTCCACCCGAGTCCGCAGACCTTCGGTGATTTCGTCCAAGACCTCTGGAGATTCATAGGGATAGAACCGTGGTGCACTCTGAGCTGGGGATGGGGGTCGAGCGTAGGTGTCTTCACGGCGAATGTTGGGTAGTGGAGGGGCGCTTCGAATATCATCGGGGTCGGGTCGCCATTTGTTGTCCGGAACCTCAATTGTGATAAGACAAGTCAAGGTTTGCTGCTGTCTGGACCTGTTCAAGGTCGGGAATTCGGAACGGATGCTGATGACTGGAGCTGGTATGGGATTTCTTGTGACGCTTGCTCGCGGACTTATAAGATTTGAGTCCATCGCTTGCACGTCGTAGTCCTGGCGGCGAGGCGGGCCGCTAACGGTAGTCTCTGGATACCCAACGGATGACGGGGCATTTCCGCTGTCGTTTCTTTGGTGCGACATTCTCGATGGCTGTGCATATCTATCCATGCGCTCTCTACTGTCCCTACTATCTCTGTTGCTACCATTATCTCTGCTATTCTCTCTCATATAGGTATCCCCGCTATTCGCTCTTGTTCTGGTAGTTCGAGCATTGGATTCGCGACTCGGCGGTCGTACGGTTTGGCTTTCCCAGGTCGAAGGTGTGGGCGTTGACCTCGCGGATTGGTTGCTGGCCGACACTGAACGCACAATACTACTTAGCTTTTCTGGAGGGACAGCAGGAATCAGCTTTAGCTTTCAAGGAAGACGAACCATTTTTGAACTTCTTACCAATGTCAAGAATATTGCCTCCTCGACTCGTATCGAGACCCAAAGGCGCATTGCAAGTTGGGCAATATTGAGCGTCACTCTCCTTGATGTATTCGTAAAAACATGCCTCATGTGAGACATGGCCGCATGAAAACTGTAGTATTCGTTGCCCTCGAAGTGTATGTTCCAATGGCTCTTCGCACACAGCACATTCACTTCCAACAAACGTCCTCTCCCTCCTGGTACGAGTTCTATCCGTGTCTAACATTCCTGCCATTCCACCACCAGCTCGCTGTTTGAAATCACGATTTGCCTTACTGGCGAGAAGGGAGACCGAGGAGCACGACGTATCGGAAAATCCACGAGTATGTTCAAGAACTTTTCGATTATCTGATGAAGAATAGGTATACAAGTCAGTCAATAGGAAAGGTAATATTTGTGCATTAGTACGAGCGGAGGGGTGGAGTAATAGCAATTTGGGAGTATTGGCTCCCTGCGTACCCTTTTTGGGATGCGATCCTGCAACGCGGGCTCCACTAGACAAATCCTTGACCTTGTCTTTCTCTCGTCTCCTGGATCTTTTATCCGAGTCGCTCAGTAGTCCAAGCTCATACAACCTTGAAACCTGGTCTTTTTGTTCTTCTGCTCTGCGGCTAAAGCTAGTGAGATTCCTACCAGTGGTGTCGGAAGGGGTGCTATGTCCCAAAAACCTTTTCGACATGAGCCGCTGTTCCAGAGGGTCTAATTTTCAAAGCTCTATTCTGTCAATATTGAATTTGTCGGTCCACTTTTTCTGAATATATATTCCGCCGCTGGGAAACCCAATCGAATTAAGAGTTATGACCAGTAAAGTAATCAAACTCAGCACATACAATGTTTGCTTGTGAGACTTGAGATGCGGCGAAATCCTACAAGTCCGAACCCAGGAAGATTTGGGGTGGCGATGTTAGGAATTGCAGGCAGTGAGAATTTCAATTCTCTGTCTTTGGGGACTCTAAATTTGGGTATGGGAATGAGGACAGGACTACCGGGAATGAGAGCAGGAGCTAATCGTAATCCAGAGGTGTAACGCTGTGGGGAATTTGCGAATAGACTTTCCACTCTTCGGTGTTGCTGATGAATCACAGCTTAGGTCAGAGTAAATTGAATAGGATCTGGGGTAGGAAGTGACCACTGTCGGATGTAGTTCGAGATCCCGCGTCTGGTTACTGGGCTGCAATTATGAAAGACGAGCTGAAGGAATAGGCCAATAGGGTATTCAATGCAGATGTTATTCATTCGAATTGGCGTCCGGGAGGTTTGCGAATGGAATTACTAGAAAGGAGGGGCGAGACTTGCGGAATGTGCGAATCTTGACTACATGATAATTGAGTTTCATTCGTCGGAACCTTGTGAAATATGATGAAAAGTTTGAGAGAGATTGTGAAGTGAGTGAAGTGAGTGAAGGAAGAAGAAGTGACGAGCCGTAAGATCTGAAGAGACAAATGTTATCGCCATCCACTTACAGTCGGTAGTAGGTTCATGGTAGCACAATATCCAGGCAGTCACGGTAGTAAGTAATTTGTTCTATAAGAAGAATTGAATAATGTTAGTTCTATGCCGGAACTCCATTTTACCCAATGGCTTGAATCGAATACAATGAATATGGATTTAGGCACGTCAACGATGGGCGCTGTCCAGGATATCAGGATAATATCTACATACAGGACTGAACGAACCATTTTTCAGGATTTGATTTCGGAGGATGGAAGGGTTGGTGGCAGATGTTGGGTAATCTTGGTGGTGATGGATGTCCCAAAATACTCTCTCTCACTCACACATACTTGTATATAGTTCGCATAAAAACTTATAATTCGAAAGTTTAGAGAAAAGATAACTTTCAACTTGCAGCATGCAGTTGACTGATCTTGTATGTATATACATATGTACACAGTCAGTACACCTTGTGTTCTACACTATACTCGACGCAATTGGTTTTGATTTCATCACCTCTTTCCACGACTTGGTTCACTCACCCACCTTCACATAAACCAAAAAAGCCACACATCAACAAGATACCTTCTTTTCCAAATTATATATCAAATCACCATATCAATTTTTCGCATTCAAGTTTATATATAATTAGAGAAAATCTACTTCATTTGAAATACATCTAATTTCTATCGTATTGGCTATCTTCAATTGATGAAATTACTCTGTAGATGGTGTTAAAATTGAATATTATTAATATCAATATCTTTTTTTAATTTTTGATTCTTTCAGTACGAGTATAATTACAGATTTTTTCATTCCATATGGAGCCCCCCCCACCAACCCCTAGTCTCCAGCAATATAGCATAATAAGAGAATGACACTGCTATCCCAGCTTTCTGCAGTCAGTTCTCAAGCAACTACGGAGTAAGTAACACCATGAAAAGCTATCTTGCCAATCAAAATGCTGTATCAGAGTGCCACTATTATCTATCCCTGGCTTGTAAAAGTGCTCACTAGGCTATATCTCCATCATGCTGCAGAAAGAATTCCAGGATACACAATATATATACAAGGTAGGTCTTGCTTGCGAAGGTAGCCAGTCTCGCCAGTGACAACCAAAGCCACGGGGTATGGTATTATTATCTCTATTGGTTCTACGAGTACTGTACCGGTCCTTCTCTTCTGGACAGGATAAGCTTGGCTTTGTCTATCCGATCATTTCTTCTTGCGGTCGGTTGTTAATAGCTGAAAGAGAGAGATATATTTACAGAGTACATGATACCTCGCAAACCTTTCCTCGGGCCATTAACTTTTCAGGAGAACATACCAGTAATTGTCCGAAAAATCAAAATCCCCCCATTCTTCTCGATGTTTTCTTCTAATTGGTTTGCTAGTGGCCGTACTGGGGAAGGAAGGAGAAGAAATGATTAGTTTTTTCCTTCCGTAAACAGTAGAAGGGAGGAAGGAAATGATTCGGATACGAAGTCTTTATTTAACATCTTCAACTACATATCGACTATCTGAGACGAATCCGACAATGTTCTAGAGGTAGAAAATTGGGACTAGAATTTATGATTGCGCACTTATGATGAACTATTTGATTCTGGCATCTGTCATTATGATTCGGACCCCATTCTTAACACTTCAGTCGATCATCAGGCATGAGGTCAGAACCGGTGGTCCGGTGGGTAAGATTCTAATTAACAGCCCCAATACGGAAATGTTCGAAAGATTTGATACCCACAAGAAGAAGAGGAAGAAGAAGCGTGAAATCAGTACTGTAATGTAATGTAATGATCTGCCCTATAAGAAACGGATCGACCTCTGCTACATGCGTACGATAAGTGCAGAGTAAAAGAAAGTAATGAGAAGCAAAAATTGGAATTTTGGGTCCTTCTAAATTCCAACTCCTATTTGCTTTCTTTAGGCGTCGTGGTTCCCACGCGGTTTATATTCAATGTCTCATCCCCATATCCACTTCCGATGGTCGAAAACTTGCGGGAACGCCGCCACGGAAATCAGGAACAGAAATAGTGATGACCATTGTGACACTGACGAAATCAAGGAACCATAATCGTAAATCCAAAGAATATCTTGCTAGTCTGTATTGAATATACGATCTATGTCATGTCGTATATGTCGTACACCCAAAACCTAGCTAGCCGACCTGAAGAGAATTTAAGCCACAACCACTAGACTCAAATCATAATCTTCTAGAAACATTCGAATCGCGGTCAGAGCTTTCATATTTTATTTATTAGATTGCATATCAGAATTGTATCTTTTCGAGATCGTTTGCCCTGAGCGTCTTAGGTTCAAGAATAGATGCTAGTACACCTCCCTGATTGTGTGGAATGTTACATGATCGATCTAATCTCAAGCTACTAGCTTTTCAAGAAGGATTTCAGAGGATTGAGATACATGTGCGGTCCCTCCGTTCTGTATTTCAAATAGGTACACCCTCAAATATATGCTTATGGCCAACAGCTTCGGCAGCTAAAATGACCAACCATCCTTTCTACGTTGTATAACTGCAGTCTATGGATATATCCTCATCACTACTATGTAGTAGAAACTATTGTATTGTCACTTCTTGACGGATATTAAGAACTACAATTATGCAACATGCTTACAACATCAATATTAAATGAATATAATGATGCGCTGACATTTCTAAAGCCATCGCCGCATGTACCAAGCTCGAAACATACAATTGCGAGCACCAGCCTGCTTTCATCCCATCTGATTCGCATGAATTCAATCAGATGTTAGACAGCGTGGCTTGATGTTACCCGAAACATACACTCCTATCAATCTCTGATGTCAGCTTCACATTGCTACGCCGCAGGTAGTGATTACAGCTCGTACCGTGGCGCTCGCATAAACATAAAAAGAATCTTCGCAAAAAGAAAAAAAAAACTCAAATGCTGCCGAAACCCTGGCTGGCGCAAAAGAATTATGATTGGTCCACTAATTCTAACCAACGATATGTAAAGACATCATCATTCAAACATTTCAATCCACTATCGCGCAGAAGATAATTATGCTGCGATGTTACCCTCTGAGTTCATCAGCGTCCTGAATAGGAAAACACCTGACAACAGTACCACCCTTTTCTGGAATTTGCTTTACGAGCAGTCTGACAGTCATACAAGAAAATCCTTCGCAAACCTCACTTTGAAACATCATTGCAACCACTAAAATGACGTTTTCATATCGATCTCCTCTTGCCCAAAGGTAGCCTTCTTTAAGCATTATCTAATGCACCCCAACCCCTTTTGACAACGATCAAATTCTTATGGCGTGCATATATGTACATACCGATATCCACGATATTCTCGCGTGCTAAGCATAAAATATGATTACTGTGGTGTCCGCAAGCAAATATCATAGTTGATAATTCAAGGAGATAGTTTTTGTTAGATTGACATTTCTCGCATAAGATAAGCTTCTCTCTCCAGCTGGACAAAATCAGACCCGTAACGCATTGCACGTCCGCGTCATTCTGATGGGTATACTCCGCCACGAAGGATACCAATCCATGAGAATATGGAAACCCCGATCCTCAGGGTTGATCTAAATTTACAAGAATACCCAAGATCTATGTGCTGCATATTCCTGGCATCTTTCTCTATCAGTTCTCTTACATTAGGATGGATGTCGGTGCGATTCTTTCTCGTCATCTCCTCATATGAAACGTGTGCTTTCCTGAAGCGGTTCACAATGATGTTCCAAAAAAAGTCTGGCACATGTAACTGGATTTACTTCTCTGTTAGTTCGTCAACATCAACCTACTTTCTTTACACTTGACCTATCTTTCTACTGTTTGGAAATTGGAACCCTACTTCTATTTATTTTATCTGTGCATCAATGCATTCGAGATTTCGAGCCTCGTCCCTTGTTATTGTAGCCTTCCATTTTTAATCTCGCATTTGGCGTATATCATGGTGACCATTGTTAGAGAATGGAGCTTCTTAACACATCTGGATCGCTGCTCAGTTTCTGCCCTATAAGGTTCTGTCAGTGCCCACTGCTAGGACAATTCTAGCTTGAACTTCCATTCAAATCTACCAATTCAATAATAAGCATGCCAAAGCGGTAAGTTTGATTTAATATCTTCTGATCAACAACCCGGGCATCTAAGTCCTCGTCTGTCTTTTCTTAACTCAAATGACGTTAGAGCTTGATTCATAGAGGTTTGTCTTGACCAGAACAAGATGTGAAAACTAAAAATAGTGTTGATAGTTCTAATCGTTAACGAGCTAACTACCATAGCAATCATGAGAAAGCCAACTATTCAGATCTTATTATCTTCTGATCTTAATCAGCATGCTCGAATGAATATCGTCACATAAACTTCATGGCTATCTCGATTTACTATACATGGCACCTCAATCCATAACTCACCTGAAACATCATCAGTCCGCTTCCGACCCGGCGCGCGTCATTTACCCCGCAATGCTAAGATTTCTTACATGCAGATTTTCAGCACAATGTACGCTCAAATGACTTGATCAACGATGATTAAGATAGTTATACCTTTTCAATGCAACTATACCGGTACGCGCTTTGATAAACATTACATACCGCTGCTAATAGGTTCAAGCTCATGCTTTACCTCTTGACTACAATCTGCCTTGGCTCAACACCAACACGAGTCATCTAGACAATATGACTGCGAATCAAGGAATCATGTAAACTCAAAATGTCCTCATTATTCCCGCATATGCAGGTAGAGTACCCACCGAGCCACTATATTTATTCAAGCTAAACGAACCCCTTCCTTACTGCTAGCACTGCAGAACACTAAGATCCAGACCAGAAGTTTCCAAGAAAGTCAAGACACGAGGCCAGGGTTCAACCGATGAAGACCGAAATGGATACTTTGAGTTCCCATGTGCTTTTGACGGTTGTTTGATAGATATTGTAATTACATCAACTATCTGATAAGTGCATGTAGTATCCATCTACATGTACAAGGTCAGAGAATACCACCCCGCAGCCGTCCGGCCCCATGCCTTCAGAACGCCACCAAAGAAGAAGGCGTGTCTGTTCATACACAAAACTTCCCCGTTACATTTACGCCGCACAGTAAAGTTTCAGCTTCTCACTATGAGGATAACCAATGATACATCACGTTCCCACCACCTTCTTGATACACACATATAACTCGGACCGGATACTTACAATGATCCTATACAAGCATACAGATAAACGATATTGAACATTGATTCGATACGTCGTATGTGGACCTGCCACCATCTGCCTCTACCTTGTACACGATACCGTAGGCAGTAAATTCCCGAGCCCAAGGTAATTTCTTGCGAAAGCCAGTACGTACGTACATACGGGACGACTTCAATTCGCGGAGGCGAACAAGAGACGTAATCCTCAGCCCTAGCTACGGGCTTTTTAGATAGGAAATTCATGCAACACCTCAGAAATTTCAGTCTGAGAGATCGCCTAATAACTCTCAAAGAGGGGATGAGGTACTGGAGGACTGGTGGACGGAGGCTCGAGCTCGTTTGGCGGGGTACTTCCATCAGTATGCACTACTATAAGGTTAAGCCACCAACACAAAAAATTAGGTTCTACAAGGGGCCTGGATGTGAAATAGATGGATATCAAGCCGTTCGTCGGTGTAAACAAGTCTTTGATAACCTAGTTGAGGCCTGTACTGAATTTAATTACTGGAAAAACTGGTACGAGAAGCGTAGCGAATGATGCGTTTGCAGATACGAATGTCATAATTGCCTAAAGACATTTGGTATCGCGGGATTAGATTATTTACCTGAGATAGTTGGTTAGAGGACATTGCGAAACTCAAAAATTAGTAGTATTAATTTAAAATGTAGAATATGATCTATCGGATTCGCTCAGGAACCAGGAACCAGGACCCCAGAAACCCCGTACCATACGGTTGGTAACTACTTACTGCAAACATTCCTTCCCTATGGCGGAAACTTGCAGGAAACTGGATCGACTAAATCATCTGATTGGGTAAAGGCAGGAAAATGATACGGAATAGTGCCGAGAGTTTATCACTATTATCATTACTATTAATCACATCTGGACATTTAAGCTCTCGTGTTTGCTTTTTAGATTCCACATGCCGGCGGTGCACTGATGATAGATACCGTGCGCGGCGGGGATGCCCGTGATGATGGTAATCATTTTCTTTGCTTTGGGGGACCAGTAGATAGATTGGTGTTGGTACCAGTTCTTGATGTGATGGCTCACATCACATAAATCGACCCTGGTCTTCATAGTTAAGACCGTGAGGGTTTCCTCCGCCGATATCAAAGGGAAAGAGCAAACCTGCGTGCAATCTGAGGGGATGTCTCGTCTCCAAATGTGGAGCGGGAAACTCAAATACGATTCATGGATCACCAGAGTATCAGTTATTCAATCGCGTTATGGCGCTTACGAGCTATGTATATGAGGGATTTGGAGTTCTCAGTCGCGAGGAAAATCTTCCTTCGGATTTTACTTTCTACATCGATCAGAGAGTCAGCAATAGCCAGTCCAAGCCTTGGAGGTCCACGCCATTCATCTCCTGGAGAAATACCTTGATACCTTGAGCCAAGGGTCAAGCCATCAGAACCATCGATCATCCTGGGGAATCTTCTGGGCAGTCGTCTCGCTCGGTATTGAACATTGCCATAACGGCTATAGATGACCCGGTTGAATAGGTTCATCGTCGACAACCTTAATCATCGTCATGCGAGAAATTGTGATAGCATTGTGACAACACAACTGTTCGTGGTGTATCGAGAACCGACGTTGATGAGCAGTGACGGGCCATACTCTGTACTGTGATGTCGTATCCACCCAGAATCAGATTCACAATTCTTTACTTTCAACTCTGGATAGCAGCCTGTCTTCATATGGTATCTGGACTGTCCATAGTATATCATCCTTCTGATATTTCATGGAATAATGTCCTCTCTAACCCCTCGCACTTAGTTATTTTGATACCAGTCAATCCTCTCGGATAATTTAGTGGCCTGTTCCTCGCACCTAGATTTGCTGTGGACAAATCAATGATATCTCCATTTTTAAGTTGGATACCGGTATGAGGAAAGCATGTGGCACGTGGTATGCGTTCCTCGGTCTGTATTCTATTTCCTATTAATGTTTCTTGCATATCTCATCACAGACAGTCTTACGTCCCTGCGACATTTTTTTTTTCATGACCCCACTGAACAAATCCACAATCGGTCCCCTAAAATGGGGGCAGCATTTTGATTTTTTATTCCAAGTACTGTACATTAAGATATGCGACGAGCATCTCAGTACCAAACAAACTTTCTTGAAACTTCTTCACACGGCTGTGTAACTGGTACCGGTATACAGGATAACATTTGTTGCAAGGGCCAAGTGGAGCCGCCATGCAGTCTGAAGGGCCTTTGAGTTTCGGCGATGAAATTGGGGATGTGTGTTTGAGGTCTCCGCTGATGAACCTTATGTTCCCAAACGAGGGTTCTGAAAATGGGGGTGTCTTCCGCGTGTAGATTCCATCACATTTTTGACGGAAAGTAATAGTCGGGGAGTAGCTATTGGCGGTGCTAAATGGATTGAAGTGTTGATATATTCCGTATGCCACGTGATGATTTGATTTGTGGTGGTTCCAAGTGCATGCAATGATATAGACTTCGCAGAGGGGTACCTGGCATGCGATGGTTGAGGAGCCATGGACATGGTAGACTCAGGTGCTCTATGACAGTCGCTTTGTGGCGGAAAAATTTGCCACAGAGTCCATCCAATAGAGAAAAGATGCGGATATCTCTGGTTTGGCTATGGTCCAAACACAGACATGGCACATTCTGCAGGCCCGATAGAAAAGGTTGCATCGCAAACCAAGACACTCTTGCTCGCTTGGGAGATATCCTTCCACGAGTGAGTACAAGGGGCGTGTCTTTGATGAATGCCGGGTCCGTGCATTCACAGATTTCTTCACCAAAAACAGCCCAAAATCACCTACTTTGAAATTCAATATCAATTCAATCCAATATAATATCTTTAGAAATCTTTCAAAAAGTAATAGTCTTTATATCCAAAATTATATATATTTCATAGGTTCTATTATTTCATTGAAATTATAAAGTTATATAATAAATTGATATTCCTATAGTAATTTTGGTGAGTTCGGTTATCCCGGCATTCATCAAAGACACGCCCTCGTAAGTACAATTCCCTTGGATGCTTTCTGTGTGCTAGTACTCCAACAAAGGCGATTATCACACGATTTCGACTCGGGAAAAACATCCATAATTCACGCAAACATTGTCAGCAGCATACCTCGACATAATTATGCTCTGTTCAAAACTCAAAGGCATATTGGCGGGACAGAAATCATCTTTCATGAAGCCCTTAAAATATTCCTTGTCCACATCTCTTGGGATCACAACTTGACAATGCTGTGCCAATATTCAGAGAACATCGTGAAGCGGCTGAGAGTGAAGCTCAAATGTACCGTTGTATTGAAGCGAAGGAGCGAGTCCAGAGAACTTGAATTGAGGGAAAGAATGCAGAGCAAAGAACGAAGTACGTCGTATCGTAAGCTACAATATGGTCATTCTGAGTTCTGACTATGGATAGGAGATAGACAAGAACGAATCTATTTCCTAGATGACCGTAGTTGATTGCAGCAACCAGCATCATAGACTGCAGAAATACGGCATCATAGAACTGGAAGCTGGCTAGCCGGTGTCCCCGACTATAGGAATTGGAAAATCAATTCTAAATCTTCCATCGTGTTGTGTTATGGTATCCGTAAGCTGGAAATCGCTTCTAGATTGATGAATGCTGAATTCTACCAGCTGGATCCCGCAAATCGGTCTTGGTCTCAAGCCGCATGGATGGCTCTCAAATGGCATTTCCTGCCGTCCTAATATTATTGCGACTTTGCTGACAAGAGAATACTCTCTCCGAGTGGTCGTTTCAATTTTCACCTTGTCGCATGGAAACGGATGCAACAATAGTAAAAGCCCCATAGAATCTTGCTCGCAACCTTGAAGATATTAAGACCGACTTCTTGGACGAATTATTGAGATCGAAAGGCGGGAATTGGTAAAAATGATGTTTTGACTGGATTGTTTGCTCCTGCATATGGATGAGCTCCGTGAAGCCATAGATGTTACTATCGGCGATAAATCATAAAATGCCACGAAGATACCCAATGACCTTCGAAGGTTGATTAGAGCTTGCGGGAATCTTACTTTGATTGATGACGACACACTAGAAGTGTATCTTGCGCACGAACAGTCAAACTAACGATATCATGCCGGATAATCCGGCTCTAAGTGAAGCAGTATCTATGGATCCACGTCCGCCACTAGGAAAATAACTTGGTGATATGTATCTCAACTTTGATGTCAAAGTTTGTACCTGACCTTCGTCATCCCAAGAGGCCCAAAGTTCTATCCAATGTCAATCCGCCAAGTACCTGGATCTCAACACAAATATGAAGATACTAGCAAACGGACAGCTCATATAGGTGTGTATACAGTTTTCTATCTACAACCTCACATTTACAACATAACCTTTCCAAGTCCGTAACAAGCTCACGGCCCAACAATACTCTGAATATCATCCACCCTCCTCTCTTCAACCCACTCAATAACCTCCTTCCTATTCCTACAAACATGCGCTTGTCCCTCTCCAGTCGCATCAAGCACACTTTCACTTCCCTCCAATGTCATATCTGCCATACATAATATCTGATTGCGCAAACATTCGAAACAGTGCGCAGCATGCATATCATTTCGAGCGCCGTCGAATCCAAAGGTTTGCCCGGAAGAGAGAACCAGCTGGTGGTAGGTGTCTACTGTGTAATATAGCTACGTGGTTGTCAGTGAATAGAGCCATTGAATAGGAGAAAAGAAAGGTATTGTACGCAATGTAAAGCATGCGTCCAAGATGCTTCGAATATGGGGGCGGAACGGATGAGGTCATTGACGATAGGTTTTCCTAACAAGGGATGTTGTTCGTAATCAGGAATCTGGACGGTGCCACTACCCACTGTACAAGGTCGGTCAGTGTAATTCATAAACCTCTCCTCCGTACATTGGTCACTCACATGGCATTAACATATCCCAATTATGACGAATTTGCATTCGATCGTCATTACTTGACATATTCGGCAAGAACGATGATTCTTCTCCTTTCAGAAGCGTCCACTTGTGAGATTCTATATTCATTTACTTAGTATCAGTCTCTTCGCAAAAGGAATAACCCGGACTTACGAGGAATATATAGCCCATTGATATCTCCACCAGTTTCCGCGTCCGCGGGTACCCAGCCCTCCTCATTAATCTCGCTCTTTTTCCCACTCCCCAATAATAAATATACAATCAAGCTCTGCATCATAATCACGACACCCCATCGTACCCACGTCAAAATATGGAAGAATCTCGTACTCGAGTTTCTATGTCTGAATATTTTGCGGAGTCGTGAAAAGGAAGCCGTTTTCGAGGTCGTGTATTTTTCATGCCGTGATCCGAGGGTAGTATCAGAGTCATTTTCAAGATCGATATCTTCGATTTCCATCTCGGTAATAGGTTGATAGTTACTGGTGGATTCTTGGGGAGACATGGTTTTGAGATAATTAGGCTGGAAACGGGGTTGGATTTGGAGAGATGGAGATATGGAAGGGGATTGAGAACCGGCTCAATGATGAAATTGAAAATTAAAAAAAAAAAAAAAATGCTTACAATTGAAGCAGAGAGGTGAATGAAAAGAATAGAAAGAAAGAAATTTGACAGAAAAATACCCAAGAACCAGTCCTCGATGCGCGTTAAAAAAAAAGTAACGGAGAAAGAAGTGACGACGAGGTTGTAGTGCGATAGGATGAAACTTCACCAGAATAATCAATAAATCCACATATTAACAAAAAATTTCCATCACTATCTCATTATCTTGATCATTATCTTGATTCCCACCCCTCTCCCTTTTCATACATACATACATACATACCTTCCAGTTTCACATCCTCCACAATCGTCGTCCTCCTATCCAATTTTCCAAGAACATCGCCCGCACTTCACAGCGCTTCCATGCATGTATCACACGAAATTAGCATGAAGTAAGTAACAGTAACAGTAACAGTAACAGTAACATGATACGAAACCTCGACACGACTTCCTTCTTTTCTTCCACCCGATGATGGATATGATTTCGGCTAGTATGTATATCGAAAATAGATGATGGGTGGATGGTTGGTAGTTGTGTGTTTGATCTGATGTAAAACGTGGAGGTTTTGAAATATGACGGGGTGGGAATCAATCCCTGTGTGGATAAGTAAGGGGGTTACTAATACGGGGGCAAAATGACTAGGGTGGGAGTTTGAGTTCGATGTGAGGGATTGTGATGAGAGTATTGTGGGTGATTTTGGTGTCTTGGTTGCTCTGTTATTGTTGAGTATGGGAAGTTCGGCCAAGATAATTCGGACGAGTAGAGAAGTAACAATCCTGTGGGCAAATATTCACTCATAAAATTGATAGCATTGAATGTAGCTTTAGTATTAAACATCGATTGTGTAATTATATGTAACTATACAAGATTTCGAAGATCTATCAAGCAGAATCATTGGTATCCGTGTTATTATCATGCTTTTCCATGATACCTACCGAATTGTCCATAGCCCAATCTACAATGGCATCGAAATTTCTACAAACATGCCAAGAATTGAGTTCTGGCCATGGAAGAGGATCATCTTCTAGCATGTACAGTGTGAAGACTCCAACGTCTGCGTTGCATTGTACATTCATGCGGAGAATCTCTAGACAATGATCTGAGAATTGGTTGTTAGACTTTCTCATAAATGAAGGGGTAAGTAAGCGAGAGGTACCTGTGTGCATTTGAAGACCCTTTTGCCCTTCTTTGAACTCCCCACTGATGTCTTCGTACCAATCCCTATATGTGACTTGTCGGAGAAGATTTATACAATGTAGTTGATGAAAAACTTCCAGACCGACTCTGTAACCTTCGATTCCAGTTTTTGGATCTTTGACTTTTAGGTGCGTGTTAGGCATGCCGATTTTGTCAAGTTGATCTGGTAAGATCATTTGATCGCCAACTATTTGCAAATTATTTAGCGGGTTTGTATCGACAGCGGATTGATAGACCGACCATCATATGAAATAGCACTCCATGCTTTGTCGACATCTGGTCCGTAGCCCACATATGGTGACCCAGTTCCCATTGTATTATTGAATCTGACTTTTTGATACTCGACTGCTTTTGCAGCGGGAGCTAACCATTTACATCAGCCCACAAACCACCGATTTATCGAGAGAATCTACTCACACCATGCCGAGTACTCTTTCACATGCTTGAGTGTTGTCATCCTCATACAATATGTAGAAATGAATAACCCGAATGAACATGAAAGCAGAACAGCATGTACCAACCACATCCACCGATGATTAAATGTCTGTCCTAGCAATGGCATAGACTCCACAACTTGGGTCTTTTCATCATACTCTGAGTCTAACAAGGTCGAATTCAAGCTACCTGTAGATCTTCGACCGAGAGATACATCGATGAACTTTTCATCGTTAACAACTCGATGATATTTAGCCGACATTTTTGATCGCGTTTTCACTGGCGAAGTCCGGATTTTATTTGGACGAATGAATGATTGTAAAAAATGAAAATGAAAGAGAGAGCTGCTTAACCAGAAGCGCAATTGAAGGCAACGAAAAGAAGGACAATGGCCAGCAATGAAGAAGGGGAGGAAAAGCAAAATACAACAACGAATGTCCAAACCTTCAAAACTTCAGATAAGGTCAACGATAACAAAAATCAATCATACGTCCTCATCGCCATTGCATTGGAGCAACTCCCGCCGTCGATAGATCTGCCACGACATTCAATACAGCAGATGTCTCATCTGAACATGGAAACCTTTCCTCTGATGTTTGAGACTTGTAACGGTTGAAGATTGGAAGCGGAGAAATGACAGGACTATTTTAGGCTATTTTGGTAGGGTGAAACCACGGGACAGGCCCACGTTTTATGTAAGCGGATGCTCCTCTCAGCTATATGGGAAGCTAATACAAATTCATCACAGTGAAAATACGAAATCAACGTCGCTGGTACAAGACTATTAGCTTGGTGCTTTCAATATATTCGTAACTATTCGGATGAAATATACCTGGCACTTAAGATCGTGTTGTTGATTTATGCATCAATCAATATACGAGGAATTCAGACGACTTCACTAGGAAGCAGGAAATCTAAACCAGCCCTGAGAACGTTTGTTGCTTTCATAGTATGTGGGTATCTATCTTTCGCGTCCCAATTTTTACGATGCATCTTAGTTACATCTGATGTAGCTAGTTTTCCAGTGCCAAAAGAGGGGACTTGTAGCAGCTAGGCTACACTTTCCTCCCATTAACCAGATCTTGATTAATGCCACAACATATTCAAACGACCGTCTGAACTTGATCAGCGCTTATCTCCTCCGATTTACTTCAGAGACTATCGTTTGACAATGTATGGATGGATACTTACTTGGTTCTTAAAATAGCTATTAATGATCTATCTCAGGCGATTCAATGATGCAAGTGCACCTCGTCACATACCAATCTCAATGAGCTTACAGCAACAATGTATACGAAATCGGTTACGTTGATCATTCACATCTTGTCTCGAGTACTCCGAAGAAAGGAGCAGCATGTACCAGCGTACTGAATTTGGCCCCAAGTCAGGATACCATCTGAAGCAATTCATGTCAACATCCACCCCTGTTGCATCGGTTCGACATTGTTCATGTATATGTATAAAGCTGCTCTAATTCTCTCATACCTTCTCCATTCTCACACCACTTCTCACGCCATCTTCTGAGCTTTCATTCTAACCTTCCTTATTTACACTCTTCCATTCGTTCACTGCCGGTCAGTACCCCTGTTACACTTTCAACTTTATTGTTCTTCATTTTATATACTCTGTACGCCCCACTTGATCATTATGCATGCTCCATCCATCAATATTTTGCTCACTGTGGGCCTTCTCTTCTCTACTCCATTCACATCCGCTCTCGCTATCCCTTCTATTGACAAAAAGTCTATCGTAAGTCATATCTCTCCGATACACACAAACGCATGTGTCGGTTACTAACACACTTCATAGGCTGGTACAGGTGTAGAATCAATCGCGACTCGTGACGTTGCTGGTCTCATCAATCGCCACCACACCGAAGCCCAGATCGCCGCTAAAGAGACAAAAGCAAAGGGAAAAGGGCAGCGAGATGTTGTAGAGAGAGAGCCACATCACACCGAAGCACAAATCGCTGCGAAAAAAGCAAAAGCAACCAAAGGTCAACGTGATGTAGAGGAGAGGGAACCACATCACACCGAGGCACAAATTGCTGCCAAGGAAGCGAAGGCCGCCAAGAGGAATGGACGCGATGTTGTAACCAGACATCATACCGAAGCACAAATCGCCGCCAAAGAAGCCAAAGCCAAGAACCAGCGCGATGTGGAACAACGTGAAGCTCACCACACTGAGGCCCAAATCGCTGCTAAGAAGGCCAAAGCTACCAAGGATCAACGGGATGTTACCATCGAGGAGCGCGAGGCTCATCATACCGAGGCTCAAATCGCAGCGAAGGAGGCTAAGGCTGGTAAGACTAAGGGACAACGAGATCTAGAGGTGGAAGCACGTGAGGCTCATCATACTGAGGCGCAGATTGCTGCTAAGGAAGCCAAGGCTGGTAAAGCGAAGGGACAATAGATTAAGCTGGATTGTTGCATGGTATTTGACTGTGCTGAATGATTGCATAGCAATTGAGAAATTGTGTTGGGTTTTATTACAGATAGATATGAATGGGGGTTTGGGGGAAACAAAGTGTTAGCGCCGTTATGTAATTATGGAAACTATTCAATGGAATGAACCGTCGAACCAGTTTGATGTGTCTTTAAATTTCTGGGGTTGCCCCTTCTTTTAAATCAATTATAGAGACGAACTAAGCCTTTTCTTAGATATTCCCGGCCTTGGTAGCTCACCGCATTGAAAACTAATATGATTTGCAGAGCTAAATAGCTGTAGACATGTCAATGATCACCATACTGATCTAACAGTGAAAGAATTTTCAAGCTATTCAGCTATTTTACTTGAAACGGTAGGGTGTTCTGAGGTTTGCGACAGTGGACGAGGCATGGAGAGCCATCATGAGCCACTTCGTCAAACTCACAAAGTGCGGTGAATAGTTTACGGAGAACGATGAATTGTTTAAAAAAGTATTTTGGCTCTTTAATAAAGTATACCTTGGAAAGAATTTGATTTCAATTAACCAACGTTTTCTTATTAAGCCGGAGAACCAAAGACGTCGATTCAAATATCAAAATATGAAATATGAAATATCCGCCGAAGCAACATGATATTACCATGTTTTTACGATGATTCGTTTCATATGCAAAGACGAATAATGTGAAATCACAATTCGCGCTATTCGCAAATGTCAGATTTTCTGGAATGAAATAAGATAACGAGAGAAAGATGGACAAATCTTGATTGATATTCATGTTCGAAATGCCGTTATGCCAATCAGGAAGCCACGTCTTCGTTCCTTCCCTAAGCTACCAACAAGGCTATTTATTACCTGAGATTCGTAAAATGGTTATGAAGGTTTCTTCATGTACGAAGGAGCTCAGTAGATAAGGTTATTGCTGTGGGAGTGGATTTAAAGTAAAATGAATTGGAAGTTTTAAGATACGGTATATCTGCATGGCACTGAGCAAACCGAGCAAGAACTGTCATCCGAGGTTCTCCTGACATTCAGACAATAATAGGAGACCACAGAAGTCTTATTCTGTACAAAAACAACGCTATATTCAAATATATCTCTAGAATCTACTCTAATATCTATTTCGATCCCAACGCCTAAACACCACGAATATACATCTACCCAATCAAAGTTTTCAAATCCCCAAACGTCGATATTTCCAAATAAAAAGCATCTCTAATTTCAGTCTTGAGTTCTTCACGTAATCGCTGAGATATCACAAGAGACATGAGTGAATCCAGTCCGAAATCAGCGACATTCGTATCCTCAGTCAGAACTCGAATGTCAACGGCCAACTCCTCGGCGATAATTTCCAAGGCACGGACATATGAGCCCGAAGCAGCTGGTTTCGGAGGGGCTGGTTCGTATTTGCTTTCTTTTTCGTGAACGCTCCGGGTTGGTGAAGGAGGGGTTAATAGACCAGTGACGATCTTGGAGTCACCGACAAATGGTGATTGCTGAGCCGATTGCGACTTGGAGGTAGTGGCACTGGAACCCAACGAAGCGAGAGAGAGAGCAACCTGGGAAGCATCGAGAGCATGAGATGCAGCCTTGAGAGGGGGAGGGCGGAAAAAACGATCTAACATGACGCGCGGCCATTGCGTGAAGACAATCGCTTCAACAACACCGACTATCTCGTCCCCTTGGAGGATGTAGACGTCACCGACGAAGTTGTTCTTATCAGCAGGAACCATTCGGACATATGCTAGATATTTTCCGCCAGGTACAAGCGGCTTTGCAAAACGCATGGACTTCCAAGAAGGGGTGATGTAGAAGTATTTGTTATTATCGAAATGGGTGCCTCCGTTCAGGATGAAACCTGACAAGGAGACACATCCATCGATAAAATGAGGAGGTACCGTCCAATTGCCCGCAGTGTCAGCAGGAAATTCCACCTCAGCCACAGCTTCATCTTTATTGAGAACCACAGACTTCATTGTTCGATACATGTCTGAGTAGCCGACCAATTTTCCAAAGAGACTGTATGCAAGATTGGTTGTAAGTTTATCGGCATTACCGCGGGCGGCTAGATCATTCAGAGCCGCGATACGACTTGTCACAAGACCTGAAGAACGAGCCCATGTTGATAACCAAGATGATGGATCTTCGTAGGAGATGGTCGCGTGACAATACCACAGATTTTTGGCAGGGTTGTACCATTTGACATGAGCCTGTCTCTTTTCCAAGTCGGCCTCGGCGCTCACCACAATTGGTTGAGCTTCTGTTGGGTTGTAATGCTTTACCACAGGTTCATGATACTCAAAGTCGGTAACGTTGATTCCGATATTAGATGAGTTTGGAATTCCTTTATCAAGAATACGTTTCGCGACCGTGAAAGCCATATCTGCATGGAGGAACTTCTGATGTTAGAAAAGGAGTGTTATGGTTAATGAATACGAATTGATAAACTTACAGAAGAAGCAACTCCGTAGTTGTTCATGGCGTGTCCTTCAATAACATCCTTGAGCGCCGGATCGGTCATATCGGACTCAGTCACGAGCTGGGCTGAGGTTTTAGTGTAGTTTTCCGACCGAATTTCGTGGATACTGGCAGTGCGGAAACCCTTGACAGCTTGAGTTATTGCTTTGGTAAAGTTGGGATCAGACAACGCTTGTCCTTTCGTGAGATTCCAGTCTCCGCTGTATTGGATCCAATAGTTCTTGTTGTTCCATGCATATGTTGGGGCATCGACTAGTCGAAGAGCCTTCTCAAAAGGTAAATGGTATTCCGTCCAATCGATAGTTACTCCCGCATTATACAGAGAGACGAGTGCCTTGCCGAGCGTGGTCCAGTTGTCTTGGTCTCGGTGCATTGTTGGAGATGTCAATCGAGTATCAGACAATGTCTTTGCGATGAAACTGACACAGCAAGGATGATGGCCGATTTCTAACCAGAGAGTGGATTTGGATATGATGCCAGACTCCCAAGCAGCATTGAGTCCACCAACGTAATCGACTGTTTCTCGAGTCGCCTTGGCCAAGTAACTGACATCAATCTCAGAAGTAAGAACCTTGGAGTAAAGAGGTGATATGACGGGAATTTTGGGTGGCTTGCACACAACAGCTTGAGTCAATTTGATAAAATCATCCACCAAAATATCCATTTGGCTTGTGTGGTAGGCATGGGGCACATTAAGCTTTATGGTCCTATAGCCTGCTTTTCCAAGAACGGTCGCAAGAGCATCCAGGTCTTCCAATGCTCCACCAAGTACTGTTTCCTCGGGACCATTGATGCAAGAAACCTCAAATGAAATGCCTCCCGCCGCCATTGAAATCTTTTCGTGGGACGCTCGAACGGACAGCATACCATGCGTAGCAGGCTTACAGTTTGTCTCAAGCAGATTTGCACGTGTTCCGACAAGGAAAATAGTATCACTGTCAGAGAATACACCTGCTATGTTTAATGCAGCGTATTCACCCAAGCTGTGACCTATAACGATACTTGGGGTGACACCAAAAGAGGCCCAGAGTCGTGTTAGTGCGATCTCTACGCACACGATAGCTAGATGAACAGAAACTGTGGGTACATCTTTAACATCGCAGGTGCTCTCGATGATAGGCAAGAAGGAAGGAAACTTCTGACGCTGTGCAATACCGTCAAGTCTGTCTATTTGCTCTCGGAAGGGCCTAGAGTCGCGATAAAGTTGTGCTCCAATACCGATGTAGAAAGTCCCTTGACCAGTGAAAGCAAAGGCTACTGGTGTTTGCTTTGGATTAGTAGGTAGCTGATCTTGAGCGGTCTCAATATGGGGACGAAGAAGCGTAACAGCATCTTTGAGAGAAGATGCAAGTACTGAGACCCGGTAATTGTAGTGCATCTTTCGTGCAGACAAAGTGTAGGACAAATCTGCGATAGAGACATCTGGTCGCGTTTCCATAAAATCCACGAGACGTCTGAGGTTCTCTTGAAGAGAAAATGGTGTCTTTGCCGAGATTGTGATGGGGTGTGTAGGTCGAGTATCCTCACCAACCCTTGGACGTTCCGTTGCCTCTTCTACTATCATCGCCGTGTTTCCTCCAGCTGCTCCAAAATTGTTTACCATTGCCAGCCTTTTCTGAAAACTGCTCTTTTCCCATGGAGTGGCAGTGTATGGAATTACAATGCCTCTCTGATCCAAATCCTTGGGCAAGGCCGGATTGAGTCCAGTCTTGATACCAACATGTGGAGGGATAGTACTCTTTTGGAAAACAAGCATAGTTTTTATGAAAGCCATGATACCAGCAGCAGCTTCCCCATGACCGACATTGGATTTCACAGATCCAATATGAAGGTCCGTGGTTCTTGGCTGCCCGTTAGCAAAGACTTTGGTGACTGAACTCATCTCGGTTGGATCTCCTGCACCAGTGCCTGTCCCGTGAAACTCGACATATCCGACAGACAATGGGTCGATGCCAGAACGTTTGACCATTTGGTTGAAAAGATGAATTTGTGCTAAGTCGTGGGGATGTGTGATGGATACAGCCTCAGCCGAATGATCAGTACCTGCAGCGAGAACAACCGCGAGAATATTGTCGTTATCAGCTTCGGCATCTTCTAATCGCTTGAGAACAACACTTCCAACACCATCAGCACGACAGTAACCGTCTGCTCCCTCATCCCATGTCTTGCAGCCTCCAGTAGGTGATAGGAAGTGGCCCTTGCTCAAACCAGCGTAGACATCGGAGTTCGTTATAATGTTCATGCCACCTGTGATTGCCATATCAATATTACCGCTCCACAGAGAAGTACAGGCGGCTTGAATAGCTGCCAAACTTGATGAGCAAGCTGTATCGATGCTATAACTTGGTCCCCAGAATTTCATGAAGTAATTTATGCGACCAGGGCCAAAAGCTCTACATCCACCGGGAATGAAATAGGTTCCGATATCCTGACCAGTGTTGACTTCACGATAATCATCGCTAGCACATCCGTAGAATGTGCCGACACGGCGCTGGTGAATGGCCCTGCCATGAACATATCCAGAACTTTCCAGGGCCTCATAAGCTGTGACTAGAGCTAATCGATGCATTGGATCAGTTTGCTCTGCTTCACGCGGAGACATACCGAAGAACAAAGCATCAAATAGCCCTGGGTCGTCAACAAAACATCCATAGGGTGTTTTAGATGTGTTAGACTTCTCTCCTGTCGGATCTACATGACTTTCGACATCGAAACGATCAGCAGGTACAGGCCCATGAACATCGCGACCCTGCGCCAACAACTCCCAAAACTTCTCAGTATCGTCTGCGCCGCCAGGGAATCGACATGCCATACCAACGACAGCGATCTTGGCTGACTTGGCATCTCGTGGTGGGCTTTGCTCTAGATTGAGACTCATTACGGCAGGCATCATCGTTTGTTGCGACAGAGTTGTGGAAGGGAGCTCGGTTTTCCATCGACCAAGAACGCTCTCCATGTAATGTGAGGGCTGTAAACTCCAAAGTTGAACCACGTCTGGCGAAAGCCGTTTCAGGCCTGCAGATACGCCATCAATGGTCTGATCCCACCGAATACTCTCCGTTAAAATTTCAGTCATCATCTCTGTGAGCAATGATGTACCATCTTTTGCCTCGAACGGTCGGCCGGTAACGGGAGAGAATATGGGAAAGCACGGTTGACTATCTGGTTTGATGCCCTCGACAATCTGCTTGACATGCTCTGGACCATAAGCTTTATTGGTATGCCACATTCCCTGAACTTTCCTCATTGGAACGTTTTTTGTTTTCTTGAAGAATTCTGACTCTGAAAAAAGAGATCTAAGAGTTGATGGAGGGCCACCAATGCTCACCGATTGACCATCGGTGTTGAAAACCGTCGCCATACTGGCTTCTGGGTATGCCTGCATTGATTGCTGGTTAGCGACCATCGAGTCAAGCGAGGTTGTTGGCTTACCTTTTTCGAATTAAACTCTGCTACTGCTTGTTGGGCATCTTTTAGATCAGCACCATGGGCACAATACACCCAAGCCTGAGACATTAAGGTTAGCAAATTATCCCCAACCAGAAAATCTTGAGCCTGAAATATCGCTTACTCCTTCAGCATTGATTTCGTTGGGTGAAACCTCCAGTGAGCGACAAACTTGGTCTACAACAAGGCCAAATCGGAATGTAACTTTGGTGATTTCAGCAGCCATGGCTGGAAGTAACAATGGGCTGGGAGAGAGTGCAATGGCTGCCCCAGAGAGCAAACCTGGGCCTCGTCCGATAAGCACCGCATTTTCTGCTCGAAAATCATATTCTAGAGGATTAGCTTCGTGGTAGCTTTGAATCAAAAGTCAGCATTCTTTATTTGAAGCCTCTGCTTTGCATCTTAACTT
Organism: Sclerotinia spermophila; assembly: GCA_038090695.1. Lineage (NCBI taxonomy): Eukaryota > Fungi > Ascomycota > Leotiomycetes > Helotiales > Sclerotiniaceae > Sclerotinia > Sclerotinia spermophila. The sequence continues at coordinate 28,443 of JBBMOJ010000024.1, forward strand.
ACGCAATAAAAATACCCAATTGAAAGACTAAAACAAGAACTCGCTCAATAGCTCCACCCAGCGGCGTCTTCCTGAGCTCAATAACACTATCGGTCAAGTCTAATACACTTTCAAACACAGGCACCAATTCTCTTTGAGACTTTTCCAATCGCCGGCATTCTTGCTTTAGAGCAGTAGTGATTGAATCGATGGTCGACGCAAGGATAGGGTGATTCCTCTCTTTGCTTAGAAGATGCAGTTTTCTAAACAAAATACGCTGGTCTCCTTCGGGGTCCCCTTGAGGGATTTCACCAGACAAGTAAATAATCTTCGCACGCGTCATTGTAATTTAGTTTTCGTATAGGCCTTTATCATTCGGAATATCGGCAGCAATTGTAAATGAGGGCTTCACTACGTGCAGAGGGCAAATAACTCAGTGGTCAGTGAGCACGTTGAAGTGGATCAGTGAGCACGTTGAAGTATTTGATTGATGAGATTAAGGCCCTATGGACTGACACAACTTACCAAAATACCAAACTATATAAGTAATTGAAGTTGAATTGAAGGAATTCGGAATCCGAGTCTAGGTAAAGACTGATAGTTAATCCATGGCAGCCGAATCCCGAAGCTTATATCATATCGGACCCCCGGCCGATAGTAAGCATTAACCCATTTTCAGAGCCGCCCAGAACCTGGTTTGAAGGAATGCAAGGTATTCAGGTTTCCAGTCTACTTGACAAGAGACATATTTCTTTGAGGACACTAGTCATGAATGCAGTGATGCTAGGCAATACTCTCGGGGTATATTTCTGGCCGAGCTAACAGGTGGAGCAGTTGTAACTCGTATATAATCGCTGATTGTACAACATCCAACCGCCCTATTTGCACCAGTCATCTCAACTCCAAAGTTTAACACGACAAAATTCCCAAAGTTTAACACAATGGCAGATCTCTTAGCAGAAATTAAGAAACGTTTGACCTCCGAAGATGAGGCTTCGCGAAAACTCTTCCAACGTGACTTGTACGAAGCTATTGCCTCTACTGAGACACCAAAAGAGACAGCAATCCGTTTGTAAGCTTAGATCTTATGCATAAAATTAGGCAAAAAACAAATCGCTGACTTTAGTAAAGATCTCTCTACGTAAGCCTAGTCTTTGAAATGACCTACCCAGGTTTTACTAACTCTGCTCCGTAGCCTTTGCAGGCCGCCGCAGCTCGGATCGGTCATGACTTGAAGATTTTTCAGACACTGGATGCCCAGGGCCCTCAGACTTTGAAGGAACTACAGGCTCTGACAGGTGCTCATCCTCTGACGCTTGGTACGTTATATTCCCCAGACTTCCGCTCCGCCAAGAGCGTGGCTAATCTTACTGTCAGGCCGTCTGTTGAGATACATGGCTTCTGTCGGATTGATCCATCAGAGCGCGGCAGATAAGTTCGAAGCAAACAGTAAATGTCGCCACCTTGCAGCCCCGGAGGCTGTCACAATTGTGACGCATTTGTACGTACCGGTTTCGAAGAAACGATGTTAAGCACTTTCTAACATAATGCATACAGCTTCGAAAACTGCGGTCCTCTCTTCCAGGAAATGCCAGCATTTTTACGAAAGAACAATTACCAAGACGTAACAGATGGTAAAGCTACAGTTTTTCAGCCTGCATATAATACCGAACTCGATACCTATACATACTTTTCTCAACATCCCGAAAATTTGAAAGCTCTTATAAAATACATGGGCTTGGAGCAAGATGTGCGAGGTCGTTGGTTGAAGGAGTATCCGTTCGAAAAGCAGACACAGGTCTGGAATCCAAGCCCTGAAGAAGCGCTTTTCGTTGATATCGGTGGCAATGTGGGACATTACTGTGCATTGTTTAAAAGCAGATTTCCTGACATCCCAGGTCGTATCCTATTGGAGGATTTGCCTGACACTTTGAGTCATGCTCTGCCGACGCCGGGAGTCGAGAAACGGGGGCATGACTTTTTCCAGCCGCAACCGATTAAAGGTAAGAGTCAATTATGTCCCTAAGATATATTTAGACAAGGAAACGCACCTCAGATCCTTGATTCCGAATTGATACGTTTGAATTGCATACTGATCAGATGGATTATTAGGTGCCAAATTCTATCATTTAGGCTGGGTCCTCCACAATTGGAGCGATGAGAAAGCAAAGATCATTTTGCGCCAAATCAAATCAGCAATGACGCCACAATCTGTGTTGCTCATAAATGACATGATTCTTCCAGAAACGGGAATTCCGCCATTTGCAACTGCGTTGGACTTAGTTATGCTTGGTGCATGTGGAAGCTTAGAACGGACTGGAGAACAGTGGAAGGAACTTCTCGGAGAGGTCGGCCTAGAAATTAAGGAGGCGACTGTCTACGATCCTGAATCCTTCCATGGCATGATCTCTGCCACGTTGGCATAGAAATACTATATTAGATATCAAACATCAGTTTTTATAAATCAAAGTAATGATTTGTCTAAGCCTTCCATTAGAACCGCAAAGCGTGCTAAAATATTCTGGATCATTTCAGGCGACCAATGTTAAGCGGAGGACTAGCCCGGTAACAATCAAGCACCATGATATAGCTAGGGCGAGTGGGTCTGGTGCTAGACTCTGTGGAGTGCTCAATACATCAGTCAACGACTATACTATACGCCGATGACTCTTGAGATCAGGCGATAGGAACCTAATTCGTCTCCAATCCAGAGCATTTCAAACATTAAGTCAGATTGGTGAATCAAATCCTTGTAACCTGCACCATGATTCGACTGACCAGAAATTTACGGATCCAGTTAAGCCCAGTGGTAATGTCTCTCGGAATAAATCGACGGTATCGCCTTAGTATAAGTAAAATGGGGTTCAATTGGTCCCAGAGTATAGTGCTACCCTCATTTTCAGGGATTAATTAGTCAGTAGAGGCAAAATAGCCAAGACGAACATTTCGAATACTTTGAATGCTCTCATCAATTTGAACAGCTCTCCCATATTGGATTCAAGGACGAACGCTCTCTGATTGTTGGCTTGTTGTTCGGACTGACAGATTCTGAAAATGCCGTTATCAACTAGGGCTGATATCATGTGATCATCCATAGACTGCCGGAAATCTGCAAAGCTCATTATAGCAGATCTTTTAAAACATCAGCGTTTCTTAAGTGGTCCAGCTCAAAATCTAACCTATAGGACTGCCAAGGTCTGAGCGACATTCGCTGAAGATGTTCCGCCGCACCGCGCAATTCCATGAGTGTTTCCGTCTGACAAGTATCAAAAATCCCTCCGGACCTCGGGGGCCGAATTCTGAAACGATCAACTTTACGGCCAAATGAAAATATATAACAGCTGAGGTAATATAGATAAATGAAGATCTCTCGAACATATTGTGAAAGTTCTGGTACTTTCGACCTCTGATTTAGATATAAACACTTGGAAAATGTCGTCCCCTCACGTGCTTATCATTGGTGCTGGTATGAGCGGTCTCACGCTCGCGCAACAATTGAAGAAAAATAACATCTCCTTCACCGTTTTCGAGCGAGATGTGAGCAATGACGCTCGTGGCCAAGGTTGGGCGCTCTCGTTATTCGGAGAAGCGTATGACTTGATGAAAACTTTGATGCCAGCGGAATTGGGACCTGTGGAGCAGACAAGCCATCTTTATCCTCTCGATCTTCAACCACAGTTCTCTTTCTACGACATCACTCGCCCAGAGTTCCGGGTCGGTGTTATGGCGGATGACACACTCAAGGTTGTCCGAGCAAATCGACGAAGAATGCGCGAATGGCTGATGCAGGGTATCGACGTACAATTCAATAAGCGTTTGCTCCGGGTAGAGGAGCATGGTGATAAAGTAACGGCGTATTTCGAGGATGGCACGTCGGCAACAGGTGATTTTCTGGTCGGTGCCGAGGGTACACGTAGTGTAGTGCGCAGGCAACACGTCCTCAAGGGCCAGGACGTGATGAAACCATTACCGATCGGCTCAATATTTGGCGAGATAGCGCTCAGCGGCGACGACTTTTCGGAACAGCTCACCAACTCACATTCAAACTACATTGTCATGGACCCTAGACTCAGTGGGGATGAGCAGTCAGCCATATTTTGCGCTCTTAACCGAGTGAGCCCTGATGGTAAAACTGGTTATTACTACTACATTCTTCTCTGGGTAGACAAGAACACTCCCAAAGTAGGTGAGAAGAAATGGACCGAGTCGGCATCGCAGGAACAATTGGCAGCGTTTGCGCGGGAGAGAACCAATCATTACCCGTACAAACTGCGCTCCCTGATCGATAAAATCCCCACTGAAGGATACAATACTCCTGGTTTCCAGCTTCAAAGTGTGGAGTTAGAACCTGAGCATTTGCCAGCTGGAAGAGTGTTGTTGATTGGTGATGCAGCGCATTCGATGGCCCCATGTAAGTCTCATAACCATCAAGTTTTGTTTTCCGTTTAGCATTGGATGTATTGAACTATATACTGACATTAAGGATTGAAGTCCGTGCTCTAGCCGCAAACACAGCTTTCGTCGATGCATTCAGGCTCAGTGATGTCCTCACGCGCGCGCGGGATACGCAAGCGTCAAGCGAAGCGCTGAAAGATCTCATTTCGGCGTTCAACGCAGATATGATTTCACGCGGCAAGTTTGCTTCTAGTGTATCTAACACGGTACTCGAAGCCTATGGCGAGGAGGCTAAGTTCATTACATTCGGTAGGGAAGCCGGACTGATGCCACCGAAGACTGTAAAATTGGAAGATGTAAAGATTCTAAGTTAGAATTAGTTCGAACTTGTTAAGTATTAAACAGTGTAGTACCTTTTTAGAAAAATAGAAATGCATGCCTCTTTAATTTAACAGCGTTTCCCAAAATATAGGGGCTCATCCTGCCATAGATTAGATTTGATATAGTGGCCATTATAGTGGCTATTCTTAGATACATGAATTTATACCGGTTCAGACAATTGGTCTATTCAGTGGCTATTTTGGAACGAGTTTGTATAGAATATCATCCAACAAGAATATGTTTTGTGTCCACAACCCGCGCGCGTTAGGTCAGCCTTCGGTAAAATAAACTTGAAGAAAACAAACTAGACACTGAATTCGCGAATCATCCTCCGGCGGAGCTCGGATCCTCGGCTTTTGGTACAGATTAATTGACATTCAAACCTCTCCCAGGTTGTCTCAGCTTCCTGACAAGTAAGATGATATTGACGCGCGCGCACTTTGATTGGAAATATGGTCTAGTATTTTGCTCTTCACCGCGCGCCCATTGATCCTCCTTTAAGGAGTTTGCGGTTGTAAATTAGCTTACCTTCTTTAATTGTTCTTATAAGTCGATAACCTCGATTAAGCTTATTTTGTTGACACTGGTTCAGGTTTGTTACTTGAATACAAATCGAAAATGTCAACAGTCGACGACGAGACAAGTACTAAATATGGCGATCATTCTAATCGCGAGCCATCTGGAACACTGACGCCATCTACGGGAACCTCCCAATCTCAAAAGTTGCCAGAGATTGATTCTGAAAAGGGACCGATAGTTGAGAATGAAAATGAGCAAATGGTATGTCCAGAAGATTAAAAGTACGAATGCAAGCAGCTGATTTATGTGCCACCATCAAGATTGTGACCTGGGATGGTGCAGACGACCCCGAAAACCCGAAGAACTGGTCTTTCAAGCGCAAATGGGGCATCACTGTTGTAGTCTCGCTTATTGCATTCATGACGGGAATATCTTCTGCTATTATCGCGCCGGCTAGCAATGTCATCGCTGATAAATTTGACATTCACACTTCCTTTCGAAAGCAACTCAACTTCTCCATCATTCAACTTGCTTACGTTATTGGACCCCTGGTCTTAGCTCCGCTCTCTGAAGTATACGGACGTTCGTTTATTCTTCAAGCCTCCAATGTTTTCTTCTTAATCTTCAATTTTGTGAACGGTTTTGCAAGTACTGAAGGCGAATTCCTGGCTTTCCGCTTCCTCAGTGGTCTGGGCGCTTGTGCTCCGTTGACAATTGGTGGTGGTGTCCTCTCTGATCTATGGCGTCCAGAGGAAATTGGTATGGCCATCGGACTGTACACCCTAGCTCCTTTGCTTGCTCCTGCCCTTGGTCCCTTACTTGGAGCTTGGATTGTCGAGAGATCTACATGGAAGTGGTGCTTCTTTTCCATCACCATCTTCGGAGTGGTTGTGCAAACCCTAGTCTTCTTTACGCTAAAAGAAACCTACGGCCCACGAATCTTGCAGAAAAAGGCCGAGAAGCTGCGCAAGGAAACCGGGAATGACCAACTGCGGACAGCATTTGAGCTTAAAGATTTGCGCCTCATCTCTATCATGCGAACCTCGCTCGTTCGCGTCATCATATTGCTTACCACTCAACCCGTTGTTATTTTCCTCTCCATGTATTTTGCGATGGTCTATGGTATCATCTACCTTATGCTGGTAAGTGCTTATCAAATCTTCATCCTCAATGCTAGCTCAAAGGCTGATATTAGATTGTCTTCTATTAGTCTAGCTTCCCATCTTTGTGGACAACTTACTATGACGAATCTGTCGGAATCGGTGGTCTCAACTACATTGCTATCATGATCGGTTTAACCATCGGCGCACAAGGAGGTGGTCGTATCGTTGACTATGTATACAAGACCCTGAAAGCTCGATCGCCCGATAATACTGGCAGGCCAGAATTTCGTGTGCCGCTTCTTTTCTTCTCGACCATATTGGTGGCAGCCGGACTTTTCATGTATGGATGGTCTGCTGAAACGAGGACTTTCTGGCTTTCAGCAGATATTGGTGCTGCTATTTTTTCTATAGGAGCTGCTATGACATTCGCTGCAATACAGACATATATCATCGATTCTTATCCGCTGTTTGCAGCTTCTGCTATAGGTGCGACCGCGGTGTTGAGAAGTCTGACTGGGTTTGGGTTCCCACTCTTCGCCCCTGCGATGTATAGCAAGCTTGGTTATGGCTGGGGTAATAGTGTGCTCGGATTCGCGGTTCTGGCCGTCGGATATGCTGGGGCTCTGATCCTCTGGTTTTTCGGGCACAAACTGAGGGAGGCCAGTCCATATGCGAGAGGTGGTGGTTGATATGTGTAGAATGATCAATTTGCACTTATTTGCATAGGCGGGAAGGAAACATTATATGGATAGATCATTTGAACAGCGAGACAGCCATCAGTTTACTACTTCTAATTGTGTATTTCGATAGAGTAGATAGAGCCAATCTGAAATAAGATTAGAGAAACCATAAAAAGAGTTTGCATGATCAGTGAAAACAATTCTTACCATTATAAATGAAGGGCTTATAGCGTTTTTACGAAGTAGACCGGTCTTGGGTTTGCTTTAAGTACCAGCCTACGAGCATATATGTGTAAGAATGGAATGCGTCCGTAAGCCACTCGGGCCAGAAGTATTGGGCAAGAGAACCTAAAATGGTTCTAAATCAAGCTCATTGACAGAGATATGATGAATCCCGAGATTCTGCTTTAGAAATCAGAGTGGATTGTGGTGGCATCAGCGCATGTGCAAGTGACCGAATGATGAACTCCCTTCGATTGTACTATCTATCTTTCGACATTCTACCCCGATCGTATGTTTCAATCGTAGTATCTTCAATCGAAGGTTTCCATAGACAAAACTGGAGGGTTCCTCTCATTCTAATGGCATAAGTCCTTCGGTAATGTATCGTATTTTTCGATGGCATGAGCAAGCTAAACAGAAAGAGAAGGCTATTAGCACAAGAGGGTTTGTACAATGAATAGCAGTAATAATTCAAAGTAATCCCAATCAATGTGTAGATATTTTAAGAAGATATATAAATATCAGTCTTCGCACGTAAATTATCGATGCAACAGAGACTTCAAGTCGATCCTGAGCCCTCTCAACGAGGTGGCCGTGCAGCTCCTTTCTACCACGGAGCCCATCATCTCTTCTGCAAGGTTCCTGGCTATATGTGCAATCGGAGTTATATGTCTTTGAATCGATTTATCGGTGTTCATAATCAAAGGTTTGTCTTGGTAGATCGCAGGGCACTTTTTCAAGTCGAAATGGGTACCGTTCTGAAAGAGTAAAGCAATTGTCTCCATAGCATTCAATTGCTTATATCGGTGTCATTAAAATAAACAACATCTTCATAATGGCCGCTGCAAGCACCATGGATTTATTGGTTCTTGTTATTGAGTTTTTGACGTTATCGTGGTTGATTTCTGTTAAAATACGTACCAATAGAAGATAAGAAGATATGTTGAGTCGGAAATTTGGTCATTGTGTATTCTTATATACCACGATAGTAGCTGGGGACCAAAGGGGCGGAACACATGTGTAATATCTTGCTATACGCTCTTTTTCTTGTTGAGTCGAGCAACATTTTGAACCAAACTTGGCATTCATCCATTTATATGGATTGTGGCTCAGAGTTGCCTAAGGCATCACACTCTAGGTGTAATGGATTACCTAACACAAGCTGACCTTGGACTGCTTTACAATAACATCCGTTTCAAATGATCGCAGCATGTATACAACTAGGTTGATACATCTCAATTTCATATAGGTCATTCGTATACTCCGCATTCGTTCAGTATGAACAGAAGCTCCAACGGCTGCTGGACTTGTCGACTTCGGCGCAAAAAGTGCGATGAGCATCGTCCTGTTTGCAATGAGTGCATGACGCTCCACATCTCTACCTGCAACTATGGCGCTAAGCCGGCATGGATGGATGGCGGTTTAAAGCAGGAAGTCATGACCAGGAAGATCAAAACCGAGGTCAAACAGCATGCTCCTTATCGCCGTCGTGGTAAACGGGAGTCGACTACCCCTAATCTCAATGTTTCTAATCCCGACCTTGGAGCTCAGAAATTGGCCAACTTCAGTGCCCCTCTTCCAGAATCTGAACTTCAAATTGAAGCCACTTCTCCTACGCATGGTGCCAGCACGACTCCTTCAGATATATCGACTGTCGCTTCTCCTGTTAACACTCAAAAGATTTGTAAGCAAGTACTGCAGATAAGACCGTTCGCACAGTCGGACTCAGTACTACTCGTGTTTTACCTCGAACGCATCCTTCCATTTCTATTTCCTTTCTATAGGCCTGCGCCGCTCCATGGCGGCCGAGCATGGATTCTGGATTTGGCTATCAGCAGCCCCGTCGTCCGTCAAGCTATTCTTTGCCAGAGTTCATATTTCTTTGCATTGGCACACGGAACATCTACCATCAGAGATGATCGTATGTGGGAAGCTTTACTTGAGCAAACGAGGGATGCTTTCAATATGTTGCGCAATTCTATCACTATTATCGAGAGCTACAACGAAAATGAGCATATACTTGGCAGCGTTCGCGCCATGGCTGCTGTCATGCAGCTACAACGATTCGAGATTGCAATCACCTCTTTTGACAACTGTCAGGCACATCTCAATGCGGCATTAACAATTTTCAGGAAAGTTGTTGATGTTGTTGGAGCTGACAACCTAGCTAGCTCTTCCACCACGTTTCAAAGCATCCTCAGCCTTCTGGGGCCCCCTACGTGGATCCTACCAGCCCAACAAGCGGAGATATCTAGCTCTGAGCAAGCTGCCTTTCGCTTCTCAACAGCCCTGTTGATTTTCGATGACATTATCGCAAGCACTGCTTTGCAGGAGCGTCCGAAATTGTACGACTATCACCAAAGTCTCCTTTGTAAAAGTGATGGGATTGATGCCGCCCCGCCTATTAACCTTGAAACTACCGTGGGGTGTCAAAATTGGGTACTAAAGCAAATCGGCGAGATCGCCGTTTTGGATGCATGGAAGAAACACTGCAAGGTAGCCGGCAATCTGGATGTTATTGAGCTGGTGCAGCGCGCAGCAGCTATCAAGAAAACGCTAGAGGCTCACGTTTCGCGTTTCGAATCCGATTTGGTGTCTGTGCCTCAAGAGAGCAATTTACTAGATGATATGTTTGCAGCAGAAGGCTATTCTGGACAAGCTCAGACAATTGCTCGGCAAAGCTCGTTGGTAACCCGGATTTGGGCGCATAGTACCTTCCTCTATCTGTCTGTTGTCGTATCTGGGTGGCAACCTGCCAACCCTGATGTACGGTATCATGTAGCCCAAGTTCTCGAGCTGTTAACGCATCACGTATCACCTCCAGCATTATTACGGACTATGGCCTGGCCATTTTGCGTTGTAGGTTGCTTGACGGAATCTGCGCAAAAAGCCCGTATACGCGACATGGTAGATTCTCTACGACCAGCCAGCCGCTTTAGCACTGTGCGCCGAGGTTTTGACATCATAGAAAAGGTGTGGAACGACAGGGCCATGGGCAATGCTGGCGAATTCGCTACATATTTTCGAAGTGATATCACTCTTGTTTTACTCGTTTAAAGGTGTAACAGCCTCATTGATTTTTCGTCTCTCAGTAGCAAGTTCATCCAAATTTTATTCAAACAATAGTACGAATAGTAAGAAGTGTTCTTATTCATTCCCTGGCTCTTTTCCGCAAATCTTCTATGCCTTTTTTAAAATGTAATCGATCTTAGCCTGTCTGTTCTCAATGCTTGCTTAATCAATTTAGCGGTCTTTATAGTCATTCACTCTCTACTTGGTTATATTTTTTATTCATATACAAATTTCAAGAGGTTTAGATCTAGCTGATAGTATCTATTCTATTACAGTTCCTACTTGACAAAGAACAACTTCAGTAAGGTCAACACAAAAGGAAAAGAAAGAGCAAGTCTGCTTTGAGCACTTCTATTATGAAATGAAATGTTTTTTTTTATTGATGTTTGGCTTTTCTACATAAGGAGCTAGCTAGAAATCCAATTGGTATCTAAAATTTGGTATAACCTTGATCCTTGACAAATGTGGCATGCCATGGGACGTTCTCCGCGCCGCTGGCCGCCAATTGTGCATAAAAGCCGGCATGCGCAGGTCCGTTGACAGCTTGTCCTGCGATCTTGCCGTCCGCTTGGCGCTGGTCGGCGTAAATGAATCTGGAAGTCAAAGAAGTCAGAGGACGGTCTCAAGAACATTTTTGTTTCTCTGTGTAGAACATGATTCTAGAAGAGAAAGCAAGGACAAGAACTTACCGATAACCCTTGGCTGTATATGCTCCGTCAGCAACACCAAGCCAGTAGGCAGTGGCTGCTTTTCCCATACCACCGTTCAACAACAAAGGTACTGGCAATACAGCGACATTGCAAATGTTGCCTGTGTAAATGAACACTTTCTTGCTCTCTGCGGGTAGAGTTTCCCAGCCTTTGATAGCTTCTTGTGCGGCGATGAAAGGGGTGACAACATTAACGTTCAAATCGTTCGTAACACGAGCCTGCAGCACAATAGAGTTAGCATTCTCTGAATAAGAAATGTTTCTGTGGGGGACAAGTAGAAAACGCTTGCTTTCAAGGACATCGAATGAAAAAGGGGATTTTAAAGTCTAAAATGAAAGTGGTCGAGGGCTAATTCGATAGCGACTCACACTTGGGATAGACAAGGCTGATTCTGCATCAGGTGGAGGAGTGATTGAACCGGCGTTGTATATGACTATGCTAGGAGCTGCTGAGAATTCGCTCTTTACTTTGTCGAAGATGGATGCTAGGATGCTGGGGTCGGTATTGGCGAAATCGGCCGAGAGAGAAAGATAGCCTTTTTGATTGACTGAGTTTGTGCCTTTTCTCGAGACAATGGCGACTTTGTATCCTTCTGCGGCGAACTTTTCAGAAACAGCTTCGCCGATACGGGGACCTGAGCCGAGAATGAGAACGGTTTTGTTGGCCATTTTTATCGAAGATGTCGAGAAGCTTCGTGTATTGAAACGCAATTTTGCACAGAATAATCTCATGAAATTGAAGTATATGTATAGTTTAGGTGGAAGTGCTGTATGATATTATCATAGAAGCCAAACCCCTCCTTCCTTATATCAGCAATCAGTCCTATAAGCCGCGCGGGGGTGAGACCCGAAATCCGTGCGCCGCATTCGCAATATTCCTGGAAATATTATCTTACATTTCTCATTTGAGCCTTGCCTCTTGGTTGGCTACGATGGCGGAATGGACCCTGCAGTATAATTCCGGTGTGCATCATGCGTGGATGTTGTAATCTAGGTCTCACGGCGCGCGGCTTAAGTAAGCCGCGCGGTTGTGGGGCTACAATGCTTGGAAATCAACGTTAACAATTTATGTCCATGCTTTTCGGGCATTATCTTTCATTCTCCCACTTCCCGGCCAAATGCCCCAATAAAAATCCTATCTGCGGAGCGTAAATAAGCCGCGCGATATCAGTCTTTCGAGGGAAGAATCCAGGGATTCTTAGCCAGGTTCAACATCACGACATCCTATTTCGAGATCCAGCCCCATCTGCTTTTGAATCAATAGTGGAAGGGTCTAGATATTCATCCTTTAGACCGTCTTACATGCAGAGTCAATCACATGAAGTCCCCTCGTTCTATGCGCTTCGTATCATTGCCACAGAATCACTTCCTGGCCAAGAATGCTTGTCTAATGCATATGCAATTACAGTCAACAATGCCTTCCTTATATCCGTAGATTAAGAGTTGTCTTGTATGTTCCTGCAGCTGGACTAACTGATTAACACTTGCATGAAGGACGAGGACTGAAAAGACATTCATTCATTCGCATGGCGAGACTACAATGAATACAGCTCTATGTTGAATAAAAAGACAGAGCTAAAAACTTGTATTGCCGCAAACTCTGAGTAGAGGCTTTGATAGTCGTTTCAATGATTCTGCTTGCAATATCATTGGATTGCGATCGTGAATTTCTGTCATTCGTGCCATTCCTGTTCTTCCACCAGTGTTTGGCTCTCGAAGTCGGTCTCATAGCCTAGAATTATTCTCGACCAAGCGACTCGCGAGAGGGGATTGTCTACTTGCTGCTCTTGCTCACGCGCGGGCTCCATTATACCGGTCTACTCAAGACCTAATCGTAACCGTAGCACACTACTCTTCCTCGGCCGCGTTAGCATCCCGGCGGCTCTTATTTATCGAGGGCGTTGCGTTATGTTAATTTATGCTGGCTCCGGGAATATTGCTCGCAGTAAAAGTCACGTGCACTACATAATACAACGTTCATGTTCTTTTTGATCAGGATATGGAATTGGACGAAAGACTTTGAATTAAACAGACTAGCCTCCAATGTAGAGATAACCACCGGTGGTCTGTCGAATTGGAACCTAGAGTTTAGTTTTCTGGCCTGAAGACTCCTAATAATTCATGACTAGGGTGTTGAATATTCTAGATCAGAAGATCGGATAAAAAGTTCTCAATATCTGAAATATGTGCAATATCCCAAGTGAACTGAGTATCTCAAATCATTTGTATCATTTCTATCGATTGAACGCTTCCCGTTGTCGTACTGCAGTCCGGGCTATTGGAGCCCCTAACCATGACCAGAACTATCATGACACACTTGAATATACTACAAATGCTGCTTTATGTCGAGAGCCTTGACAATAAAGCAATCACCGCTTGATTTTCTGCCTTAATTCTGCTTCAACGAAATCTCAATGATTGAGTCTGTACTACCATTAGGCGTCTGCGCAAGAATGAAGTCAGTATTGCATTTCATAGATGTTTCAAAGCTGATCATGGAAAGTTCATATAAGGCCCTTACGAGAATGCGTGTCAACTCAAGCTTTGAATCTGCCTCGCTAATTATTTCCCTCCACTCAGACTCACTTCGCTCCTGTGCATTTAGCATTTGAACCATATTAAGGTCCCTGATTCTGGTGAAGCATTAGCAAAGAACAATTGACTTCGAAGCGGAGAATATACCGTAGGTATCGTTCTGCAATACTCGACATTGGTCTGTTCGATGGCGAAACCACAATTTCGACAAGCAGAATCTTGCTTCCAGGCTTCATGGCCGGTACGATTTGACGAATGATTTTGACACTATTCTCGTGCGACCAGTCGTGACAGATATGACGCAAAACGTAGACTTCTGCCCCCGTTACCGGCTGGGGATCGAAGAAGTTATGCGGCACAAATTTCACCCGGTTGGTCAATCTGGATGACAGTTGTGCAGCTCCTTGCTCGACGTTCTTCTTGTAATCTTCTACCACGAAATTCAACTTCGGGTAATTGTTCGCAAGCTCTACACTCAAGAAACCGGATGAGCCACCAACCTACACGAATTTGGGTTAGTTTTATAGGGCGCAAATGAAGAAGCAAGTCAGGCTTACATCGACGACAGTAGCCTCTCCGAGCTCTGCCCACGGATATCCAGTTATAACGTGTTTTTGGCTTTGGCTAGGATCCTTATTAACACCCTCCATCGCACCGACGAAACGAGCCATCAACTCGGGGCTTTGCTCGAGGTATTTGAACAAGCCATCTTTAGTATTGAAAGCGAGACCAAACGCGGTATCTTGTGCAGCAGTGCTGTGTTTATATTTCTCCAGCGCCCCGGCAAGTTTTGCACTGGCAGGAAACATCTGCTCAACAAAGAAGCCGTAGTAGTTCATCATGTTATGGTTTCGTAACAGCAAGGCGGAGGAGGCGGTATGAACAACATGGTCGGGAACATCTTCTCGCAGCATCCGGTTGAGGATTGCTTTACGCACTAGCGTTTTCAGTTTCCTCTCCGACAACCCGACTTTTGAGGAGATTTCCGCATAAGTGGCTCCGCCGTCTAGTGGTATTGCGGGGAGAATGTTGAAGTGATAGATGCATTGTTGAGCGGCGTTGTCAAGAGCCTAGATACATATCTTAGCATGCCATTCCATGCTTCATCTTTTTCGATTCTACTTACCGCGCCCCAAACCCGAGCCAGAACCTCCCGTGGACCAAGAAACAAATCGTGAAGCGCGCTTGTGTCATCTATAACCGCCATCCGCGCTGCTTCAATCTCCGGCTCGCCGTCGGTGTCAGGAAACTCGTCCTCTGCATCCTGATCGAACGACACTCTGGCGTTCTTGCTAGCCAGCCATTTCTCGACAATAGCTGAGTTGCTAGCGATTCTTTCACTGAGCTCTTTGATAGAAGACATGCTGGATATCCACGTGGTATTTCTTGTGAAATTGGTTATTGAGGCATGAGCTCTCTTCGATGCTATATGTATTTTGAAATACGTTGAAGACGCCCTATTACTCTGATATTCTGATTTGGATCGGGGCTCGGCCGTCCACTTTTCGGCTAAACCCCCGCTTCGGCGGCCGGGCTGCACAGGCTACTTCCACGCCGCTATTTTTGGACCTTTTGAGCTTCTATGCACAAAATTGCAGATTACACAAAGCGCACATCTAAGTAGAGTGCAGCTATCAGATCCTAGAAATTCATGTCCCGAATTCCGAGTCGGTCAAGATGCATTGCTAGATGGTTCAAAGTTCATGTCGCAGGATACTGGTGATGGAAAATCGAGGGCTGGGCTAGTAACACTTCTAGCTAGCGAAACTACTACTTCCTTTTCTGCTTGGCATTGAAATGTTTGAATTGATTGATATTATTTTGTTAAACTACATTGGTCGAAGAAAATTTCCTGCCTTGAGGATTAAAACTCATATGAATTGACCCATTCTTCTCTGCGGAAACATCTGACTCTTCATGAGTCCGCAAACGTTTCCGTGGAAGTTCAGGTGCCAGTTCAGGCCATGCCATAGCTTGTTCCGGGCTACCGTTCGGACCGCTTTGTCTCAGCTGATTGAGTATATCTGATATTCCAGCATCTGAGGTATCCGCCGAGTTCGCCGAACCAAAGGGTGTATATGGGCCCAGTGACGATGGGAGAGATGAACCGATGTCCCAAGAGAAAGGTGTGCTCGCAGCAGGTTGTGGCGAGAAAGAGAAAATTGATCCGTCTCCTATCGAGCCGGGTGGGGAGATTTTGAAGTAATCCTCTGTTTGGGAATTGAGAGACATTATCATCTCAGACATGGATACTGTTGGAGCAATGGATATTGGTTGATGCTGTTCGGGGTTTTTGATCAAATTGATTATTATAAGCAGTTGCTCGAAAGTCCACGCAACCTTGCGATGGTAGCTGTTAGATTGCATCCGCTCTGTGCTATTGATATAGCAAGTAGACACTCTGCGCAATAAGTCGAGATCGGCATTAGACCCGTGGTCATTATCCGATGACCGTAGAAGGTCTTTGAGTAATATAAAGAATGCTGGCAATGAGAAGGCATCGAGGATACTGGCAAAAGAGACTGTGTTCGCTTTGATAGCGGACAGCTTCTCAACCCGATTAGAAGTAGTGGTCTTCTGATAAGCTAGAGCGTTGAAAGTATCCACGATTTGAGGATCTTGAACTCCATTTGCTATCAGTAATAAGAGGCAACTGGCCCTTGCATCGGAACGTAATTGCTCGGCATGTCTTTGCCCAGATCCGTGCTGTAGAGCAAGTATACGGGTAGCCAGAAACTCCAACGTCAACATGGAACGGCGAGGATTATAAGATGAGGCCTGGCAATTTAGAATACCAAAAGTTTGTGTATATTGGTCCAGTTGGTGCTCGATGGATCGCAGTAACTTGGAAGTTTGTGACTTCCTAGGCCTACTCGTCCGAAAGGAGGCAGTATGCGTCAAGCGGTAAACATCATCTTGAATCATTGCTAGTTGCAGTGTATCAGAATAAGACACCTGGCGCTCTATTGCCGCATTTATTTGGGGAGCAATGTTGCAATCATGGGTCGGCAGCCAAGAAACAGAACCTCGAGTAGTGCACAAGCTTTTGTCCCGGACGTATAATGACTGTACGACTTTCGCTCGCTCTAAAGTCTCATATGTACTGGTTTCATGGGGAAAGATTTGTGTTTGGTGGAGTCCCATAGTTCTTGCGAGCCCACAAGCGTTGGTGAAGATAAGCTCAGCCCATCCAGGGGGGTCGAATTGTTGTGCTGCGACGCTCTATACAAGTGGTTAGCTCGCTAGTATGATAATTAGGAATATGAAGTGAGAACTTTACGTACTAGAAGTATCAAAGTCTGAACGTTGATGAGTCTGGGCGTGGTCAGTAATCGGGAGTTGACCAGCGCAGCTCGACTCGGAAGGAATGAACGTGCGAAGTCGCCAAATAGACCGTTGCCTGATTGGGCAGAAATTTCCATACCCCAAACAAGCACTGTGATTGCCTGGAAACAGATGGCCCATACATCATCCCCAGGCTCTGGGTTATGCGAATATATACGTTCGACGTGGGCAAGGAGGTTACTCTTTACAAAAATATCGGTTGCACAGTCAACATGCTGGAAGAAGTGACCAACAATGGTGGTGAATTGTTGTTTTGGTAGGAGGTTGATGATAGGCTGGCTCCCAAAGGGTGGGAATGGTTCGACTACACCGGCCCTCTCACACAAATTCTGCAGCATGTCTTGTAAGGGAGTATTGCACTCAGCATTGTTTGCAGAAGCGGCACAAGATGTAAATTGCTTGCAGAGAACGAATAGCGACAGCGGAGCGTGGTAATAATCTACCCTATCCATCTGGTTGTGAAAGACGTGGAAGTCGGCGCAGTCGTCGCTGTACGGCGAAGGGCTTGCTGGGCAATCTTCATCATCTTCTCCATCATAGCTTCCACCCACGGACGCTTGTCGGGTCGATGAGTTGGAGCACGAATTATCCTGATCTGTATGTTGTGCGATGTTGTTAGATAGGCGGCCGAGATGCGATTCTATGTTAATCAGGCGTTCTTTGACCCCATTTACACTGTCAAATCTGAGTACTAATTAGACATGTTCTCATTACTTGGAGAGCAGTGAAGGAACTCACAGCGACTTTAGGTGATTTACTCTCTTGGTTGGGTTTTGGTATATGCATGTCACGCTATCGTCTTGCTCGCAATTATTGCATTGTGGGAGCTCACGGCTACAACGGATCTTGCGCTCACGGCAGCGAGTGCATGCCTGGTCCGAAATGGAGTCTTCAGAGTGGCTTTGTTTCTGTTCCCTCAGTTAGCGGCAATGTGGTATAGTAAAGAACATAGATGTCTTTATATGTACCCTTTTCTGATGGCCCGACATTTTGTGATATTCGAGAACTATTTTGACTTGATTCAATTGACTTTGGTAGAGTCTTTTTAAATAGATATAAAGATCTGTTATGATGGCTTTAGCTTTCTTCAGGGCGGAAGAGAAGTATCTGCTGCTATTCCCATGTAAGCTTAGATTACAAATGCCATTGACCAAGGGTTTTGAGTTCGTGTAAGCACCGTCAGTGGAAGCTAGTTCTTCCTAAGCATATTACTCATAGGTTCTCTTCCCTCGTAACAGGGTCATATACCAGCCTATTATAAGTACTCTTGCGGGAATAACGCTTAGCCTGATGTATGATCTTCGAAGTCAAAATAACCTTGAAACTCGCGCATTGCATCTAGCCTGGATAACTCGACGGGGCTTAAAACGAGAGCAACTGCAACACGAGCCGACCTGTAGCTTGCTGGAGACATTCTTGCCTCTTACGTGAAGAGTAACGACAAATATAAGCACACGTCGGCTCTAAGATCAAACCACCCTCGAACCACAATCAGGCGTATGGATGTAAATCACCTTAGTCGTCAAATCATACTGATCAATATGACATGTTCATGTTCCAATCGTTCTTCAACGGCATGCCCAGTTGAATTCTCCGCGTTGCCTTATCTTAGCTGCGTGCTTGTCTGTAATCAAGCCTTTCCAGGGGTTGCTGCAGTGATACGGCCAAGAGGATTGAGATCCATGGAGGGTAGGTTAAGCTAACCGATTTGCCTGAGGCAGTGAGAAGCGCTTCTAAACCCCCGTATCCCACTTTCCGCAAATTCTAGGTACGACTGTGATTCCATTTTCTGACAGACGGTCAGAACAATTTCACACGTGGAGGAGGAAAGTGGTTCTAGAATTTTCCATATCTGCATATTTCGTTCTCTTACCGTTGAAATTGAGTTTAACTATCGGCACCAAGAGTGCCATTATCGACGCTATCTGCACGTACTGGCATAACGGCCATACCTTAGTAGACCCCCAGGTAGTCTAACCTTATTCTAATTATATGTTTCCATCTAATTGAACCCTCATTTATCTCCATTTAAAGCGACTACAATAGTGTGTTTGATTTGATAGGTAACGATAAACCTTCTTCGAAAACTGCTGACAGCGTTGATTGTGAAAGTAGTACTTCAGCAATGTTGCAGGTGCCGTTTAGAGGTCTAATCACGAATTAACCTTATCGCTAGGGAGAAGGATTCCATTAGTACCAAGCCAGCGAATCCACTCATTTGGCTTGGCCCGCCATTGGCTACCAATCGGAAGGACTGTTTGCATCAGATCAACATACAAGAGATTGAAGAAAATTAAGCTTCTATACCTCCCGCAATCCGTCTCGGCGCTATTCTTCATCAACGGATAAACGTGAATGTCTCATAGTGACTGTCAACTCTTTGCACCCTTGATGTTTAACTCTGCTTTTTAATTTAGGCTATTTTCTTGTAGATCAGCAGTAGTTTTCTTTTGGCACTCTGTTACTTATAAATTTCACGTGAACTGCTTTCATCACCTTAATGTTGTGCCCGAATAGTGAGTGAGCCAAAATTCCTCGCCACCCTCCCCATCATTGTTAGTCTTTCTTCAACTCTAGGGCTACCCCCACGGCTCCGCTGTTCCTTTGAAGTGGAGATAGCTCGTGGAAATTGCGGAACTTAAACTGGCAATGGCGACTGATTAAACAAGGAGGATCAGAGGAGGAAGGTGACAGTCAATAAGCTGCAGCAACGCATACTTTAAAATCGTACCGGGCCCAGTATGCTGGCCATGAACGCAACCCAGCCTCGTTTTTGAGTCGGATCGATAGGAGCGAAGCGGTGTGGGGCTCAACGATAGTTGCATAAGCTGCATAAGCTGCATAAGCTGCATATGCGTGCACAGACGGTATTTACACGTGATCGACGTCCACTTCATCATCAGCCTACACTGATACGGGGTCTTAACACTAGCTCCTGATCCTCTTTCTCTCTGCCCTAGTCAGAGAGATCAAAATAGTTAATCTTATGGATGAAAGTGGTAATAGCAATTCCTAATATGGAAAAGGTCTTCTATGTTATAGCTGAGCTGATATTGACAATACGGCTTAAGAAATTCAAGACCGGGACGGAAGACTAGCTTGTTCTGCAAGCATTGTGCCATACGAAACGGAAGTCATGATATCCCCTCTGTTGTAAGGACATATCGTTTGCTAACAGCTGATAAGCTATGAGCTGCGCATACTTTCATCCGTAGCATGGAGCAAAAGAGGGTCCAGTCCCGTTTATGATCGGAAAAGGGTTGAAGGATGATTGAAGAGCGAATGCCGAAGAATAAGGACGAATACGATTTTAAGAAATAGACAAAGAGAATAGACTAAATGTTCAACCGAAGTTAAAGGAGCAGTATGAAGCTTGAGCGCCAGCTGTGTATGGTCAGAACCCCCCGTGAATATGAAAGTGTGGCAAGATCAACAAAAGTGGATCAACACCTGCCTACTAGGCTGAAATATGGCAGACTAAGCCTTAATATACTGGATAATCTTGATACTGTTGGTATACTTTTGTGTCAGTTGGGAACAAGAAACCTTTGCTGATATGATTTCCAATCAACAACTATTTACTATCGTTCGATCCTCAGTTTGAAGAACTACTAATGCAATGCGGGGTGCTTAATAATACTGTCGTTCTGATAGAATCAAACGGTGATGGATGTCGTTGCTGATATACAGAACCTTTTGAATGGGTCGAGCTTCTGAGGTAGCCCAATGCGAGAAGCTTACGACTTTAACGAGTGTTACCCGAAGCTGTGAGCCTAGAAACAAGATTTGTCAATTGGATCGATACACATTTATTGCAGTCCGGTACTCATATAAGCGTACAGAGCTGACGTTAGATCATCTCCATGCGGGTAATATTAGGTTGATCACTAGAACAAGAAAACCAAGGATCGGTGTATTGTAAAGCCATTCTAAGATGCGTTATCTAGTAAAGTTTGGAAGTTTTGACAATAAACCGTAAGGCGAAAACATACCAGCGGGTTAGTTCGAAACTAATTTCGGTATCTTGGTTAGTTCCGGAATGGGGCAGTTTTCTGCAGCGCTTGAAGGCATATCAAGGTTTTCCATTGGACGAGTCGTAGGCCGTGAATAAAGACGATGCTGCAGACACGATTAGCGCACTTCGGCTGACAATTGAATTGTCTTATCGAAAGAACATGATTGGAAGACAATATTATGGACCACGAAAGATGGTTTGAACTTCGATTTCACGCTGAATTGGTCGAACGCGATCGCTTGAAGTTGTATAGCAATGGCGTCGGCGAAACACTATGTAACTTCATTATCACAGATGCAATTCCAACGATGACTCACTATGCATTTGTCGTCGTATCATTTGAGGTCTTTCTTCAAGTTCAATGTCTCAAACACCAAGGTAGTAGGCACAGAGTCTCAACGTTTTAAGTTGTGGTGGTAAAATCAAAAGTTCCAGAGCGTAATGTATCCATGCCTTCTGCTTGTTGCATCTACAGATTGCTTCTTACTGAGCTGATGAGGCTTTTCCAGCAGGTGAAGCCCTGGACAGTGCTCGTACCTTTAACTCTGGTATCATCACCAGTTTCAGCGCCCATCAAAGCTTTCGGAACTGCGGCGAAACATCTTCATTCGGCTCATCCGTGGTGCTCTCAATCGCTCTATCTTTGGATATCGTTTAATGCCTGTGTGGAATGTAGTTTCACGATATACGTATGTTCTTTCATCGCAGTTGACTGTGGTTGGTGGCTCAATACTTGAAGATCGTTTCTCGTCAATAACGGCTCCTCTTCCTGAAAGCAAGTGCACTACTCTGCGTGTTGTCATGATCCGTTCCAATGCGGAGTGAAGATTTGTACCATTAGGCTTGGGCTGATCGTCGAGGTATGCTCTAGCTGTAATATATGCAATTGGTTTGCGCTCATAAATAAGATTCGAAGAATCGATTGGTGTCCCGTAACATTCGGTTTCCTTCTCTCTCCTTGACTGGAACATGAATCCCTGACCGGCTAAAATTCGTTTTCACGACTCCGGAGTACTCGGTATGATCGGAAGAGAGGACCTAGTCTTCGAATAACAGAAATTGAAGTTATTTAATCCACGAAATGTCTCCAACAATTGGATAATTGGAATGTTCCGAAAAGTCTTGGACAACCAGATGAGTAGAATTTCGAAAGTATTATCGAACAACTTAAACGATTACGCGACCCGAGATGTTCTTGAACTAGTGACAGAAGCGGCGCCAAAGTCCATTCATGAGTCGGATTGCAGACTATGGAGTCGAGCTCTGGACATCTCGGACAATGTTGTATAATCCGCTTCCCCATATGCTTGGCATGCCAAGCGGGGCACTCGGTAAAATGATAATCGAAGACCTCAAGAGTTTGAATCGCCCCGTTCATGCAGGTTATCATTTTTCTTTTCCCGAGGAGAGATGAGGAATTTGCCAATAACCCGTCTTGATGGGAGGTTTTCGCTCATAAAATCGTCTAATATGAGAGAAGCTTTCTTGGCTAGAAATGCTCTAGACTAGAACGAACCCCTCGTAATTGATGATCCATAGCTCTCGAAGAGTCGTACTCGTACACTTTCCTTGGCAAGTCGTATCTAGCTCTGCATGCGCGTAAGGTAAGTTGATTGATTGCTATCTAAAACGCTCGTTCGTATGATTGTTTTATTAGGAGTGGAAGCTTGATATCAGAGTAAAAAATGAGATCGAAGTCTATGACCTGGTTTTAACATTGAGTGATCTGTATTTAATATGATTCATTTGTGTAACTACAGCACTTCTATCATACAGATTGAACAATCTAAGAGAGATTACTTACAGTATGTAGTAGGTAGTAGTTGTCGGATATTCCTAGATGAGGCTGTGACACCGAAACCCATGCTCAGATGAATATCTTTGTCTTACCCGCAATCAACTTAACAAAACAAACATGATATACTATCATGGAGATCCAGGCCTCTCTCAGGTTGATATAGTACGAAAATCAGAAATAATAAACCACGGAACAAGAAAACTGAATATATAAGGAAAAAAGTTGAGCTGAGAAGAACCCCTGCATATTGGAAGGAGCTCTAGACTTAGAGACAACCCGACAGTCTGGTTGAGAGCAGTTAGGTTGCATGTTGTGGTACCATCCTCTTAATCATGCCTGTAATCTTTGAGTGTCCCCCATGGCTGAATGCGAGGCACCTTGGCCAAGTGACAGTGTTATGGGACACTGCTTCATCCGATCTTAATTTGAGCCACCTTGTACGATGCGACCTTGCCGTGAGACCCTTTGTGTGACTTTTCGTAAAACCCATCATCATTATTTACCCCTGAGTCAACGTGGAAGCACTCGGCTACAACATTAACTAGCGCACTCATTCCAAAACGGTCACATTTGAGTATGTCGCCTTGATGGGATGAGGAAATATAGAGGTTGCAATGAACAAGAGTAAGAAAAAGGATCAAGGATGTTAAAACCCTTTTAGTATGTTTGGTACGACCAATGATAGGCATTCGCACTTCATGTTCCCTGTAACCTCAGAGTCTGAGCCCTCAAAGCCCTGTAACTTACAGGGCCACTCTTCATTATCAGTCCCAAAACGTAACAAAAGCTACAAATAAATATAGATACTCCTTTGCACAAACCACAATTATCTACTATCAACATAGGAGTCTTACAATTGCTATATAGATTAATATTTTTGAAGTTTGTCTATCTCGTATATCTCGTATTCGACCAAAAATAGATATTTAAGGACAGCTTGAAAAGCTTATTTTGCCGAACGTGTTACAGGCAAGGACTAAAGAAGGGAGAGACACTCAATGGTGAGAGGATTGACGAGCTCAGATGTACTCCAACTTACTTGAAGCTCTCATATGGAATAACAACAACCAAAGCGAGACATTCCATGAAGATTTATTTCTCACAAAACTCGAATTTGACAGAAAACCATCTCCGTAATGGCGAACTCTCCCTTAACTCAATTCCACTTCTTCTCCTCTCTCCCCTATGAACTCCGCTTTAAGATCTATGGCATGCTCCTCAATGAACCCCGCACCGTTCAAATCAACAGCGAAAAGGGCCTTATTATCTCAACCCGCCGCCGCTACTTAAAGTCCTATAAATCACCAACTCCCATTCCGTCCCTCCTACACATCTGCCACGAAACCCGCGCCGAAGCCCTCACCCACTATAAACCTCTCTTTCGTACCGAGCATTCCCCATCCTATATCTACATAAACTTTACCACCGACACCATAAAACTTGCGAATGGGATTATCCCTTACTTAGAGGGAAAAGAGCGCGATGGGATAAGGAAAATGGAATTGGTGGTTGAAGACGCGGCATATTTTGGTCATTACAATCTGGACGCAATATCAAAAATGGGAGGATTACAGGAATTGGAATTGGAGGCTCAAGGAGAGGATCCCCATACTTGGCAGCCAGAGGGAACTTACTTGAAGAATATAATAAAGGAGTTGAGGGAGATGAGGAGAGAAAATCCGGAATGGTGTTGTCCGAGAGTAAAACTTGTGCATGGGGGGTTAGGTAGCGAGTTTGCGGTTGTGGAGGGAGGCATTTGGACGGAAGCTGATGAGGAAGATTGAGATAATGAGGGTGCTTGCTTGTGCTTTCTTTTACGTCGATAGTGATAGTAGATAGTGTGCGTTGAAATGATGGTATACAGTGAGTTTTTGAAATAATGTCTAATCGATTTCATTTTTTGTATATCCATATAAGGAGTTATCACATTTCATGGGTATATCTAACATTCATCAGACTTGTCTCCTTGATAGATCAATGTTATCCTGGAAATCAATGTCCAGTGTTTTAGATCTTCCGTCTAATTCTTTTCTTTTCAAAAAGGAAAAAATATGATCAACTACCCATGCCGTATCATTTGGCACATTGATTTCATCCCTCCTTCGTTATGATCCTGTACTGGAGACCATCCTGGCCTTAGGATGTGAGAGTATGAGGTTTTATATGCCGTTAAGAGCATTGCATAGTCTGAGTGCAGGCTATACCGGTGAGCTAATAAGAATCTAGATCTTCTTTATAAAGTAATTTCATCCTACAAGACATATTCACAGACTGCTGCAGTGACAACATACCTAGATCCATACTAGATACATGCTGCATCACGGGTTTTCATACTTCTCAATTACTCGCTCTCGAGCCCCTTTCAATTCCACTTCGTTTGTCCACAACTAAGTAGACGCTTTACCTAATAAGGTTAGTCTAAAGTACCCCGCGATAATCTAGAATTTTATTGAGGTCATAAAATAAACAAAAATAATCTCGATATTCTTCCGTTTCCAATCTCCAAGATTTTGTACAACCACACGTCTTTTCAATACTTGAAGATGGCCAACAACGATTCCGATGATTTCCAATCCCAATTGGCAAGGAAATTATATGAAAGTATGAAAAAGGATTACCCAGTAAAGGCACTGGCGAAGATCGTGGCAGAAGGCAACGCATCTAGCGATCAGAAAAAAGAGTTTGACCGTTACGTTCAAGAAACACAAAATCAAAATCATTCTATACCAGAGCTCCATCCTTATGCAAATCATCCTGCAGCAATCCCAACACCGAATAAGCCATCTAAGCTACTCTCTATTCCGAAAGGTAATATCTCAATATGTTTACCTTCTATACGTTGATTAACAAGAATGTAGAAATTCGACTCGAGATATATCGATACCTACTTCTTCCTTTGGACCATATCTTTGTTGCACGGAAGAGCGATTTCATAAGTTGTGACGATAGTTCATCGGATAGTTGGACAGACGAAGATACGATTTCATTCGATGGCGATAATTCAGATATGGAGATAGAGTATGACGGGCCTGGGGGAATGGATGGATTGGGAACTTTATTGTGGTCAATGGTGGAGCAGCAAGGAGCAGGCGAAATGGATATTGATCCAGAGTTCCCATCAAATCCTGAAGCAGAGTCGATTCTCAATGAAGTTGACCCGGCAATACCTGCACCCGACGCTATTGAAGTTGTGAGCTTGGAAGACGGAGGAACAGCTCAAAGAACACAAGATGGAGGAGGAAAGTGGGAAACAGACTCCACAAGCTCGGATGAATCCGATTTCTCAAAATACCCTATGTGGCCCGAAATACTGCGAGTTAACAAACAAATACACGAAGAGGCTTCTTCTGTGCTCTTCACCGAAGGCACTGTTGTCATCGATGCGAACGACCTCTTCTTTCTCAACAACAAGATTCTAAAAATGGGAAGCAGGTATGGTGAGAATCCTTGGAGACACCACCCCCTCACAGCTCTTGCGAAAAGACTACCCGGTGGCACCATACAGTACGATCAAGAGGACTTGGGTGGATGGGTAGAACCTCACATATTCGCCAAATTTCAAAAGGTTCTCTTTGATTGTACATTAGAACTAGAGCATACCGAGAACATTCCACTATATTTCGATGTCGACACTTGGAAACTCGACTCCGAAGATGCAACCACGTTCCGCAACTGCCTAGGCAATTTGACCTTCATCAAGGACTTTGTCAAACTTTTATCTAAATCTCCAGTCATCAACAAACTCACCATCAACGTACTTGTCGAAGTCACGGCCGAGACAAAATTAGATGCCGAATCGATTGATTCAGATGATGAAGAGGCAATAGAGGAGATGGAAAAGAAGCAAGACAAGGCGGATCTCGAGGCGAATATGTGTGCTACGGAAATATTCATGGATTGCAACATGTTCAAACCTTTCAAACACTTGAAGAACGTGAGGAAATTAGATTTTCGAACTGGCTTCTCTGACTTTGAGCCTCCAATCGATCATAAGCCCAAGGAGAAGCATCAAGTTATGGCAAACAAGATTAAAAAGATGGTGGAGGGGAACTTCAAGGCGCCGGAAGCATCTACGAGGGGCGGTCTTAGAAGTCAGGGAAGGATCACACGACATGGGTCTGCTTAGAGGGTCGAAAGTCGAGAATGACACAGGGACGGGAGATCTTGATGAAAAGAATATCTGACGAGCCTCTCGTGGGCAGTTAATTGATTTTCGTGTATATGGCTATGCTATGAATTCTGGTGTTATGAAATGGAAGTGTCGGAATTTATTACATAGTTGCAGACCGGGCTAGAGCCTTTGGCTGATACTATAGTCTATATTAACCCCTCCTTTAGCGAATTAGATATAGAGATAGGAATTCTGTAGTTATCACAAGCGTATTATTAAGGATTTTGTAACGATTAAAAAATCTATCCTTGTGATTCCAAAGTTCTACTACAAAATGCACTTTTACTCGATTTTATTGACAATGGAAATCGTTCTTGTGAATCTAGGTTAGGTTTTAGTATGTCATACATAGCATCTGAAAGACTAATCGATTTGATAAGCAGATCTACTTGAGAAGTATAAAACCCTCTCGTGTTCAAGTAGCAAGTAGTCTGTAATAATTAATGATTCGAATAAGAGCTCTTCAATGAATAAACTTGACTCGGAGTATTTAACATAACAACAATCACGAGAGAGATCCCGATGATCAACAGCGGGATATGAAATATTTAAGTGAGAGATGAGAGATGAGAGGTACATAAGATGGAGGATAAATGGTATCACCATTCTATATATACAAATTGGAATCGACATGGGAAAGAGTGTTAGGACTGGAAATGATATGTATTTCTTTAGTGCTGGTGAGTGCTAGTGAGTGGGAGTGGGAGTGGGAGCGGGAGTGTGTTGGGGATGGGGATGGAGATGAGGATCGATAGTTCCAACCTTCTTCTATTTAGCTGCGGGTAAGAGATCTATATGATACGTTCGTTGTATCTATATCTATACTATCATATATAACAATTACACCCTCCACCCTCCGCCCAACCTCTCAGCGAAATAGCAAATTAAACTCATCAAATAAACCCTCTCCCCAAAAAGCATTTTACAAACAGAAGTTGAAGTTTGAAGTTTGTTATCAAACTACTAGTAACTTGATACGAATCATAAATATCATTTTATGGTATCTCAACATATGCTAACTATATCTATTTAATCCCTCTCCCCTCTTCCCTCTTCCATCATCCTTCTTCCTTCATCCTTCTTGGCTCTTCCTTTCTCAAACATTCACCTTATCTCATCTCATCTCATCTATTCCCAGCCCACCTATGCATATTCCAAAGGCATCCTATCTTAACTTTTCATCACTGTATTTCCTTCTCATGCTTTCATCTCCTCTCCTCTCCTCTCCTCTCCAATGCAATTCAAACGCACGCTTAATACACTGCAAATCTACAACTGATGTACAATACACACCATTAAACTCCATCGCTCTTTATTTCCATTTCTAATTATCTTTATCTTCTTCATCTTTATCATCATCTTTATCTTGATCTCCATCACCTCCTTCATCATCATCACCATCATCATCAGTATCATCCTCATCCCTTACAACCAGCAAACACGGTTCTCTCGAATGCCAGATCCTCCTCTCCTTAGCCCCCAACATCGCATCCATTAAATTCTTCGTATTGGCTCTGGCTCTTCCACCTTCTTTAACCATAACTTCTTCTTTCGGTGCCTCAACTAATCTCACTTCTTCAATGGAAGCACTGAGTTCGAATTCGCCTCTACAAAGTGGTGTCATTCCGATCCTAATTTCAATATGTTCATTCCCAGGAATTTGTGGGAGAGTCTGTTGTAATACACCATTCCAAACAAATTTCTTGGATAGATCGAGAGTTTGAGTAAGTGAATGATTGCGAATAGATGGCTGGAGACGAAGAAGTGGATGAATGGGGTTAGACGATCGGTTGCTGATGCGAACTGTTATTGAAGAAAATGTATCGGCATAAATGTCATGTTTTGGACCAGGCTTATCGTTGATTGAAATATCAATCGAGATATCCTCAATTCTGATAGCGTCGATGATACGTTGACTCAGCCGAAGACCACGTAATTCGATGTCTCCTTTGCGACGGACACCAGAGCGCATCTCCCAGGTCCCTTTGAGAATTTTGAGAATTTCTTCACGGTACCAGAATGCTTCCCGAGTAGCTCGTTCCGAATCTGCGGATATTCGACCTGCGCTTACGACAAATTGCCTTTGTCGTGAGGGATCAAGAGCTGGGATCGAGGCGGTTGGGTTTTCCAAGTATATCCGAGGAATAGGAAACATTATGCGAGACGTATTACCTGGGAATACTTCCTCTTCAATTTTGCCGCCTTTCTCAATATCTATCGAGACATGGATGCTGCTTGGCCAGGCATTTCGAAGATCAAGAATTAGTAAGCAATGATCTTGAGGTGCAAAATCTTTAGCTGCAACAGTGCCATCAATCTTAGACCACAAAGATGTGGGTAGATTTCCGGTAAATGGCATAACATCCATTCGGGCCAGCTCTATACTTGCATTTACAGTAATTGTGAGTGGTAGACTAACTTGACGAGTATGAAACCCATCCTCGACCTCTGACTGAGGAACACCAAGATGAGCATAGTCAATGTGAACAGTGGCACTTGTCAGACCTGGTTTTCCCAGTATCTCTAATTCAAAAGTTGCCCTTCCTCCAGGTTCGATGTATGGCTTCTCGCCAGGCTTTGGAACATACCGAAGTGCTTGTTTCCGTGCCAGAATCAACTCGTACTCGTATAGCTCCGCTGGTGATGCTTCACGATTACTCATTGCTGTTTGCAATGGCGCTTGAGTAGAATCTTTAAAGGAAAATAGAAGTAGATCTACTGGTGTCTCCTTTGAAAGGTTTTCTAGGGTAATAGAGAATCTTTGGCGTTCTCCCTCTAATACCATCAAAGCAGATTGTGATAGATTAGTAGACTTTATTGCGACTATAGGTTGTTTGTCGATGACATTTAATCCCACGGTGGTTGGCAGGGGAGGTGTGACGCCCCAAGGTACTCCATTTGATAATGTAGAGCCAACACTTGTTGGGCGAGCCTTCTGACCGAATATCTTTGCCACGCCAATAGACTTGATTTTGACATCGCTTTGTGGTGACCATGAATCCGAGAATATAGGGAATCGCCTTTCTCGGCATCCCTTTACTTTAATGATGCAGCCGGTAATTTTAAGAGACCCTGGGTCCTTAGGTGTCCCTAGTATGGTGAGAATTTGTGTTCGGTACGGCCCGATAACAGTCTTTTGGATGGCAGATTCAAAGCCCGCCCCATCAGCATCAAGCTTGATACTTTCTATTTCCACATCAAATTCATATGGGTTCTGCAAAGTAACCTTGAAAACAGCTCCTTCACCAGCAACCATGATGTGATCAATAATAGAAGCATTTAGTGGGCGTAAGAAAGGGTTGTATATAAAAGGATTTATCTCTCTCGCTGTAGCAATACTTTCCCCATCAGGGAGTTCTCCGCGTGTATGAGGGATTGGGGTTCTTGATTGAGGTAGAGGCTCAAGCTCGACGCCTCGAACCAGGAATTCATCCCAATACTCTGCGGAAAGTTCATGAACCCCCAAATTCCTCGCAGCACCCAGCGTCCGAGTAATATTAGTCATCAGTCGAATCTGTTCCTCGCGAGTCATATTGGGTGATGCATCTTCACTACGTGGACCCGGCGCTACACCACTACCAGCAGTTCTTAATAAATCAGCTGAGAACCTCAATACTCCTTTGAAATCTGGTAATGCTTCAGAAAGATTGATACATGATCTCAGAATCTCCATTTTCAAGGCCTGGCTCCCGAAAGAGCGGATTGAAGAATCATCAAGTATCCTCAAAATAGTAGCTTCATCTGAATCATCAAATGCTTCTTCGGCGGTAGCTCTAGAAGCTACAACTCCATAAGTTTGACCTAGTAACGCGAGAAATGAGTCCACCCCGTTTTCCATGTCACCTTCATTAAGTTCTAGAGCTCCAGCACCGTTAGTGTTTCCGTTCGCGCTCAGCGCTGCCAATCCTGCAGCTGGGTGAACTCCCATTTCGGCTGCTCCTCTGAGACGAGCTTGGACGAGGGCTGGAATCAATACGGAAACTAATTCACGAATCACCATGGCCTTTTTCCTGTTGTATCCCATTGATCCAAGAACTGAGGCTATGCCACTCAATATCATTATTCGATCCACGACAACAATATTTTCAGGGGATGAATACACAGGAAAT
The DNA here is from genome assembly GCA_038090695.1 of Sclerotinia spermophila. Classification (NCBI taxonomy): domain Eukaryota; kingdom Fungi; phylum Ascomycota; class Leotiomycetes; order Helotiales; family Sclerotiniaceae; genus Sclerotinia; species Sclerotinia spermophila. The sequence continues at coordinate 59,476 of JBBMOJ010000024.1, forward strand.
GCTCTTAGTATGGTCTTAAGAATCTCTCCCCGGGTAGGGTGTATGTTTAAACGAGGGGTTGCGAGATTCGGGACATTTTGAAAAGGGGTTCCGAGAACAATTAATTGTAAAACTTCGTCGTTTAATTGACCACCGCTTGTGTGTATAGCTGAAGAAAGTTTTGCGTATCGAATGACAGTTTCGGAAAATGGATGTTGTGGCATAGCCTCCCCATTATTATTCCCAGCACGGGTATAGAGATTTAAGATTCTATCCAACAGTTCCGGAAGCAAAACTGCCAAGTTCTGTAGCGAGACTAGGCGGTTGCTTGCGGGGCTCCTCGGCTCCAGAGCTGACGTTAAGGACGGAGCTTTTTCTGCAGATACATAACAAATTTGTGGAATTTGAAAGTCCAAACCAGTCCAGGCAAGCATGAGCATACTCACAAGAATACTATCTAGTGCTTTTGCATGCCATAAATGATCGAGATTTGCTTTTGCAATAGCGGCACTTTCGACAAGCTCGCGTAATGCATCACTCCACCGCCCTGCGCACATATACATCGACCCAACGACGATGCCAACACGGCTTTTTCCTTTGTTTCTTGATCTTTCACTGGTACTTCCTGATCCGAATCCTATAATTGACACTCTGTCCCTGCTGCTATTTCTAGTTCCTGTGCTGCTTGGAGCGCCAAGTCGAGCTGGTAAATTTTTCGATATGAACGCAGTCTCCCCAATTATGTTATCGAAGGTTGGTGGCGAGTCAGAGCGGAGATTGGTTGCAGGACTACCAGAAATACCTAGGGGTGAAGATGTTCCAGAATCCGAGGGTGCAGATCGCAGTACTGGCATTGACATTCGATAATTTGCACGATCAACGGTGCTGGCTGGAGAAGAAGATCTGGTGTCTTGTAGAGGTGGTGACAACTGAGAGTTCCGTCTTGAGGATCCATCTGGTGAACCTCCGCCCCAGGACCCTCCATTGAACGGCCTATTCCCTGATTGACCTGGCGACTCGATTGTAGGCAAGGCTTGGAGTGACTTTGCGAGGGTCGTCATCTCTGCAAGCAACAAGGCAGATATGTCGCACATAACAGTTTTCATTGTCGTTATACCACAGTCAGCAACTGGTGGTATAGCGACTAGGCCTTCTGGCAAGGCCGTAGCAGACTTCTCATGTGTATGGTCGAATAGTAATATTTGGTGGACCAGCGCCTTAGGATATCGATCTCTTAAATCCTCCAAATCTTGGTATAAGTTCCGCACATTTTGATCTAACCGCGATACCCCAGTACTATTAGAGGGATTCTTCGAAACCCCTTCATAAGATGTATGCTCAAGCTCGGCGCCATCCGCGAGTGCTATAATAACGAGTGGCTCTCTGTATAATTCAAAGGGAGATAACGCGAGGTGGGTAGAAGGCGGATAATGTGTCGTAAGGTCATAAACAATCATTCCCAAAGGAAAAGCCAATGGGGAGAACATATCTGCCAGGTGTCAGCGCTGCCAAATGCGCATCAAGGGGAGTTTAGTCCTCACTTCTATTGGGACGGCCATCTGGGCTAATATCTCCCAAACGTACTACATTTTGAGGTTGCAACCTTTCTACGAAGCTCAGAAATCTTTCGCGTTTGATTTGTCCAGTTGGCAACAGCACCACTCGTACTCTCGCAGGAGCAACGGGCGACAGCTGATCGAGCATTGTGAGAACATTTGGATGCAATGCGCCTAGCTAGGTAGAGCTCGAATCCGTGATGTGATAATGGTACTACCGGGTCGAGCTGAGATTCATAACTTTTAGAGGTGATAAATTAAATATCCGAGAAGTTCTATGACCATAGGACAGTAAAATATCAAGAATAATGCATTTGTCTCGAAGCTCTCTATTGACTTTGAGACGACGAGGATACCAGATCCCCTGTTATACGGTGACTATTTTGCATGATTGGTAAATGGTCCAAAGTCTCATGGTAGCGGCACATCCCGAGGCTAGATTCTTAACTTCACTTCAAGTCACTCAACCTCACTACTTCACTTCAATTTTAACATCAACACAACTCTTGTATGCATACGTCATCTTTTCGGAATACTGGTACTATCTAATCTTCAAGAGGTTGCGAGTGGTCTATTTACCTAGTTCCCAAGCTCACTTGAAACCTACATTAGTTTACTGACTAGACGAGCTACTTATTACTCTCTAGGGCTTGATATCTGGTCTTCGTATGACTATATCACAGGAGACATTTCTGGGTAGTGCAATGACGGGATGAGCATCAGCGGTTGCCCTAGATCTTATTATTATATATGCACGCTACTGGACATGTCCCTCCGACTCCAAAGTACTCGATACACTGCATGTCGTATAAGCTGTTTTCTGTGGAAACGAAGACTTTTGAGTAATATTATGCACGATATGACTTGTTCACCCCCTATCCCCATGATTATCTGACATCAACACATATTATAAACAATCTAATCGTTCAGGAAGTTCCTCTAGCCAACAAAACCAATTTGATCTCCATTACCCATCCGAACATATCCAGTTACCACTTCTTCCGCTTCTTTGGAGATACTCTAATAGTAACCTTCAAAGAATATATCAGCTGTCAAATCACGATGATTTAACCCGGGGGACTTACATCGGGATAGACACAGTTTGCATTATATGCGCTACAAGAAGAGCAGTCAGGCAAAGCTCTGTCACACCCATAGTGCCTTTCATAACAATTGACGCAAGCTCGAGGTGATAATGCAGGCGCACGCTGTATGTGAGAAGATGCTACATAATAGTCACTTCCTCCCGAAGAGTATAGTTCATCGACCTCGAAATCTTCCATAGGCACCTCAATTGTATACCTTGTCGAAAGATTTGTGGATCTGCCTCTTCTTGACTCGGTGTTGTGGTAATAATCATTCTCCCAGTGATCAATAAAGGATATTCGGCCGTTGACTGCCTTCTCTTTTATCTGATCCGCAAGCCGATTGATACCATCGACGACTGGTGGAAGCTCGAGCTGCTTTGGGCGACGTCGCATTGTATCCGTGATGTGATGAGGGCGTGGATCGATTTCGTCACTTGGTTCCATGTATTTCCGGATTATTTTTTCTTGTTGGGCGCCGATTCCATCCTTCTGAGCGATGCCTTTCATTGTTTGTTTGTTGCCAGGAACCCCATTTGCATACTGGTGGGCAATCCAGTTTTCTTCCTCTCGAAGTAGAGCTTGTGAAGTCCATGTCGTTCTGAAATCGATAGCGTCGCTAGGTTGAGCTTTTCTGTGAACTTTGTAGATATATTTTATGGCTCCGCTGTTGCTCATGGCGACAAATGGAGCCTCTCCTATGCATCGGATCGCGCGATCCTCCTGAGCATCGGCATTGATGTGGTTTTTGGAAGAAATGGTTCGAGCCAAATTTATGCATTTCAAATTCCTAGCATCGATAGGTATTGATTTAGTTCTACCCATAGTTGTAATGGATGGCAGCCAGGGCAAAGGAACTTGATGGTTGTGAGGTTGAGAAAGTGCGGGTGGTTGTTACTTTTAGTGGTTGTTTACAAACCTTCTAAACGCGATAAATTTCTAACCGAAGCAATCGCACCTTTGATCATTGATTTTATGTATATGAAAGGTTTTGCGAGTGTCATCTGATTTGTTGGGTCTTGAATTCACTTATTTCATCCTTTGAATATATTATTTGTGCATTATTCGCTGTACCTCAAAGCAGTCTCCATGATGTGACTTCTTGCATCTTCGATCCTGAATACAGTCAGGCATGTTAATACGATGTACACAGGCTATACAAGGATGACACTTGCTTCATATAAAAAGCTGCGTAGAATAAGTCACTGAGCCCAGATAGGTCACCTGACTATTTTCTCATTCATTTGCTGGCTATTGTATATTCAGAAAGTAGTATACCTGAGAAAATCCAATTGTATTACAATTTCAACCTCCACATTCATATATATCGTGTTGTTTACTTCGGCGCACATATATATTTCCCTGAAAAGCTTGCGATCTCTACCAACACTACCGTCTTTGGGGTTTATATTGCATTTGTTTTCAACTGGTCGAAACACTGTTTGCTCCAACTTGTTGAGCTCATCCATTACCGCTACCCACAGAATAAAGACCAGACGACTCACAGCGTTGGATTGCATTGAATAACATAGAGTTTATTCGAATGAAGCTAATGGGATGAAAGAACTGACATTGCTAGATCTTGTTGAAGCTTTCATTCTCCTAGAATTTACTTACGGGAAGCAATTTTTGGGGTATGCATCAGAATAACTCCAACTTTTCACTTCGTTTCCATCACTATTCTTGCTCATTATACATGACATGTATGAAATATTAGAGAATCAAGATATTGGCTCAAGAGCTTTCCTCCGATTCCTACGTACACGACAGGTTTCCCGTGCGAATAATGCGCCTCGTTGTATATCTCAGGACGCATATAAGAGGAGATCTCCAGATTGGACATTCTCAATTTGGTATGAAATGTCGGGTTGTAACCCAGTGGCAGCTTCTAGGCGAGGGGAAGTGCACATTCGATCCAACGTACCCATGAAGTCTCTCGCACTCTGGTCTTGCGCGCCTTTGCGCTTTGGGAAAAATGTTCGCAGCAAAGAGGACTTCTCTGGCGTAATGTTCTACCGGAGGTAAATCTTTGTAGTTACTTTGAAACAGCCAGGATGTACTTCAAATTAATATAGAATTGCGGAGGTAACCTTAATATGCACTTTAACTAGAAGAATCCCTGCAGAAGATAACCGGCTTGACTCTGATTCCCCACAACCGAAACCCAGAACCCACAACTTCCGTCGCTTCTCTAGGTCCAGGTCCTTTGCAATTGCAACTTTAGATTCGCCCTCAAAGATGCTCATTATTTCCATGCCGCTCGCCAGTCTTATTTATATCTCGATACCTAGCCTAGTATCCATGATAAATCTCGGGACGAAACGCAATCAAAGACAACCAACCAAGCACAAAGGGTCAAGTCCCGAGGAATGGCAACATGCTCTTCGATTTCAAAGCCTGAACCACTCATCCAATCAATACAAACGACCAAACTAATTAACTAGAGAAATAAATCTAGATTATATTAAACAGAATTATACAGATTTGATTCGATTCGATCCGTAATCTAATCTATAGATGGAAGTGAAAATTCTGATTTGCTTTTCATATCTGCATTTCCATCTTTATCTTGTACACGCGAGGAGATGATATCGATATCCTCGAGAATTCAAGCTCCATAATAAGCTCTTACTTTAGTTCACTATGTAGGTAGGATAGAAACAAGGATACGATGTATATACATACATAGCAGTTCTATGCTCCAAATAGACCCATTCCAGATATCATCATATAATCTCATATCGTATCATTTTCAAATTCCTCAACATGTTCTTCTATTTCACAATTCTCCCTCTATCTCTAGCTCTACCTCTGCTCCCCCCTCCCTCTAGCTCTACCTCTGCTCCCCCCTCCCTCTACCTCTCAATCTACTCTCTCTTCCTCCCTCTCCATCTATCCCCCCTCACAACTCATCCTTCACCCTCACCCCCTCATCCTTCACCTTCTCCCCCTTCCCATTCCCCACCTCAAAAGCCCCCCCACTCAAATCCGGCATCCCCATAATCTTCACCACCAAGCTCGTCCATCCCGTAAAATGCTGAGTTCTCTGTCCCACTCCCGTTTCCGGATTATATTGTTCCCACGCGAAGCCCGTTTCCTGCCAACTATCGTAGACCGTCTTGATGAGATTTAATCTCAGTTTAGTGTAGAGGTCTTTAGATTTTTCTTGATGGGGTCCAGGGGTTTGTGCGTATTTCTGTGGGAGAATGGTTAGAATGTTCTAGGCCAAAATAATCAGAGGGAAGAAAGGGGGGAAACTTACTAGTAATTGAGAAACTGCCAGGAAATTCATGTTCATCCAAATAGGACCTCTCCAATAATTTTCATCCGTCCCATAGAAAGGGTCTTTCTTACTCAAAGATCTAATCCCATGTTCACTCCACAATTCTTCTTCATCGCCCAACAAATTAAGAATGTGTCCCAATTTCTCACTATCCTTATCAATGAGACCCGTTAGGAAAGGGAAGAGAGAAACATATCCCTTGTGACAAACCAAGTGATGTTCTTCATAAGCATCAATCGTAGCATCACAATAACATTTTTCCTTTTCGCTCCAATGTAAATCATCAATGTTATGATGAATAGCTATTTCAATAGTAGCTAATTCGGCAACATCATCTTCCATACCGAGAAGACCGGCAATATTCTTGAGAGATTTAGTCATCATACCCATCCAAGACATCAAATCAACATGTAGTTCTCCTGGATGAGGTGGTTGAGGACGAGGATAATCATCGAGACCACTGGTAAGGATATGTTGTGGTGTTCGGCCTCTCCATCTATAGCCTTCCTTGCTACTGAAAGCATCACGATCATAAGATTTCAAATCTCCGGATTGAGTCTTACGGAACCAGTAATAATGCTTCTTGAGTTTAGGATAGAGCTCATTGAGATATTGAAGACCCGCTTCTGGGTTCTTCAAATATGCCGAGTAGATTGAAGGTTCTTGGCTGAGTTGCTCCTTTGCTGCTGGTGAAGTACCATTGAGTGCACCAAGCTTGCTAATAAAAGCATCGATGATGAAAAAGAGCGTGGGGGGATTAGCATAATGAGGATATTGTGTTTGAAATTCCGCTGGAACCTTGCTGCGAGCTTCAACCCCAAGAATTTGTTCTCTACCAATCCATCCATCTTCATCCATAAGATTGAACCAGCTTCTGACGACCTCAAGAGTGAGATCGATATCCCAGTCAGCAATTGGAAGAAGGTGGAATCCTTCATCCCAAAGGAATCCTCTAGGGAAAAATGGTCGAGATGGAACAGTAGTGAAGAGTTCAGATGGACCTTCAAGCGTTTCTTGTCTTCGTCCTCTTGCTTCTGCAGCTTCTTCCCAAAAACCCTCATTATTCTCTTCATACTCCTCAGCATATGAGCGATCAACGACCGAATCTCCATGGAAATATCCAAGACCACCAATCAAGTTCGAGAACATTTGACTGGAAAATCTTTGAAGACTTTCAATATCAAAAGGCGGTTGCAGATCGAATGTAGCAATAAATCTTTCAAAGAACGATTTACTATTTTCACCAATCAATCTGGAGATTTCTTGACTCGTGAGTCCCTTCTCGGCCGAGGCACTGTTGAAAATGATATCGAATTCAAAATCTCCCTCGAAGACTTTCTGAACCAAATGGAAATTTCCCTCATCTGGTGCGTGAGGGACTGTGTAAATCTGATATGGAGGAGGCGCATTATCCTCTGCATACGTTTTAAGATATTCATCAACTTGCTCCTTCAACTTGGCGAACAAATGAGGTTTAGCAGCCCACAGCAACCTTTCGTCAATCGTAAGAGAGTGAACAAAAGTTCTATCCAAAGGCTTCTCCTTATACGACGGATGATTTGAAGCAGGATGGAAACCGCGACCCGAAGTCACCGTAATCTTATATTCGCCCAAACCATCAGAATCCCCATTGAGAATGACTTCACCCTCAAATCCCAGATCATCCTCCTCATTCGCAACCGTCAAACTTCCCAATCCTTCAAGCGAAGCGTAGAAAACCATCGTGGTCTTTAGATCCGCAGGCGACCCATCCCTAACTTTACCCCTCACTCTCGTCGCCCAATTTCCGCCATATTTCCCCCCCGGAGATTTGACAAAGAAAGTCGTGATATCAATCCCATTGCTCTCATCGTACATCGTTTGTTTCCCCCCCTTCCGAGCATCGAATTCCTCCCATCCATAACCTCTCATGCCATCACCCTGCTCACAGGTATGTCTAAAGTCTACCAATTTAACCAATTAGCCACGATTCCCCAATATTCCTCCTCACCATCACAGTACCGACAGCCCCAACTCCCATCCTCCACGTAATCTCCCAAAAGAACAAACTTACTATGCTGCACATCCACGAAATTATCCACCTTCGCCCACATGAGTCCCCCCGTGAAACTCTTAGGAATCCTCGGCCTAACCCCAAAATACAAATTCGGTTTATAAGCCCCCCATAGCAAACTACTATTCTGTTCTCTCGCGATTTCCGTCGTCACAATACCCAGATCCTGCGTCTCCGCCGCGAGGACCGAAGTGCCCAATAGCGACAGGACCGCTACCAGAGCTCGCAAGCCGACGGGCGTCATTTTTAGTGGTCCCCAATGGAAGCTGCAAAAGTTTCTAAGTTCCAGAACTGGCACGCTGGATACGACGGGACATGTGAACAAAAAAGGAAATGGGGGTTGCGAAGGAGGATATCATTTACGTCTTGATAGTCAAAGAACACCGTTGCGGTTTTTGTGGATAGATTGCGTTTCCCCATCATCAGCCTGTAGCGCAAGGCTGCGGGGAAGGCTTGAGGGTTTTGACATGATTATTGGTCCATATGTTCAAAGCACGGTTAGACACGCGCGGGCCGAAAGTTATGGATAAATGAATTGGGTTTCCGGGAATCGGGAAAGTGTTCCTGGGTATTTATCCTCTTGATTATCTAGGTATGGAGAATCGCTCAAAAAATGCTAATAAACAAGGACGATGGCATAGCTCTCCGGATATCATGTGGTCATGTAATATACCAATCTGCCAATCTTCAATCCACTCACTAATCTACAAATCCATACAGCCTTCCCCTCCTTGAATATGTAACCCTCACTTATCCTGTCCACAATGATCTAATCTTACATTCCATTGCTCCCAATCTAATCCCTACTCGGACTCAAAGGTCTATTAAATCCTCCAACCCGATTCATGTATTGACGATACTGTGTCTTCTTTTCCTTCCTCACAGCACTAACATTATTCCCAGGCACCTGTTTATTTTGTGTAGTTGCGAATCCCCCAAATCCCATCATTGCTTGCATAGCAGCCATTCCATCATCGTCAATCACAATATCATCATCGTCCTCCTCATCGTCCTCTTCAATCTCCTTCTTAGGCCCTGACTTCTTCTTGTTTCCGCCATCTACATCCATCCGATCGTGATCTTGAGCTGTAGCTGTACTCGTATGACTAGCCCCAATACTAAAGCTTACTGGTTGTGGAGCGTCATCTGTGTGTTCGTTGCTTCGTGATTTATCGCTACTTCTCTCATTTCTCTGATCTCGCTCATCATCGCGCCGCGGACTTCTAGATCTTGCTCGTTCATTTGATTTCTCTCCTGATGATCGCTCATTGTCTTGATGTGTGTTAGACCGGGTTCTAAATGCAAGTACAAATGTCCCACCCATTTCTGGACCGGGTGAAAACATACCTTTTCTACCATTTCTCTCCTCATCAATTCCTCGAGATAGTCGAGCATCATCTTGGTCAATGTTAGATCTTCCTCTCAACGCAAACACCGTCTGCGAAAGCGCATTTTGCATCAGCTCACCTCTAGTCCTATCCGGCACATCTCTCCGATGCCCATCTCTTTTCTCCGACCTCTCATCATTTCGTTCCCGATCGCGATCGCGATAGTCCCTATTTCTCTCACTGCCGCGCCCATCCCGATGTTCATCTCTTCTCCCCCCGCGGTCTCGTTCTCGTTCTCGCTCCCGATCTCTATATGAACTACGTCTATGATCTCTCGAGTCGCGCGGTGATCTACTTCTATCTCTGCGACTGCGCTCATGAGTGCGGTTTCGCTCGTCGCGTCGATTTCCTCCTCGATCATGTACCTCATCTCTGTCTCGAGCAGACCCACGACTTTCGCTTTCCTCCCACATTTTCGTGCTATCGGGACGTGGTCTTCTTCTTGGTAAATCCGACATCTTGATTAAATCTCAACTATCCTGTCGAAGAAAAAAAAGCAAGTCCAATGTAACGAACTTATAATTATTATTGTTGTTTATATAATCAAATCAAATCAAACCGAAGCTACGAACCCGTACAAATATATTTGCGACAGAACCGTAACCATATCGCGCCCACCGCCGTATCAATCAACTCGGATCAACTTTCCATTGGCCACAAATCACGTGAACCCTCCCACCAAACCTTTTGTTGCACATCTGAGAGGCGCTTCAACTTACGCAATGAACGCGCGATTTTCCATTCGAAAAGACAAATAGATTCCAGGACGATTCCCGAGTGCAAAATAAAAGTTTCGGGGATTTTCCCCCAGGCATGACGTACTTCTAAAATTCGACTTTCAGAGAACCTTTCTCAACTTTTTTGTTTACATCCGGAACCGATTCCGCGAAAAAAGATGCGATGAGAACGAAATCGAGTGAATGTTTGTTCCAAAGAAGAAAGGCAGCCGTTCGAGTGTGTCCCGCAAGGTTAATTGCGGTATGAGGCCGTAGGTACTTGGAGTGAATTATTATTCTACCTCGGCATGTTGGGGTTTGGATATTGGTTCTCGTCTCGTCACTCACTGTGATTGTTTGTGACTGTGTATGCTAAATAAGTAATGTCGAGCAGTGAGGAGGAAAGAGATGGGAAGGATGGGGAATGATGATTTAAGAGAGATATTCTATCACTTTCCTATCACTCACCTGAACCTCTCTTTCATCCACTCTTAAACAGTACGGTATGCTTCACACCCATTGTATCGGTACATGCAAATAGTAGCTCTAGTTTTCCTATACTTGCCAATTCTACTGATATTCATAGATAGGAATAATCCCCAAAATCTAGAACTACACTGCACTGCACTGCACCACATGCACATGCACATGAATCTCACGATATGCTCTCTAAGGACCTGACTGATAAACAAACATATTATTTTAATTCCTATTTCCCTTTAGCCTACACCCAGCCATATCATACCATACCATCGCTATGCTAATGCTAATGCTATTCAAAATACCCATCTATCATATCCATCCGTCTACATTTCTCTTTCTCCAGCTACATCTACGTAACAGAAATTGATCTAATCCCGGACATCCATCCATACATCCCCTCCAATCCAACCTCCCACTCAAGGCCAACCAAAAACATTAAACACACCCGCAACATTCCACCTTATCCCCACCAACACAACCGTCAAAGTGATCAAATCCACAACCCCAAGCACCGCACCCGCCATCATAAATTTTGGACTAAAAATGCGATACAACATAAGATGTCTCCTCAGCCAACCTGCCCACATTGTAGTAGCCAATGCCATGACTGCATAGTAGAGAATGTGCCATGCCAAAGCCGCGGTAGCTGTTTTCAAGAGTCCTTTCTTCTTTGGTTGTTGTTTCCAGAAGACGATGAGGGGAACTGCGGTTGCGGCGAGAATTTGAGGACCGAACGAATTGAGAGCCACGAGTAATGGAGACCAAGGGTAGCGGATTGTGTGAAGAGGAATGAAAGCGGATTCCCATTGGATAGAAGAGAGAGTAGCTTGATGACCAGTTTTGAAGAAGTGGAAGGATCCAAGGATGGCGAGCATGATTGGTCCAATTGGCGAATTGGTTAGAGAGTTGAGATCGAGGAATTCCACCAGAGAAAGAATCTCAAGAGACATGAGAGAAAGAGCACCAAAACCCACAGGCTTTTGAACCATGAGCACTGCTAGAAGCACATTGGTAACAAGAAGGAAGTATCGAGCACCATGAGTATTGCCATAGCCAAGAATCATAACCCGTGTACCTTGTTGTTTAGGGGCTCCAGGGGGTAGAAGATCACCAATTGAGACGGTGCCAATGGCAATACAAGGCGGCGCGAGATAGAATGCAACAGTTCCAGCACCCACAACCATAGCAAGAACTGTTTGAGCAATTGGTACTCGGATAGCTTTCAAAGCACCTTCATACAAGTCGAGGAACCAATTTCCATCATCAGCAGCATCTAGAGTCCAGAAAATAGCAATAAGAAAGAGCCCGAATCTAAGAGCTCCATCAATCCAGACTGGTGCAAATCCTTCATAAGAAAGACTAGTTGCATAGTAAGCTTTGATGAATGCAGGTAAGATAAATGCAAAAAGGAATGGAATGAGGAGTTGCCAAGGAGCAGAAGTTGACGATGTGGCAGAGGCATAGTATGTAGATCTACAGTAAGGCATCTGTTCTTCTCTGCACAACTTGGAGTACGAGGCAACCCAAGCAAGCCCAATGAACACAAGAGAGTGATATACTCCCAGACTGCGACTTCGTACTTCCGGTTGTCTAAGTGAAGAAACAACACCAGCTACTCCGAAAGTTGTGATGAAAAACAACAAGATAGAGTCTTCCCAGATAGTATAGGAATTTGATGCAAAGCCAATCGCCTGACTAATCGTGAAGACAGTTGCCATCCATCCCCAGAATGTTTTTGGGAAGGGATTACCAATCTTCATTAATGATAGAAGAGCTCCAATGAGTCCACCAATGACAGCACCATTCACACTCAGCTCAATGATTTGTCCTTCAATGACATCTTCCAAAATGGTGGCTTTCATAGTCCAGAGAGCTAGTCCCACAGCAGCACCAACAGCAGAGGCCAAAGAAATTGACAAGAGCAAGTTTGGGTTGATATCCTCATCTCCAATAGATCTCTCTCCCTTTGCATAAGCTTCAAGTTCCAATTTGGCTTGAGCTTCGTCGAGATCTGCCGATTCAGCTTCATTTCCATCACTAGCATTACTATTGGCATAGAGAACCAAAGCAACAACGCTAGCAGCAAAGATGCAAATACCTAAAATCATACTAGGAACATCAAATCGTGCCCAGAGATCTCGGCAAATTCGCAAAGTCTCTGTTTGATAGGCAGAAAATGCATGATAGACTTCTGTAGACTTTTGGGCTGTTTTAAAACTCAGAAGCTGTTCAGCAGTGGACCAAAGAGCAAATGGAGAACCAGCAATAATGCTCTCATCGATGCCTCTGGCATCAAAGTATGCAGCTTGGTATCTCTTGATACCAGCAGCTGTCATTCTAGCCACATTTGCCAAGTTTTCCCAGGCATTGCCTTTCTTGCCTGCAAAAGCCTCTTCGATAGGCTTTCCAAGGTTATTGAAAGGAATTGGCAAGCCCAAAAGCAGTGCAAGTGTTGGTACCAAGTCGATCTGATTGACTGGTCTTATCTTTGCGTTTTGTGGAGGCGTAACGAAAGCTGGATCGGTACGACCAAATATTCCTTTCTTGGAATACATCCATAATGCAGCTTCGACTTCATCGTCGCTCTCTCCACCATGATCACCTTTACCATCCATGCCATGGTCACCCATGATGACCAATAAAGTATCATCATCAAGCTTCTCCACAAGTCCTCGAATCAAGATGTCCATTTGTTGTAACTTGCTCGTCATAGCTGGATGATTTGGTCCATATCTGTGACCAGCATGGTCCACACCCAAGTAGTGCGCAAACATAACGTCCCATTCAGCTTTCTTCTCCTTTTCGAGTAATGGCATAATATGTTCTGTGACACCATTATCAACCGTATGCAAATCCCAGACATTGAGAGAATCATATGCGCGACTGATATTAGGTTCGAAGTATCCAGGAAACAGTGCAGTCCATGTATCGTCACCAAGATGTACGATTTTCTTGCCCGCATCCTTCAATTGACCCAAAAGATTATCCTCCTCAATAGCAGTACCCGCGAAGTTCGACCCCGCATCCACAAATGTCGGCAGTGTTCCGGTTGTAAGTCCCTTTAGTCTTTGCAATGTGGTCGTAGGTGGATCTGCGATGAAAGGCAATAAGAACGCATTATTTGGTTCTTTGCGCGCAGACTCGTACAGGAACGGTAATGCGTCGTGAAAAGCCTGTGAATTGTCGCCAGCGAATGGTACCGTGAAATCGTAGCGTAACGCATCCACAATTACTACCACTGCTCTGTCGAATGTCTTTGGATGCCAACATCCTCCCTCTGGTGTACCAGCTCCTTTATAATTTACAGTTCTTTCAATTGGTGGTTCGGCACAGGTAGATGATTCTTCTAAAACCAATCGTGTGAGTAGGAAACCCTTTGTGAAGTAATAGATTCCCACGGCGTGCATAACTCTGTTCATTAAACATATTAGCACAATGCCCCTCCACAACCCGCCTCAGAAAAACCTACGCCAGCCAAGCCCACCATCCTCCAACTGCCCACCACTCTCTCCTCCATTTGGCTCTCTTTGCCTCGTTCAACTCATCCTTCTTATCCTTTTTCCTGGGTACTTTGGGTTGTATTATATTCCCGTGCTTATCCAGCTTCTTCCCCTCTCTAATCGCCTGTTCCTGAGCTTCTTTACGCGCTTTTGCTCTCGCATATTGTGCTGCGAGAGAATCGTGTGCGCCAGGTGCTGGCTTAGGGTCCACAGTCTTCACCATTTTTGTTTGAGCTTGCAGCTCTATAGCTTGTCCTGAAGAAGACGGTAAGATCTTAATTGGGGTGGACACTCCCAAGAGATTTTGGGTTCTTCAATTATCAAGCTTAATGATATTAATCCCAAGTAACATATTATAATCCAAATGAAATATTATAAAGCCATTAACTGAATATCTAAGTTTGTGTAGAAGAGGAAAAAAATGATTGAGGACAAATCATTCAAATGAAAGTACAGGTACAGGTAGAAAAATGTTGAATGATGATGTGCATAAAGCTTAGAGACGAGCTACTGTATTTTTTTTTTTCTAAAGGTCCCTCGGCTGCTGATTCCGATTCGTTGGAGCTACTTCTAGCTCGGGAAATCCCCATACTAACCAAAGTCTACCTATAAGAAGCTCGGTAATCAGTATGGTATATCTGTATTTAGGTGTTGGAGGTATTTGTCTTCATTATGGAGACAGATCTCAATACTTGGAAAGGTCAACTGAATCCATTGAATGTCTTTGATGCGAGAAGGTCGAGGCAACGGTCACATATTTTCCAAGAAGTCAGGATATTGCTATTGATACCGGATAAAAATTGAACATTATATCGCTAACAGATTTCCATGCCCCCTAAACTACAAGTGATGCCCTAAAAGCATTTGATCGTTCTTCATCATACCCCTTGCTTGCCCTATCATTCTTCATACCCATACCATCATGTTCAGCATTTCCTAACCTTGCACATCTCATCAACTATGTCAAGAACTTCGCATGTGATAGACTGGGTCCCTTAGAGAGCGAGGTTATAGGAGTACTCGTCCTCAATGTTTTGCGAGATCCAGAGTACCACCGAACTAAATGATGTTAGCCTTCAGATCCTCCTTGTCCATTCCGTCACAAAACCCCGTTCTTCCAACCATACTAGAATGTAAAACGTACCTCAACATAACCCCAGCATTTGCTCCTACATTTGCAACACCCATTCCCACAGTAGGCCATTGCGCACCAGGCACAATATACTTCAAAACCAATACAGTAATACCTCCAGCCAATCCTCCAGCCAAACTAGCAAACCCTAAGAACAAAACCACTCTTGCTTTCCAGGCAACACCGCTTCCACTGTAAGAGAAGGAGTCTGCGGAGAGTCGAGACTTTTCGATAGAGTTTATAATAAGCATGCCGAGAGAAGAGAAGATGAGTGGAAGCCAATCGATGAATGTGATATGAATTGGGGGGTCAGACCCATTGAGGGCAGATTTGGACCAAAGAGCCGCATCGAGAAGGATAAAGAATGAGAGAGAGAACTGTTTGTAGATGTGTTAGTGGAGGCATTTGAGATATGAAAATAATCGCAGAATGTCGAGCTTCTCGTAGGTCCGCGATAGCAGATACAAAGCACGAGAGTGTACGGCCATCATACCAAAGCTCCCGCAGCATAAACACCAGCACCCTTCGCCGTGGCACTATTCATCCATTCCGGCTTTCTGAATTTCCAAAGACGTTCTTCCGACATTGTAATTTTGCGATTCCGCGTATCTGCTCCTTGACTGTTGCTTTCTTGACTTTCGCTCCGCCTTTCCTAAATTTATCCTCTGGCGCTCAATTCTGTAATTATTTCTCGTCGAACGATATGTCTCGACGTATTGCGCAGCTGGTTTCAAATCTATCGATGGATATCGTTGTTGGTGTTGCGATATGATTAGCTAGATAGCTGTTTGAATCACAATCAAGCTTGCGCAATGGTAGCTTCAGCCAAGCCCGCTACCGCCGCGCGCTTACATGAGGAGGGTGATAATCACGTGCCATGGTTGGTGTGCGTGGTATGCTTGGAATTGAGGGTGTTGTTCTAGTTTTCTGTTTTGTGTATATTGGGTATTTATGCTGAGCTGCTATTTATAAGGTCTTCTGACGGATTTAAAGTTCACTTGAATCTCGAATCCTTACTATGATTGACATCTACGAAAGGCTTTTACAGCATCGAGTTCAATATACCAAAAAGATGGACGAGTACTTTTGAATTGTTGGTCTAATTTGAAAACATCTTATGTCCAATAAAAATACTGGATATAAAAAGATAGAAGCTTAACAACCGTATTGTATATCAAAGACATGTCTTCCCTTCCCCACAGCCTTAGGCTTTTCGATTGTTGAAAATACCTCCTCCGTAACAGATCTAACCATGAAACAACTGTGACCACCTAAGCCATCCCACCACATGGCTTGTCCCACCAGCCTCATCAGCCCTCTCAACTTTCAAGCTTCCCGTGCAAACAAATTATCATGCGCCGTCTGGCGCCTTAATGAGTTTATTTCCCAACGACCAATATATTTCCCCAGTCCAAACCAATCATCCCGTGCAACCCCACGGTCGTTTTGAAGGTCGACTCGCCAAGCTTTTAGGGGGCTGGAGTAATGATCGATCGCCCTTAGATCATTGGATAACATAATATCAACTGTCGTGATTGAGCTTGTTCCGTTGCACGGGGAGCGCCAGATGCAGGTTTATAGGAAGCTAATGTATGGTTGTGAGAAGATGAAACGAAGCCACACGAGGTTAATTTTGACCTTGGATGAAGTCCAACTTCAATTGAAACATAATGAGAGAGATAAGTTTTTCGTAGAGTTTGGCGAGGGGGAATTGTGAGAACCAAGGCTTCAAAATGTGTGTATGTGTGTTGCTACGCCGCCAACTGTTTGGTAGCATATACGTATCTCACTTGTAATTTCTCAGCCTTGAGGAAGTCTTCTCTTTTTGGTTTCGCGGGACAAGCATAGTATGACTAGAAGTTAAGGTTAATCATATTAATCAACGGTTTTGTGATACTTGAATTTTTGGTTTTGATGACCGGTAAGGATCTGAATTCTGATATACCACTCGCCAAGTATATATTATCTGTAATAAATTGTAAAGTATGTGATGAGATTACCAGATTGATATGTTCATGTTACCCCTCTGACGATGATAACACCCTGGTTATATAGATTTCCCCTTTTCCGGGAGATATCATGCAAGTAGAATTAATCAACCAACTAGCGGTGGAGAGTCAAAAGGAGACTCTCCGAATGATGATACCCAGGGGAGTCTAGGGATTTAGGGAGAGATATGCAAGCGTGGTTTGATGGAAAGATGCAATGGACAGACATCTAGAATCAGTTTGCGGTATGTTTGAGGCAAAATAAAGTAATAATGGTACCGTATTAGTACAGAGTAGACCGATTTGAATTTGAGGGATCCATGGTAAGATATCTATCTAATTGATTGGTCAAGTATCTCTGATAAACATCAGAATACATACATGCATAGTTACCAGAATATAGATTCTCAGTAGTACTCGACACGCTCGAGTACTTTGCGTGTAAGGAAGTAATAAGTATGTATGTATGTATGTGCAGTCGTCATATCAAATCATGACTTGATGCATTTGGTATATCATTATCACCAACATGGTTATATCCACCCACCTAGCACGCTAGCATATTCTCTAGCAAATTGGAGGTAAAGTATCAAAATGTAGTACAGTATTTTCTTTTCTTTTCTTTTTTTGCCTTCAATCTCGTCGTCATTGAACAAATGATTGTATGTACGACATTCAATTTATTATTTATTGCATTTGAAAATTACACTGCATAGGTGATAGATAGTACAACATCCATCTCCTTTGGCCCCTTTTCAAACGATAGATAATACTCGTAAGTCAGATTGGATTATAAGACGAAAGTCTAGATAACTACAGTATGTATCTATGTATCTGTCTATTTTAACCTTCTACCCATCCATGTATGTATTAATTCCTCTCCTATCACACCGGTCCACATCAATTTCGGCTAGTCATCTTGATTGACCTTGGGATTGGAGGAATTGCTTTGATGGGAATTGATTGATAAAAACTCTCTTCCTTCCCACCCACCCAAGACCAGGAAAAGAAAAAGAAAAAGACCAAGACCAAAGAGGAAGCAAAAAGGGCCAAGGCGGGTTTCAGGGAAGGAAGTACTGGTACGAGTAGTAAAGTTCTAGTTTGACTTGACACCAAATTGTACCGCCGTATACCACCAGTAGTTTGAACTAACCAGTCCATCAAAATCCATGGCAATACATAAGGTTACATACTTACTATATAATAACAAGGTGCATTTCTACTAAAAACTAAGTAAGTAAGTAAGTAATCAATCAAACAAATCAAATCAAATCAAACTGCGATTTGATTAAATATTTTTATTTTTTCATCTCTCATCTCTCATCTCTCATCTCACTTAATTCAATCAAACACAACGCACTCAACTCACTCAACTCATTGGATTCTTCCATCAATTCAACTCAATTCAATTCAATTCACCTCCATCTCCATCTCCATCTCCAACTTCTATTCAAACCCCCATATCTCCAGATTTATCTCTCCTTCCCTCTTTAAACAGCGCATAACCTCAGAATATAAACAACACCAAACAATTCAAACCAAACCAAAACAAAACAAAAACAAAACAACCATCTACCTACCTACCTACCTACTACCCACCTATCCTCCTTACACACATATTCCATTCATTCAAACTATATCTTCTGGAAATTTCAATATCAACACCTATTACAACTCTCAAAACTTTGATTGATTAATTTAAAATAAGTATTTACAACAATACTTGAATAATCGCCAGTCATGGCAGGAAAGTAAGTGACTATTTCAAAAATTCCCCTTTTCTTTATAATCCTACACCTATGCGATCAAGACTACAACATCCAACTTGAATTACTTCAATTACTTCTGCGAATCATATACTAACCATCATATCTTTAGCCCCTTGGGCTCTGCCTTTAAATCTTTCTGGCATACTATGACCAGTTATGATCGTCGTATGTTGATACCAAAACTCCTCGAGAATCCTCAATGTCTCCTCTAACCAAAAAAATTATAATCATAAACAGACTCGTCTTATGATTCTCCATATAGAACTGGTGGACATGTTCCTCTCGCACAAAGTCGACATGAACCTTTAACATCAGTTGCAACAACCGCTTCAGAATCACGCGCAGATCTGAATTCCCCCTATTTTGAAGAATCTGGTCGACAATCCACATCTGCACTCAACGGCAATGCTTATCCAAGTTCACCATTCGCTCCTCCTGCAAGTCCGGGCCCACAATCACCATATTCACCAGGGATGAGATCATCTACGCTTCAGCGACAATCTACGCAAGAAAATCTTGAAAATGTGACCCCTGGAGAAATTCAATTGCAAGCTTTCCAAGAAGGTCTTCCTCCACCACCACCAGTCGGGCACTCCTGGAAGAGAATCGATAAATGGGCCGAAGAAAATTATGAAGAGTTATTCGATCAACTCTGCGAGGGATGTACAAATAACGATTTGAATGAATTAGAGCATCAATTGGATTGTTCCCTTCCTATGGAGGTTCGAGAGTCGATGCAACTTCATGATGGACAGGAACGTGGTGGTCTACCCACTGGAATTATTTTTGGCTCCATGTTGCTTGATTGTGAGGAGATTGTACAGGAGTGGGAGAACTGGAAAAAGGTCAACCAGGAATACCTTACAGAATCATCTAGTTATAAACCTTCCATTCCACCCAAGGCCTTGGGTGGTAGCTCATCTTCGTCATCGAAACAACCTGCAAATGCACAAAATCCATACTGGAGACAAGATTTATTGGCCCGCCAAGATTCTCAACCTCCTAATGCCATTCAAAAAGTTTACGCCCATCCTGCTTGGATTCCACTTGTTCGAGATTGGGGTGGAAACAACTTGGCCGTTGATTTGGCACCAGGACCGGCTGGTAAATGGGGTCAAGTCATTCTATTTGGTCGGGACTACGATTGCAAGTATGTGGTTGCACGATCGTGGTCTGCTTTCTTGGCTACTTTCGCCGACGATCTTAGCAGTGGCAAATGGTTTGTGGATGAGGAAACCAATGAGTTAAAATTGAAGGAATTCAAGTCGGGCAAAGTTGAGCCTGGTTACTTTGATATTTTAAGATGGAGAATGGATCAGAAGTATGGTCGCAAAAGTGTGCGAAGAAGATCAGCGCCACCCGTCAATGGTAATGGAGGATCCCCGGCTGGATCTCCTTACGCCAGCCCAGCTGCTGAAATTGGTGAGCCACGCGGACGTTCCATGCAACGTTTCTCAGGAGCCTCACCGATTTCAAGTCCTAACCGTCCTGGTTATGGAAAATCAAGTCCCCTAGCTAAAGTTGCTGAAGAAGGTTCTGGTTCAGGAATGAAGGTCAACACCATAGATATTCCTGCCACGAAACTTGTCGATGTTCAAACTCCAAGACCAAGCGAAGAAAACAAACCTTCGGATCGACCATTATTAGAATCCGAATTACCTAACGATAACAAAGAAAATGAAAAGGTAAATGAAAAGGATACTGGATTAGGATTAGTATCAGGAACTTCTGAGAAGAAAACCACTGTCGATGATGAATCTGCGATGAAGACAATCGAAATTTAATGCCAATGCCGACATGCTGTTGAATTTGTTTGATTGCATTTCGGGGTTCTTTCGCATTGCGTGAGGCGTTTGGGCGTGCCTTGATATGAAGATTCAGAGATTCATAATCCGAAATTTGAGAATTCCTTTTTTTATTTATTTTCCATCTCGTCATAATGGCATAGTATGCGTGGAAATGTAATGTTTCGTGGGCTGGTTTCTTTTTTTTTTTTCATGAATGTACAGTTTGAGGGGGGGTGAGGGAGGGAGAAGAGAAGCTTGATAGAGCGTGATTTTGTTTGTGTAGCGGAAATTCCTATGCGATTGCGAGTGGATACTAGTAGGGGATGAAAGAAAGGGGGAAGTAGGTAGGAGGCAGGAGGCGGGAGGCGGGAGGCGGGAGGCGGGAGGCTCATTGGGGATTTGGTTGGAGTGGGATGAATAGCAATTACTTCCATATACTACTCAATACTCACAATATAAAATATTTGGTCTGTCTTTGTGTTGTATGATTGGTTTGATTTTTTTGACTGCGAGACTGTGAGACTGAGAATTAGGGGGGGAGTGGGGAGTGGGGAACTGTTGATTATGGGATTTTATATATGTGTGTCGCTCGTTGTGTTGTTGTGTGGTTGTGTAATTAATATATTAGATTCGAGTGATGATGATATTATTCGGAAGATAAAAAGATTAAAAGATGAGAGATGAAGGTAAAGGAAAAGGAGAAAAGAGAAGACGGGAGGGAAGAGGAGAGAGAGAGAGAGAGATGGGAGATGAGAAATGAGAAATGGAGATATTTCTTGTGTTATATTGGTGGGGTAGGGTAGATGTGAGAGAAGAAGGTTCTGGGAATTGAGGTTGATGTTGAGATTGTGATTGTGATTGAGATGAGATTGTGATGAGATTGTGATTTATTGACATAGTGATGGTGGCTTTTTGGGATGGGCGATTAGGATGGTGGGAGGGGGTGGGGAGATGGGGGGATGGAGGGATGTCCTAGGTGAAGAGTTGGAGGTTGATTTGAGTCTGCATATGAATATGAAGATGTGAGAGTTTATTCTTATATTTCATTAATAATAGGGGTAGATGTGGAGATGAGAAATGGAAAAGGAAAATCAGATGGAATGAATAATAATAATATATATATGAGAGTACGGAATAGAAAGAGTAAGCAGCACCTACCTTGGCAACAAAGAAAAATACCACAATATACTCCCACCCCCCAAAATCCACTTCCTCTTCCACTTCCCTACTCATTCTCGAAAAACCCCATTAGCAAGGACCATAAGAAACAATCTCACCGATACCCCCATTTCAACATCCACACCCATAACTACTTAAACAACGAATCATCACATCATTAAATCCTCCTCTACCTTCCCTCCCTTTATAAAAAGTATCATACGCATCTGAATTCCAATATCCTCACAAGAGAATCAAGAATGGAAATATCCGCGTCGTAGCAAGTATCTCTTGAGTTACTCAGGAAGTCAATATATCTCTGATAGCATTTTGTATTTTCCATTTCTGGAATTGTGAGGATGAGATTGTTGGAAGGAGGATTGGAGGAATAGGACATGAGATGGGGATATTTTGGGTCTTTTGGTAGCTCTGGATTTGATCGTTTGTGGATAGGGTTATTAAGGGGGTTATTTTGGATGAGGCGGTTGGACCGGCGGTTTTGAGATGATGAATTGACAGATGATATCTTGATCTAGGAGATGGGAGACTGTATTTAGGAATAGAAGGCCATTACTTGTTTAGCGACACTGACTAGGAGTGATATTCGTTAGGAGTGAGCGAGTGAGAGGATTTACTAAGCTGAGGTCACTGATTATATCGAAGGCTATGTAATTAAAATTAGGGAACGAGTTCTAGGAGAGTGGTTTGAAAAGCTTCATTTTGAGTTTTGGTATTAAGATATCTATAGGATTTGCATAGGTTCAAATTTAGACATGGATTTCTCCTTTAGAGCTAAAGAGAAATTATGCGAGTACGGCTATGGTTAACTCGTTATGAGCGGAATAACACCATGAGAGCTATTGTTTTGATGTATTGTGTATTAAAAAAGACTTTTGATGGTATTTTTACAAGGAGTGTAAAGGGAAGTCTATGTGTGTTCGTTCGTGAAGGATACTTTGTTTCTGGCAGTGCGGAAGACTGGCCCGTATTTTTCGTGGAGTTCTATAACTATTCTCATATACTGTCCTCGATGTAGAGCCCATGAGAAAGACATCGAGATAAAATCCGGAGGATTGGTCTGGAATGGGAGCCAAGGGATGGAGCTATAATCTGTAAAAATCCCAGATACAAAGTCTCGTAGTTGTGAGCAACAATGAACATTGATCTCGGAAAGATTGATATCGTATACTAACAAGAAAATACATATATAGGCGCCTAGGAATTGGAATAGACTAGTCTCTCGCAATAAAGCATGTTTTCTCTCTCTAAATGGAAGGAAACGTGTCCGCAGAGCTTAGTCTTGTTATTGTTACAAAAAAGCGATTGGAATGTTTTAGAGCCTGCGAGAAAATCTTTGTGCCGAGGTTTTTGACGGAAGGTTTGTATGGCGTAGGGCAAGTTTTCTCTTTATACTGGGCTAAATCATATGGTTATATGGTAAATGTTGGAATATATAGTAGTATGAGTATATGAGAGTGATTGTATGATCCAAATTGGGATTATGAGTCCTTTAAGATGGTTACAAGGATTTCCCCTTTATCTCTATACCCCAAGACGCAAGAGCTCTAAAACAATATGCGCTTAACGCACCTGTAATATGCTTAAGTGATTCCAAACAGAGAATGGTAGATAAGGAGAGGAAGAAAACTCTACAAGTGTTATGAACAGTAACTCAAAGTCCAGTCCGATTCACGTCTCAAGATGTTTGTTGCCCTTGCTCTACAGTATGAAAGGCTGACCGAAGCTGCGATAGTACTAAACCATCAGAAATACTGTAGGTGCGAACAGCTGGTTGGCCTTATGCAGTATGCTGGAGGTTTGCATGACCGATTGCTTACATGTCTGGAGTCAAATACAAAGTGGACTCTCTTCTATTCGTTAACTTGATAAGCTTGAGTTGAGGTCGTAATTCCATCTATGACGAAAGAGTTTTGAGCACTTGTCTGATGGTCATCATAATGTAACTATACATATTGATGCTGATTCTGAATCAGTAAACTACCGAGGGTATTGGTAGTACGAGTAAGTATTATTATATTCAAAGTAGACTTGGACATCAGACTCAGAGCAGCTTTTCAAAGCTGGCTCGAGGAAATATATTGAGTAAACATATTGAGATGACTTCATTCATAGCTGTTTATAAAGCAACTTCAAACTCAAGTATGATATCGGATTGATTAAACTCATCAAAAGATACATATAGTGATAGATAACTGATCTACTAATCATGCAGTAACCTTTCATCTACAAGTATATTTATTGTAATCTTATGACTGTTAATTCGAGATTGCTAAGAAGATTGTCCACCAACCATTCTCGCTTCTCAAAAGTACCCCAAAGGAAGTTCATGACTAATGAACTTTCACCGCCAAAATTCTGCCCATGCCATGCCAAAAAAAAGTCTTGATTGGAAGCATCTCGAAGTTAGTAGATATGAATAGACAAATTTAATAGTCATCTCACACAGAAGGAAAAAAATACTTCTTAAAATACATGTTCACCAAAATAAATTCCTCTTCGAGTCTCATCCACACATCTTGGAAATCAAAACATTTTCTTAATCAATAAATTATAACAGTTTTCGGCGCAAAGCAATTTTACCTACCGGTGCTCGACTTTCCATCCTATAATCTACACAACTTTCAGTTCTAAAAAGAATATATAAATTCTGCCATCATGGCCATGCCTCCAGCAATGAACGAACTCCTCAAATGGAGCGTAGAGAACTCCACTGCCAGCTCCCCAGATCCTAGCGCACCCCCTCCACAAACCAGAGCTCTCCCAGCCGATGCCATGAATGTGCTATTTGGTGGTCCCAGTGACGCCGACCTCATGAAGGCTTCTATATACGCCGTGCAATCTACCGATCCTGAAGTCACCATCGAAGATAAAGTCATTGCATTTGACAATTTCGAACAACTTATTGAGAATCTCGATAATGCCAATAACATTGAAGTGCTCGAGTTATGGAAACCTTTATTGGAGTTTTTGGGACATGAGGAGAAGGAGATTAGGAAGATGGCGGCTTGGTGCATAGGAACAGCGGTGCAAAATAATGAGAAAAGTCAGAAGTCTATGCTGAAGGAAGGAGGTGTGCCACTTTTGGTTAAGATGTGTGTGGATGAGAAGGAGCAGAAGGATGTTAGGAGAAAGGCGGTATATGCTTTGAGTAGTGCGATAAGAAACTTCCAGGAGGGAATGGATGCTGCAACTGCGCAGTTGGGCAAGTTAGGGAGAAGTGGTGAGAAGATTGATGCGGCAGATATGGATGCTTGTGATGTTTTGATTGAGGGATTGAGGGAAGAGGCTGCCAATGGAGCATGAGGATGAGATATCAATAAGGTTCAAACAACTGAGGTATTTGGAATACAGCTATAGCTACCACGTCTCACGAATGGTTTGGGATGGAGTTTTGGAGTTTGGTAGATGGAAATTGGGGAATGATGGATGGAGGACATTAATATCCTGTTCAATCTTATTAGGTGAGAAGGCTTTCACAAGGACTTTCTCAAAAAGATCGTCACCACATTGAGGGCATTTTTAGATGATGCATGAAAGTTACGACTACAATAAAGTATATACAGCTTGATTTGATATAAGTTTTAAAGCTTAAACAATACACTTTGAATACCCAATATAAAACGAATTCATGCATAAATGCAAAGTTGTCGATACAGAGTATTCATCTGAAGATTTACCCCACCAAAGCCCCTCAATTATTGCATTGGTAGCATGTCTCACTTACCGTATTGAACAAGTGTTTCCAAATAGCTTTTGATTGACTCTCGGACCAGCGAGGTAATTTCTTAACTAGACATGAATGGGAAGTTGCCTCTCGCCGTTTTTACTTTAAGGCGGTCCATGCTATCTTGCTTCGGACTTTCGTATATCGATTTGGAAGTGATTACGCAGGAGGAGCTTGGGTAACCAGGCATTGATGAATGGGTAGAGATCTTGGTAGATGTTTTGCTAGATATCTATCTTGGTAGTTCGTATGAGAAGATAACTTGAAGAAAGATAACTTGAGATGCCTGCTTGGCAATCGTATACAAGGCTCGTCATGGGTAGTATGGTAAAGTAGTTGAAGTGATCAACCAATTATGGAAGAGATATTATTGTATCTGACTGAAAGTCTAACGCGCGTCTGATGGTACATAGTTGTCATCGTATCATCTCATGTAATATTGAAGGTAGCCTCATGATTTCCAAGAGAGGGAATTAGAAGCTACTGTACATGTTTAGATCCTTTGTACGATGGGCAGACATCCTTTTGTATCTACAGCAGTATCTACCTAGGTAGAGTCGGTGTGACCTTGAATGACCCTGCTGCTTACATGGGTGGTCAGAGGAAAAGGGGGAAAGGGGGGAAGATTAAGAAGCTACTAGGTATTGTGGTCGAATGTTCCTGAGGAACAACGAATGGATGACCACGAATATATCGGAATGAATAACCTGGATACTAATAAAGAAGCTGTACGAATCTATTACCGACACCGACTTCTTCCAATTCACAGCCACCTGGATTTTTCTCATACCTATGATCTATCTGATGGGAATGAATAATTGGGAATAGTTACATGCTGCTTTTAATTCTTGATATATATATATATTGTGGTATCCCTCTCTGACCAGCATCTGTAGCTATGTATTTACCATATATTTATTATATGAAGAGATCAGCAACTCATTTACCATATCTTTTCCTCTCTCTCTCAACTATTAATAAAATTCACTTCCCCTAATACCTTTATCCCGTCTTTCTCCTTTCCTTTCTTGCCTATCAAATCCTTCTTCAGCATTCTATTTTAAAGCGGCGAATACCGAATAAGATACGCTTCGCCTCCTGCAGTTACGGCCCACATTCAAACTTCGTGACATCGTCCTTTCCCATTTACTACGACCACGATCACCAATTCTTTTGACAAAACAACAACACACCTTCTTCTCTTTCAACCATCTTCTTTTTTATCAACCACGAATTAACTAACAACTTCGTAAATCTTACTTTAATACAAAACTCCATCATTCTCGAGATCTTAATTATCACGAGAATTAACTCAGCGCCATATACCAATCCTCCTTTATTTGACTTAACGTCTTAATTTATCAACCATGGAAGGTAAGCTTCAATCCGACATGTATATCGCATACATATCTTTTGCGCAGACATCTACATTATGATGAGCATCTACTAATATCATCTCTCAATCAATAGAAGAAGTCGCAGCCCTCGTCATTGACAATGGGTAAGCTCCCGTAATCCAACAAAGTGGTCGTGAGCCTTGAAAGACAGAGGGGTAGCTATTGGAAGGGAATCAACAACCGACCGATGACAACCTACATCTGTTACAAAGGCGAAGACCTCATAAACAAGAGGAATGAGACTGATGGGTTCTGTAGTTCTGGAATGTGTAAAGCTGGTTTCGCCGGTGATGATGCTCCAAGAGCTGTTTTCCGTAAGTAGACTATCCTTTGCAAGCAACTGTTACAACCCACCACCTTGATTTCTATCAAGATCAATTATTTATAACAATCTCAATGATCTTGAAATATCTCTAACATACAATATAGCTTGCATTGTCGGTCGTCCCCGTCATCTTGGGTAAGTATTCTATTTCCACGACACCCCGCCATTTCCCCCACAACTCGTGTCACTCGAAATAGGAACTGATAAGGGATATTATAGTATTATGATTGGTATGGGTCAAAAGGACTCATATGTTGGAGATGAAGCGCAATCCAAGCGTGGTATTCTTACCCTTAGATACCCAATTGAGCACGGTGTTGTTACCAACTGGGACGATATGGAAAAGATCTGGCATCACACTTTCTACAACGAACTTCGTGTAGCACCAGAGGAGCACCCAGTCTTACTTACTGAGGCCCCAATCAACCCAAAGTCCAACAGAGAAAAGATGACCCAAATTGTCTTTGAGACCTTCAACGCCCCTGCATTCTACGTCTCCATTCAAGCCGTCCTCTCCCTTTACGCTTCCGGTCGTACCACCGGTATCGTTCTCGATTCTGGTGATGGAGTTACTCACGTTGTTCCAATTTACGAAGGTTTCTCTCTTCCTCACGCCATTGCTCGTGTTGATATGGCCGGTCGTGATTTGACTGATTACCTCATGAAGATCTTGGCTGAGCGTGGTTACACTTTCTCCACCACTGCCGAGCGTGAAATCGTCCGTGATATCAAGGAGAAGCTCTGTTATGTTGCTCTTGATTTCGAGCAAGAAATCCAAACCGCCAGCCAATCTTCCAGCTTGGAGAAGTCATACGAACTTCCTGATGGACAAGTTATTACTATCGGTAACGAACGTTTCCGTGCTCCAGAAGCTTTGTTCCAACCATCTGTCTTGGGTCTTGAGAGCGGTGGTATCCACGTCACTACTTTCAACTCCATCATGAAGTGTGATGTTGATGTCCGTAAGGATTTGTATGGTAACATTGTTATGGTAAGTTTTTCCATCTGCGAGATTTGCAGGACGTTGAGCTAACATTTTGTCACAGTCTGGTGGAACTACTATGTACCCAGGTATCTCTGATCGTATGCAAAAGGAAATCACTGCTCTTGCACCATCATCGATGAAGGTCAAGATCATTGCACCACCCGAGAGAAAATACTCCGTCTGGATCGGTGGTTCTATTTTGGCATCTTTGTCTACTTTCCAACAGATGTGGATCTCAAAGCAAGAGTACGACGAGTCTGGACCTTCCATTGTCCACCGCAAGTGTTTCTAAGGTATGCAACTATCAATGGTTTATTTCACGACGGGTCAGGCTAACCTACTGGTATGATAGCGTATCACGGTTGATTTGTGTTTACATCACAAACTTCACGAATTTGATCCAAAAGAAGATTCGAGCAAAACATCAACTCCCAATGTTTTGTTTCGCCGCGAAGTGTTATTCCGAAAAGTTCTGGTAGCGATTGAGCGACTGGGTGGACACTTTCGAAGTAACGGACGGGCTTTAATTTAGCTGACTGTTTGCTTGGAGGGGGAACTCGAAATGTCGTATCAATCATACAAAGCTTTTTTTCTTACTTTTTAGTGGTACCAAATACATGTGTTTTTGAGCTGCACCATCTTTTTGTTCTTCATTCATAGCGCGAGAAAGTTTCTTCTCTAGAGAATCAAATTAAAAGGTAGTACACTGATTTATAATTCACTTCGCTCGGGTCTAGGGGATCGTGATTTGATGCGTGTGACACTGTGATAATGTGTGTATCTTTGAATATACAGAATTGACATTACAATACATATGCCTGCTTTTGTATGGCCTAGACCGATTGTTTCGTCCCGTATTTCAGTTACTTGCCTAGCTCTGCATTGCCTAAAACTCCTTGTCTGTACTTTGCAGCGTGAGGACTACTTTGCTAATACATCTTTTCCGCATTTATGTCAAAACGACACAACTTCACTCCCATATTTTGCAGAAACATGAATGTTATTCTCGGAGCACCTTGTGTGTCCTATAACTTACTTTCTTAATAGTCATCTAAGTCACCAACTTCAAAGCCATCTGCTGTCTTCGTATAATGGTCTTGGAATCTGGTCAATTTTGGGCTTGGCAGGAGTCTTCACCATGGCATATTCGTCTCGCAGTCTCCTCCATATTTTGTTATGATAGTTCGGACTGAGTATTTGCTAGCATCTGCGTAGTATTGGTTGATTGGCGACAATTGAGGGTATGGTGATTCTGAAGAAGATGGGGATTGTGGAGGGGGGCGTTGAGCGATGTCTTGGCTGCATAGAGCTAAGCTGAAAGGTGAGGTAGAAAATCATGGATGGAGAGGCAAGATAATACATCCACAGATCTATCACGGGATGGGGTGGTAGCGGCTCTGGGGAATGGGATACCGAAAGATTTGGAGGATGATCTGGAGTTCAATAATGCTGAGTCGATGGAAATTTCGAGGGCGATGGGAGAGATTTGGGAGATGAGCCAGCAGTAGAAGGGCTCGGTATGTGGAAGGCCTTCAGACATTCGGTTGCTGGTTGGGAGGAAGGGAGTACCAAGGCAATGATTGATCTAGAAAGGTTTGCCGCGGAGTGTTTGGACAACGTATTCGTCGAGGCAGATGAGCGCGGCTTTCCTGAGTCGTGAAGAAAAGGGCTGGAGGTGGTTTGCGATGGGGATATTGTGGTTCTTATTCATCTAGAAGAGAGTGCGGTTTGGCTGTATGCGTGCATATTTGATAAGTAATTAGTGAGCACACCATTGGGGGAATCTAAGGAGGGTTTTAAGACGCGGGGTAGGATGGCTAGATGCTATGTTTTGTAGCGTAATGTTGTTGGACTACTGGGGAATAGATGGAATGGGTGAGTATAGATGAGGATGGGCTATTAGGGTCTCCCTGTTGAACATCACTGTTTGAATATGGCCACGGGATTAATATGTGTACCTTTTAAGGCTTAGTTATACTGTGTTGTTATCCTGAAAAGACGTGATTGATGTTGTCGTATAGATCCTGAAGTATGTATCAAAAGCAACTTGATGTTCATACTCGCTTATTTACTAATGCCACGCAATGTCTCGAAGCTGCAGCCGAGCTTCAGTGTAATCCATAATTATCTTGAAACCCAATAAACCTCCAAGCTTTCCATAACTCATAGCACATCTGCGAATGGTACGAAACAAATCAGAAAAGTAATGCGATTTCAATAATATAGGATATGTCAGGAAGAGGATATGGTGGTCTCGGGGGGGACCCTTACATGAACGGCAATTCTACTGGATATGCGAATGGGAATGGATACGGAAATGGCAGCTGGAACGGGAATGCGAATACAAATGCAATTGGCTATCCGGGACCGGGACAGATAACTGAAGATGGAGATTATGATCCCTATAGCACCGGCACTGATCGATATGCTTCTCCACCCCCTCGACAAGAAGGACTTCGGACACCATCGCCTTCCATGCCTCGAACTCCTCGATCGAGAGCTATCTCACGAACAAGGGAACCCGTTGGTAGACCAAAATTGGAGGAAACCAATGCAGAGAGACAGATTGGGGAGGTACTAGAACACATCAAGACGGAATGGCCTGCGCTGTGTCAGAATGAATGTGTGCCAGTACAATTAGCATTACAGCTTCTAGACACAAGTTCAGTTGGCAAGGCTCATGAATATGCGCAGTTTCAGCAATCGATGCAATATTTACAGGACTCTTTGAAGAACATCGTACATGAACATCATCAGGGATTCAATAGTTCGATCGGTACTTTTCATAAAATTCAAACGAGTATACAGACATCGCAGAAGAGGGTACGAACATTAAAGGATTCGCTGGCACAATCGAAAGCTAATCTCTCGACTACCGATCCGGAATTGAGGAAGTTGGGCGCGGCGTCGACGACTTATGATGAATTGTTACACACACTCTCGGAGGTGGAGGAGTTACGGCTGGTTCCGGATCAATTAGAAGCAAGGATTTCTGAGAAGAGATTCTTGACTGCAGTAGATGTTCTGCAGGACGCCTTGAGGAGAATTCGATCGCCTGAGTTGGATGATATTGGAGCGTTGAGTGAACTGAGGACTTATCTTGCGAATCAAGAAACTGCGTTAACGGATATATTGATTGAGGAGCTTCATGATCATTTGTATCTGAAGTCACCTTACTGTCAGGAGAGATGGCAGATGCTGGCCAAGTCTCAAGGCGGTGTTGCGAAGGAGAAGTTCGAGAATACAAATACAGTTAGGCCATTTTTCGAGGTTCTTGATACCATGGATTTGGCGGAGCCGATGGTAGAAGATGCGTCAAGAAACCCAGAAGCGGATACTTTTTATTATGTGGAATTATTGACAGAGTCATTGAATAAGCTGGGGCGTTTGGATATTACTGTTAACACTATCAAACAGAGACTTCCTGTCGAGCTATTTGGTATCGTCAATGAGACTAATAGCGAAGTTGATCAAAAACACCCCAGCTCTTTACGTGGTGGGCTTGCATCTACACAAGGAAACCAAACCTTCTCTAGTAGAGAGAATACAATCCGCACCGATGTTATCTATGATCTATTGTGGACATTATATGCCAAGTTTGAGGCTATTGCTGAGGGTCATCGTGTCTTTCATGATGTGGTAAAAGCTATCACAAAAAGAGAAGGCATGAGAAATTCGGTCATACTTCTTGGTGGTTTTAGGGAGTTGTGGAATCTCTACCAGAATGAAATTCGCTCTCTGTTGCATAATTATGTAACTACAGATGCGGATGTCTATCAATTCGATTCTCCCAGACCTGGTGCATCGAAATCGTCCAAGCTAGAGAAGCTATTTAAGTTTTCGGATGCGGATGCAAAGTCTGTTTCCATGACGGCTGAATATGACGATCTTGAGAACATCATTAGAGCAGCCGTACCAGGTCTCATGTCGAGTTCGAGGAAATCAGGGGCCGATAGTAAGAAAGCGAAGTCTTTCTTGGAGAACTCTGTTGGTAGAAATGGCACAAAACGATTGACCGGTACCGCTTTTGATGCTAAAACGGGTGGTATGGGAACGCACAAGTCTTTGGTAGAGCCAAGTGTGTTCAACATGAGTCTCTTGTTGCCTCCTACTTTGAGCTTCTTACAAAGGTTAAAGGCCATTGTCCCACCTGGTTCGGATCTGGTCACAAGTACCTTGACGTCGTTCTTGGATAACTTTCTTGTCAACGTCTTCCTACCTCAACTTGATGAAACTCTAGGCAAGCTTAGTGATTCGGTATTTGAGGAGACAGATGCATTTCAACAAGATGCTCAATGGGCCCGAGTTTCCAGGCGGCCTGTTTTCAAAGGCACAGCTGCTTTCTTTACCTTGATTACTGCTTTCTGCAGGATGTTGGATACAATTCCCCATGATCAAGCTTTGAGTCAGCTCATCATCACGCAGATGATGAGATATTATGATAGGTGTTATGACTGGTTCAAATCGCTCGTATCTCGAGTTCGAGATTCTGAAGGCTCAACACTGAAGCTGTCTGCACTGTTTGCTAGTGAACCCAGTGATATCCACGATACCATGCAGAAAATATGGACAAGTGACGAGGTCGATCATCAGTTACTAGACAAGGAAACTGGACTTCTGATTCTGCAAACGAATGAGAATCCTCTCGAGGCGGATGATCTAATTTCAGACCGTGAAACTATTTCATCTCTTTGTGTTTTATATACTAGTATGAAATGGCTAGCTATCAAAATCAGTCAGTTGCGACATATTACTAGGAACGATGCAGATTCATCTTGTACACCATCAATGCAGAAACCACCGCATAGACGTTGGACTTTACTAAATGATCCGTCGAAAGCGCAGGATGAACAGGGTGTGGTTTATCTTCCTATGACACAGGAAACTGTTGTGTAAGTCTTTCTCTTATTGAATAATGTGATACATGGCTAATGTGATATATAGCGCATTTGATTCAATTGTTTCCTCATTCCAAGAACTAGCCGCTACTGTGCTCCTAACACTGCATATGGAAACACGCATTCAAATCCTCTACTCCTTAACACGCGTTCTCTCGCCCTCCTCGGGCTCAAACACTTACCCATATATTCTTTCCCAACCCGTCTCGGACCCTGACCCAGCTATACTTTCCCTAAACGCAGACTTAGTCGCGTACGATGAAACAATAGTGAAGTTTTTGAGAGAGAAAGAAATTAATTATGTGAGAAAGGGACTTGGGTTGTTGATTGATACATTCATGATCGACAACGCGCCAAAAATTCAAAGAATTAATAAAGAGGGAGGGAGAAGAATGAGATTGAACGTACTAGTGCTACAACAAAATCTGAAGGGGGTAGAAGATAGAGTAGGCTTGGTTAGGAGTGGAAGGTATTGGGGATTATTTGAAGAGGGACCTGATGGGATTGTGAGTTGGGCGAAAGAGAAGGGTGGTACAAATGCGGGCAATGAAGAGACGAATGGAAATAGTGATGATGAGCAGGTTAAGTTTACTTATGATGAGTTGAAGGCGTTGGTGGAATTGTGCTTTAGTGAACAATTGGGGAGCAATGAGAGGGGTGTTACCACGGTGGCGAAGAGGGGAATGGGCGAGTGTATGTTGCAGTTGAGTGAGCATATGTGGCAGAGTTGAGTGAGGCTGGGGGTGAAGGAGAAGGGGTGGGGAGAAAGAAGGAAGGAATGATTTGAAGGTGAGGAGGTTTACATCAAGCTCCTTGGAATAGGGTAATGAATAGACGGATGGATGGATGGGTTGATATGCATTTGGCGCGGAGATCTTGGAGTGATGGGGGGAAAGGACAAGATGAAAGGGAATTGTTCGGCAGATGAGGAAATGTATGGCATGGTCATATAGCCTTGGTGTAGCTGATCGCTAGGTGATGCTTAATATTTGACATTTTTTGATAGAGGAATGCTATGGAAATTAAAGCTGTATAGCTGGCATGACTTTATTGAGTGCTTTCAAATCTAGGTGTCAAGAGAGTTTCTTCTCTGAACTGGAGAAGAACCTCGTACATTACGATTGAGTGCTTATAATTGTGACGGTGATAACGTCTTTCTTCTGGAGAATCTATGTGACTTTGTATGATTTGCTACAAGAGCCTTTAAGGGGATACAGCTGAGTTTTTTGATCAATGAAAGGAACAGCTTCCGGGTAAGAGGTCTTGATCCTCGGCGAGGTATGAAAGATTACCTACCAACAAGTATTAGATTAAAGACCCTAAATCCAACTATTGATAGGATGTGCTAGCACCTAGTACTGGAGTTGAATTATAATTAGATAGTACATAAATCAACAATATGAATCCATCCAGTAACATCATAGCATAACTCCTCGACTAGAAAGTCGATGAGTGTGTAAATCACGTGATATACAATTATTCTACCATCTTGTGCGACATTTTGATCTATATTCATTCATGGTTGAAGATATATTTATCGTTCAATATATAATCCCGTCTGCTTGTACGTGATTTCCACCTGGTATCTATGCAATCTCGAAATAATCATCAGATCACGATTCAAAAGAATACCGTAGCCAAGATTTCTCGATAACTATCATAATTAAAACCCCGCCCCCACCAAATCCCAATTTAAATCAAATCAAAAAAGTTCTTCCCATTCCACTTCCGCTGAACTCCACGCCCACGAGTTTTTTCCCGTCATATTCTTATTATTCCATTCCGCCCCGCATTTTGGTATTTGCATAATATTTTTATAGGTGTTTATTTCATATATCTGGTACATATAGAAACATCTACCAACCTTGCAAACAAAAGCAGCAATGGCGCCCTCCCCCTTCCAACAAAGAAGAACGCATAATACGTTGCTTTTTCAGAAATTGCTGAATTTGAGAGATGGGGCGAGTCCGCTGACGTTGATTTTGGATTCGTTGGAACAGAGTGGGAGGGTGGTTGTGAGGGAGTTTTGGAGGAGAGCTTTGGTGAGTTTGGGGGGTTTCTTTTGGGTTGTTCTTAGGGAGGGAAGGAGAGGGGAGGGAATTGGAGGAGCTTGGGGGTTTGGGTTGGTTGGGAAGGGGAAATTGGAAGATGAAGGGTGGGAAGAGGGATATTATGATGCATGCTGTGTACGAGTAGTTCTCGTATCAAGTGGAAATATGTGCTGGAGTGATGATCACGTGGATTGATTCAACATTATATCTCTCGATATATTGTTTCTGGATTTTGTCCTATTGTCCGTCTATAGTTATACTGACTCATATTCATAGATCTCAAAATCAAAAGTCGTCTTCATATCATTCTCCACGCTCCAGAAACGTCTTCCCTTTATCCCAGATGTTTTCATCTCGGCTCATAGTAAATCACTTCCTCAACTTCGTCGAGAAATCGTAGCGCATCTACCTTCGCCTACCACTCCTCCGTCAGCATCCCAACAAAGTATGTTCCTCTAAGCTTCTGGTATTGATACCGTGCGGATGCATCCACTGACATTTTCTAGAAATCCTCCTCATAATCGACAATCTACACCCCCTCACAACCCATCCAGAGCACCTCTCTCCCTTCCTTTCCTCCTTAATTATCCACCCCACAATCTCCCTCCTTTGTACTCACCATGTCGACACTCCTCTCTCCTCCTCAACTACAAACCCCTACATTCCCACTCCCCTGACAACTCTCCTCTTCCTCGCCACCGCCATTATCACCCCCCAAAACTTCACCCACGAGTTAGCACGTAAACGTGCACGCGACAAGTCCGCACGAGAACCCGAATTCGGCATCGCAGAAGGAAAAGAAGGTGTCCTTATAGGCTTCGGCAATAGTACCAGCGGAACCACCGATGCGAAAAATGGAGAAATAGTCCTAGTCCTCGAACTACGACGCAAATCGGGAAGAGGAACCCGTGAAACATTCATCTACACCCCTCCTCCACACCATACCACATCTCCCACGACCAAAGATATAGGCACGATCCAACTCCTCGATGAACATCCCGCGTTTGCAGTCCCGGATATTGCGGATGCGTCCGCGGGCATGGGAGAGCAGGAGGGAATAGAGGGAGATGTGACGTTTTCGCTGGGATTGACGGAGAAACAGAAGAGAGATAGGGAAAATGTTGTACTCCCATATTTTGATGCGCAGAAAGAGGGGGGCATAGGGAGTGGAGGGAAAATTCTTTATGAGATGGGGGCGGAGGATAGAGAGGATTTCGATGATGAGGAAGATGAAATTTAGGAAGTGGTGGTGGTATTAAGCTTGTTTGGAAGAGCATCATGGGGTGCTGTGATGTATGGATATCTGGGATGGAGAAGGTTATTTTGAGGAGTCTATATTAGGATCTCATACTATTTCATTTTGTGACCTGTGCATCTACATGGAGGAAAAGTATTGTCTGGATGATCGATTACCTGTCTCTAAATCGAAGAAAAGTATCCCCTCGATGGCTGGTTGATTAACTAAACCTCGCCCCTCACATCTCTATAAATCAAACAACACCAAATAATATAAAACACCCAAGAAATACTCCAACTCTAAACTAACAAGTTGAGTGTGAATCACACGACCTACCATTCTGCAATCTCACATTCGACACTCGGAAATTCACTATCAGTAGGTACGAAGTCCCTATTGAGCAACTGGAATTGCATTTATAATTATATAATATTTATTCGGAAAAGTTAAAAGTTATAATTGATAGGTTGGAGGTTTGTGTGGTTGGGGATTGTCTTGTTTGTTTGTTTGTTGGAGATGTATGGAGATGTATGGATATGGAGATTTTCTGAGGGGAGGGAGGGGAGGCAGGGGAGGTGATAGGAATGTTTGTGGGGATTGATTGGATTTTTGGGGTTTTGGGGGTTTTGTATATATGTATGGATGGATGGATGGATGTGAAGTACAAGGTGGGTAAATAGGTAGATAGATATATGTGTATTACTTGAATATACAATATAGTATATATTAGCATTGAGAGGATTATGGGCTATTTTGATGAATGGTAAGTGATGAGTGACGAGGAGTAATGGATTTTGACACGAATTTTAACTTGGAGATTCGAGGGATGTATTTGGAAGTTGGGTGGATTGAGATAGGGTAGAATGGGAAGATGAGGATGGGATGGAATGGAATGGTATAGGAATTGGGATAGGGTAGAATGGGAAGATGAATATATTTATATATGAATATAAGACAGGATAGATATAAAAGACAGGAGAATATTTTTAAATAGGATATTAGCAAAAGGATTGGTAGGATGGATAAATTATAGATTATATAATTAATTATTCAATGCTAAAGAATCATAAAGGGATTTGGGAGAAAGGAAGAAGAAGGGATAGAGATGGGGATGGAGTAAGATTCTGATATTTGTGGATGCGATGGGATATATGGGGGTTTAGGGATGGGATTGTTTTGTGTAGGGTGGGAGGGGCTATGTGTTGTGGAGATTTGGGGATTTGGGGATTTGGGGATTTGGAGATTGGAGATTGGAGATTGGAGATTGGAGATTGGAGGAGGATATAGAGGATGAGTATTGTGAGAAGAAAGGTTAAGAAGATAGGAGAGGAGTAGAGAGGGAGAAGGAAGAGAAAAAGAAAAGGAAGAGGAAAAAGAGATATGAAAAGTGTAGATATATAAATCAGCAAATCAGCAAATAGATATAGAAGAGGAAGCATAGAGTATATATATAATAAACAATAGGCAGTGGTATTCTAGTTAACCATTCTCTTTATTCTTTCACATAAACAATTTCATAGGTTATTAATTCCTGTTGTTTTCGTGGATATATAAAGGGTAGTGAAGATAGTGAAGGAGAGGGAAGGGTAAGAAGGGTATTGAAGGAAGAGTATCTATCTATAGAATTACTTGATTAATTGCACGCGGCTCAGATATAATGATTGTACAAATTTAAACTCTCATTTATTTAAGAAATGAGGAAGTGGAGGGGTAAGTAGTGCTAGAGGGGGGTAAGTAAATAGATAGAGTGATATATATGCTAGAGAGAAATGAAGTGAAGGAAATGAAATTATACCAACTCGAGCCATATTAAAAATTTCCTTTTCTAGGAAGACGACTCTTTCGATCATTATCGATCGAGTAATTGGTATGTTCATTCAAGAGCACATCTTCACCATGTGTAATCTATATTTTCAGTATTCGAAATAAGCAAATTTCCCTTTATTGTTAGAGATAGATTATCCCGCAAGCGAAGCAAATCAGAAGAATCAAATCGAATGATAACCTTATCTTCCATCCATCTCGAAATGTATTTCGCTTTAAATAAACGGACGCCATCTTCTTCCCAGCTATTAGCTTCTAGAACTATGTCTGACACATTTTGACACCCTTCACTATTCACCGCTAAAGAAGAGTGCACCAAAAAACCCCTGCAGTAGCATACGCCAACAACAATGTTCTCCATATTTCCCGTCCTCCATAGCTTTGTGTAACGCTGAACGTTGTTCAATAAATTTCTTTCCAACAACCACAATGCAACAATCGAAACAACGATCCGATAACAATCCAATAGTTCCCAAACAAAGACATACACGTGTCTATAAAACGCCACTTAAGATGCCCCCTTGTCAATTCTGACATCATTCCCCATCAATCTGTATTCGCAATAAGTAAACTACCAAGCTAAACCAATCCAAGTCTAGTCTCCTGTCAAAGTAAGTCATCCTAATTTCTCTAGTCATGGACGACATTATGAATCGACCAGAACGACTCAGAGAAGTTAACCGAGCAAGAGGCGTGGGGGAAGTTCTCACACCAGCAGAATATCTCGAACGCGGCACCATTGTGGTCCGCGCCATCGAAGACGCCATCAACACCATCCCTTGCCAAGACACTCCGTATGCAGATTGGAACATCCGCTACTTCAACCCCGGCGGAGGCCATGGGAAAGACAGTGTTGAGAGACTCGGGTTCGGTGCCATGCGCAACATTCTCACCGATCCAAAGCATCCCATTGAATATGAAGGCTATCACTGGTCCATGTATAATTTCCACTCGAAAGGATTCATGAACAGGGGCTTTGATGAAGAGTGGCCTCAATTCGATTGTGTGTGCAATGTATGGGTGTCGGCAAAAGTGGGAACAATCATTGTGCAAATGTCGGATACGAAGACGGATCTTGATATCCCCGGATTAGATGCGCCGCGTCTCTACAACAGTGAGCTCATCTACCAAGCTTGGCGCGATGCGGTCACTGTGAACGAGACGGGTCCACCGCCCCGAGTTGTGTCGCAACTTACCGATTTGAAGTACATCATTCGTGCTCCGATTGGCAACTTAGGGACTATTGCCACCATGGAAGATGTTCTTCTATCTCAAGGTGTTTCGGAAGACCAACTTGGTAACAGAGTGTCGGTGAAGGCCACTTTTGACGACCCATCGAGTGATGAGTTCAAAATGTTGATGGGAACCGTTAATGGAAGACCTATTGGTAGGTTGTGCGCTGATCATGCGGATAGCCTAGACGGAAAACAGGTACAGAAGATACATGTCTGGACTGAATTCATGCCGTCTTTTGGCGCCTTGATTTTCGAATTGGGGAAGGCAAAAGATTTGACCAAACTTCAGAGAGAACAAAGTACCCGTCGTAAGGGTAAGTCAACCGCCGCACAACCTTCTTCACGACAATCTCAAGCCCCACGTCTTCCATCAACAGGCCCAGCCAGGATTGGCAGAAAGATCAGCGAGAGAGTGAAGAACTTGATGAGGAAGTTTGAGGAGTGAGTTTCTTTAATGAGATGTGAAAGCGCTGGCGCTAAATCATTTCGAACATTGGTAAGGTTGGAGTCATATTTGCTCACGCTCATTGATACACACTTCTCCCCCCTCGAGCCTTTTCTTAGACGTATTTTCCTACTTTGGAATTTGATCTCGCTATGAATATAAAAAAAGAAACCAGAAAACTATAACCAAGATAACAACAATATAAAATTAAAACCCCAGATCAAAATGTGATGAATAGTATTGATAAAACGGTGAATGGAAGACATTGGAATGCAAGCTTCAATGTAACGATGACCATGTACTGCCAATGCACTACTAGCAAAACGATAGTGAAACGTCTACTATGTACCTCAACACCACCCTCACGGGAAAGAAGAGAGCACCGCAGTCAGTGATGAGAATATGTGTACTAAGCTCGACTTCCTACCTCCAGCATACCAACTTTGGTTGCTTCAAGCACGAGCATAACTATTTACCGCGAGAAGTGACTACATCCACCACCTGGTACCAACTGAGTTTCATTTTGCATCTGGATTTCTTCTCTGCATCAACGCGTCCATCAACACATCAACAACTTCGGTCCCCACAGTCCATTGCCACTGAGTACTTGTGTATTTGAACCAATGGGGTTTACAAGTATGGGATCTCGCAAAGGGAGGAGATGTGTACATCCCATCTTTCTCATCTATCCCGAATGGTTTTACATTTCAGCAAAAGACTAGCTAGCTATTGTGAGATTAAGTACCCAATTCCCTTGGTGATTCATGCACAAAGATAGATAATCTTTCACATCATCACATCAAATTACCAATAAATCCCCTTCTTCTTCTTCTCCATTCGCACTAGCGTATGAAAATCAAGACAAGAAGTTAATTTAGCATAGGGATTTCGCCTTCAACATTTCGTATCCAAGTTTGCTCTGAAAAGAGAGAGAGAGAGCAAGGTCCTCTACAGTCTAATATTCGTATCTAAACACAAGAGGCGACAACAATGCTTGGATGAAATGAAGGTGTCAGAACCAAAGCCGTGAAATCCCAGTTTAAAACATTGTAGCATCAAGAATGGGGTTTGAACTGGACGTGCTCTCACCCAAAGCTTTCATCTCGGCGTGGAAGTGTGCATACACGCCTAACTATATCCTCAAGTCTCTCGGATATACAATTGATAAGTTTACGAAGTATATGGATATGCAGGAACCAGAAACCTCCTATGAGTGGATCCAATCCCGTAAATGCAGCAAACCCCAAAATCCTCGAATCCTCCTCTTTCACCGAGGCCAGTCAGAGGATCCCCTGTACTAATGAAAGCTAAGAAAACCGGGGACAGGAGAGATGGGATTTTATCTAAGCCACCATATATTGCATCAGTCCCACATGTATTTTTGCTCCGTGAAGACTGCCCTGCTGCGCAAAGGAATTATCGACTTCCGCCACGATAGATTCACCAAGGTATCTCAGCTGGGCATTGCTTAACAATGTAAGATTCGTAATGTTTGACGCCACACAGAAGAAGTCAGAAAGCTAACATGCATGAAAAGACTTAACACTCGAGAGTGCAAATTGCGATTGGAAGATATCACAACCTAACAGAGAAGCTATATGTAGTGGAGGTTATGAAAAGAAAAATACCGCTGAGCAAGAGAACTCTTGGACGTGTAGGATTATACCATACGAACTTGAACTTCAAGATTTCAATAAAACTTCTGTGTTGTCACTTCGAAAATTATGGGAGGGAAAATGGAGAATCGGGATCTCCACGGACAAAATCACACAATGCCCTATCCGGTATCAAACAAATGGGCGGAAATTGAGTACCTTGTTTTGGTGGTATGCGCACGGTACTCAATGCCGGAGAGAATGCTTTCTTCCGATCTTTCTATCTATCCCCTGTTTCTGCTGTCAGATGACTCAAAATTCAAGATGAACTCTATGAAACTGTCTGGTTTATATTGAGGTGACCTTTCTCGCATGTCACATGTGGGTATACTCGCGAACACGAATGAGCTAACATTTTTATAGTAAGATTGATTAAGTTGACTAAGGCGAATATAAACATTCAGCAGTAAAATAACATGGATGGCGAGATTAGAGGAGTTCGCCATATACAACGTGGTTTGTCGGTGCATTGAAATGTTGTACGGCAGTTGGTATAGTTGATCTACGAACTAGATCATGCGGGACGAGGAGTTAATGCAAGTATATGCTCTTGCTTTTTTGGGCCCCAAGGCGTGATTCCCATAGCCGAAAGCTTTTTAATATGAAATGAATCCTATTTTAGTAATAAAGTGGTTACGAGTGATGAGGCTCGCGGCTCAAAGGGGCGTCATGATGCCTTATTTTGGAGTGGAGTATGAGATGAAAGGAAAATTGTCAGGGAAGAAGAGAGGGGTAACAGGCTACACCGGCAAAGGTTAAGTGGGGAATTCCGCCCCACCCACGATAGCGGAGTGGAGCGAGATATCGTTCAATCCGAAATATCGCTAAGCCTTCATCCGAGCTAAACGATGAAACTTGATAAATGACAGCGGTTGCGCGGCGCGCTTTGACGGCCATAAGAGATTAGAGTTTCGGCTCTTCCCCTTTTCATTTCTGGGGTTCAATCCGAGGCCAATGGCGAGAGCAATCCTTGCTTTTGTGTATAGACGGAGGCATTTCCGGTGAACAAATTACATAAATGGACTTGTGTTTCGTTTACTGTCCAGGAAAGATTTGATGCAGCTGATTTACAGAGTATAGTCCAAGTGGGCTCGTCGAACAGTAGAGTTATTAAATCCTTAGATGCTGCATGAAAGTGGTACGATGAAGGCTCGCTACCCTGTCTACTTTGGATGATCAAACTTGAGAACTAACCATCATGGGAAGAAAGTTGATTGATATCAACCAAAATTGAGTGTCTTGTAAAAAAGATTCCAATTTCGGTGTAGGAGAGTTGATCGAAGGACATTAATATCAACGACAACAGTATATAGATATAATGGCATGATGTCTCTACTTTATGGATCCTGTGCTTAGTGACAAGGAATCGAGTGATAGACCGACTCAAAATTGGCACCCCATCTTTACACTCTCGGTTGGGATCACTTTCGTGGGGTGATTTCAAACACGCTTAATCTCAAGCAAGAAAATCTCATTGCTAATTCCATACACGTTTCATCAATCGCGCCCCTGACGGATTGCGCGAGTAAGAAACATCAAGGGCTCTCGGATTGTAACGGCTAGAGCTCAAGGGATCGATTTAAAAAGAATTTTCCGCTTACCAAGCTTCTTGGAGACACTTGCAAATCTAAGCGGTGGCAATTCCTAACACAGTGTAAATATGTTTTCCGTAACACGAACAAAACCAGACATCTTTAAAATGACGCAATGCGGTTGTGGTAGATAGTGTTCTAGCCCAGTTTCTCTTGTAGAAAATATGAAAGACGAACCTAAACGGTTGAAGTTTGCGAATCAAGCTAGAAAAAAAACATCCAAACGTGCATATTTTGAGGATTTTAGAATCTTACTTGAACCAATGCATGCATGAGACTTGTCACTTGAACCACATGTATCGTTACGGAGTAGGGTCATGAAAATAGAAGCTCCCTTTCTCGCTTCCAAGGTTGATTTGGTTCTGGGAGCGGCCTAGCGCGTAATAAGTGACCCCTGTGTAACTTTTCAAATCCATGAAAGTTTTTGTTGGAGACTGCACTGTCTGATGACCGAATACAAATGAAATGGGCCCTTAAACATTGGGACGAGTTGATGTAGCAATGATGAAGAAGGGACTAAACCAAAGATGGGCAAA
This sequence comes from Sclerotinia spermophila, assembly GCA_038090695.1. Lineage (NCBI taxonomy): Eukaryota > Fungi > Ascomycota > Leotiomycetes > Helotiales > Sclerotiniaceae > Sclerotinia > Sclerotinia spermophila. The sequence goes on from JBBMOJ010000024.1 coordinate 103,278, forward strand.
ATTTGTACTGCCTCTCAAACTCGCGTTTGACCCGCCTTGTCTGGTTGCTTTTTATATGGTAAAAAGTGGCTTGTATTGTGATCCACGCAACCTTATCTATCAGTATCCCGTGATAGAAGCTCCGAGTAAAATTGTCATACGATGAAATCAATCGCGATTCGCATAACCCGCGAATCTGATGCCTACGATTCGTGTATCGCAGCAAGAGCAGTCGAATCCACAAGTATGAACATGTGAGATGTATATTCTGTTTGACAGCAGAATTTGCATGGTTCGTAATCAGATGGTTTGGAACCCTGTCGGATTCTAATCTGCCTCCGCACAGACCTTGACATGTCGGCGAGAAGATGTAATTCGATGTATGAAAACGATTAGAGTGATGAGAGTCTGTGCGAAAGCCTCCTAGACCAGGGGGCCTTCAGATTGATGTAAGACTTGCATGGTAGGTCGTGAGGTTTGTGTGTGACCAAGATATTAACTGTTTCGATTCGGCACCAAATGGAGAACTCGGGAGTCTGCAAAAGTTATAACTTTATCGGATGAGACCCTTGGAGGAGTCGGCATTTAACAAGAAAGTACTAGAGTAGCTCCAAATGCCTAGGTAGGCATAGAGGAGAGATAGTCAATGAAGTGTTTCTTGCTAGGTAGGGTACGTACCGCGTAGAGTACTCAGGAATGCAGAGGACTAAGAGGGATTGAGCGTAGGGGGACAGGAAGATCAAAATAGATATGAACGGGTCAGACATCCTACGTGAATATAGTTTCGATGATGAATTGATGAATGAATCATGAGACCACCACTCTCATCGCCTTGTCTTCAAAATGTGTGTTGTTGAATTGGTAGAGATGCCTGTGATTTGCAAGAATCATTATGATATGGTGAATTGATTGATTATGGTTGATACGGAAGGGAAGGTAGAATTATGAATGAATGGATGTCTGGATGGATGGAGTTTAATTATGTTTGGCGATGATGATGATGATGATGATGATGATGATTTTGTTGATGTTATTGATGATATCGTTGATAACATTGTTGTTGATGTCGTTGTTGATGGAAATGGAAATAGAAATGGCAATGGTTCACTGGCGCTTCTCTTTCAATACCTACCTACTACCTACTACTTACTACCTACTACCTAGTTCCTTTCCTATCCGGGCCGCCCACGAGCTACCTGTCGCACAGACAATTTATGATTTTAGCTGGTAGTGTGTATATTGACGGCAGCACGGTACATACTTGTATTTTGACAAGAGACGACGACTACCTCCATTAGATACCTAGGTACCACGATACCTATCAAATATTCTATTCCCGTCAACCTCTTGTCTTGTCTTATCTTGTCTTGTTTCTCGTCTTCATCTCGTCATACATTCGTCGGCGGGGTAAATAATCTCATTGTCCTTCATTTCGTCGATTGATTCACACGATCGATAGCTATACTAGGTGCATAGAATATGAATCATTTCTTGGGACAATTTGACTTCCTTACTAAGGTGTCTGTCTGTCTATCTGCCTGTCCGTCTATCTCTCTGTCTGTCTCTAACTCGGGTAGGTAGTATCAAATACCTTCCTCCCTTCACCCAACATTGACCTCGTCGAAATCTATTCTAAGAACCAATCATCGCAATAGATACTCATACCAGTATCTTGAATCTCGGTCTCTCTTCAAACGAATGAAATGATCCTCGTGCAACTACAAAGCTTTGAGATAGATGGGGAGGGAATATGCAGCCAGCCGTTTGTGAGACTCGACTAGGAAGGATATCCACCATCAAGACAGGGTAAGAAACAAGGAAATATGCGACAACCACATTCGATATACAGGATGTTCAGGATATACAGTAGAATACTCGAATGCAGAATCCATCAACTGAACAAGTCTCGAGCAGGTGATGCCAAAATGCACCTGGGGCCCGACATTTTACTCTGTACGTGTAGATCCCACCCACTTAATGTATTGCCATGCAATTTCATTCTCATTTCTCTTCGAACTCAACCACTTCGCAATTTCACGTTAACTTATTGAAAGAAGAGGATACACACGCTCCACTTACGCATCGACATACTGACGACCTCACATCCACTTTGATAATATAAAGTTTGGAGATGTCGACCCATTATTCTCGCAAGATTGGCCTTATTGAGCTGCACCCGCGAGTGTCTACCACCAACCAAAGTGTCGGGTCTCCAACATAGCAAGGGGTGGAGAGTAAGGATTATCATGGGTCTATTGAATGGGTGACATCGTGAGAACGTCACTTGCAGCAGATTCGTGATGGCATGGATTTCGAGCCCTAGCCATGAAGGTTCTTGGTAAGATCCCTCTAGCATTCCCCACAACTAATCTCATACGAATTTTGCATGGTTGGCGTCTCACGAATCTTTTATCCGCCAAATCTGTTATCGAGGTCAATGCACACAGTCAAGGCCGACTGAGATGTGTGGCACATACATGTCACTAGCTACATGCCACACATCTCCGATGCGTTTTTGAGTTCTGCGGTTTTACAACTTTACGCGTTCTGATCCAGACAATCTTTACCCTCGCCACAATCTGTGGCAATCAAGCACGCCCAATATTTCCCCAATGTACAATTCCTCTAAGCTCGAGATGCTGGTCTATCTAGAGTCGCACTTCTTTTGTCACTGTTTTGGGTCGAAAAACAGTGCCATGCGTGGTTTTCAGGGTATAGAGCCAACCATTGGTGAGATTTTCCAAGGCTTCAGCCCTCGACCAGGGTTGATCAAATGCAATTATCCGGAACATAAGTTAGTCTGACACGGCCATATCCGTATAGTAACCATTTCCACGGGATCAAGCCGGCCGCCCCCCGGCTTAATATCACATCTCTTATTGGCTCGTTATTCTCCTCCCATGTCACATCACGACTCTTTACTTTGACCCAGCGAAAAGACTTTACCGTCCAGATGGGCGCATGTTGTGTGCAGTTGTTCAACCACATAGGGCTGCTCAGACCAGACTTGAAGAATGCCCCTCTTCTCTGTGATTTCTTGAAACCAGCAATTGACTCGAAGTGTCGAACGTTTGTTAATGTTTGCTCCACTAAGCCCGAATAAGTCACATATGCATGGATCCAACAGTACCTCGCGGTTAGCTTTCCGAGCCCCGCCAATTTATCACAACTTTCTATCACAATCTGATATTGCATTTGCATTTACAAACACTCCTTATGTTGTCAAGCCCGCGTAGTGCGCTGGAAAAGATTTTGCTTGACCGGGGAACAAGTTATTCTATGCAATACCGATCCGATAATATCAGCCGATCGGGCTCTAGGCTGATGCTCCTAAGATCCTAACTTAGAACTAGTTATAGTAATGGCGTTCGAAATAACCCATACTTCCACATGTCGCCGATTGTTTTCGATTCAGACCACTTTAAGCAAGTTCAAATCCACCTCCCCCATGAGATCTCTGGACCTTATCCTTCCCGCCTCCACTATGAATCTAATGCCAGTGCTTATATCTTCTTTTATCATGGCTCATGGTAGATCATGTTTGGTGCCTCGCAAGATCCATGAACCATGGGGACTTTGACCTCTTTCGAAAGATGGTAGTATATCCCTTTCACCAAAAGCCTCAGCGCCACACACTGCAGGTTCACAAGGTAGCCAATGCTGCCTCAAATTCTGACGTGCTGGCATGGTTCTAGCGCCCTCCTGGATCATGACCATGTTAGTTTCCGATTGGCTATCACTCTAGCTACAATGTCTTCGAAATTGTAGCCTTGGTCAGGTTAACTTACAAATCCCTGCTGGTAGCAAATCTATCACTCACCCTTTTAGGATATCGTTTGTATGGGAATTATTCCAGCAGTAGAGTATACTAGTGAATTGCCAGCCTTGTCTGTTTTTGTTTCACTATCATTGCCTCCCCGGTCAAGGCACTTCATTGGAATACTTCGAATCGCTCTATACAACCTTGCCTACCGGCACTTTTACCAGTAGTGGGGAACAAGTGTATATGAATCATTCTCCTTCCATTCTATTAAAGGTCGGAAAAGACTTGTCCAGATCCCACAAAACGCATTCATTTTCAAATCAACCTAAAGGTGTGAAGCATATACAAGTACTGAACATATTTCCTTCTTCAATACATACACCTTTCTCAACAACTCCAACCTCTTTGATTATCTTCCGTTTCTATTTGTTTTATAGTCGCATCTTTCTTCCAGCTTTTGAGTCAGCTTAGCAAAGTCTTATCTCCAGTCCAATCCTCACACTATCAGCAACATTAAGTCTTGCATCAAGCAAGACAACGCGAAAAACTGGCGACTATGTCACACACAACGGGCAATGCCTGGCGCTGGAATGAGGATTCTCACATTCCATTTTGTTACATGGATACATCCGGCATGGTTCAATCTATGAATCCCCAAACAACTTCAGCAGGTTTAGGGAGAGCAACTATTGCTCCTCCCACCATGCCAATCAGTTCTTACGGTGGTAGCACTTTCAACATGACCAATGGCCATCAGCAGATTCCACAGAATCCATACGGTTTTACATCTTACAATGATGGCAGCTTAACTACTATTATTCCAACCTATGGAGCCAATTATATTCAGCCACGACCTCTTCCTGGCATGATGCAATCCTTTGCTCTTACCCCAAAACAGTCACCTTTCAATGGAAGCAGTCGACAAGGATTTGTAGGAAGTACGCATCAGAATAGAAGTCCTCAAATTAAGCCTGAACCTTCATGGGCAACACATGCAGGCCACAAATCACCGCCTAGCACTCAATCAACCCCACCACCTAGCAAAGAAATAAATCCTCTTCCATTAACTGGCTCTGATGAGGCACACATTGGTAGCACGGCAATTGACCGACTCATGAAAGTCATTCAAAACAAAACACAAACATTGCAATCGCAATTACCACCTATTCCTCAGATTACACCTGTGGTAGGTGCACCCCACACCCTCTCTCGACAGGATTCCATGCATCGAAGATTTTATGGATACGAGAAAGAAGAAAAGCAAATGCTCACATCTGGTAAGGCGGCGAGTGAATCAGGACCTTCTAAGAGAAAAGAAAAGAAATATCGATGCACCTTCGAAAATTGTCCATCTAGTTTCCCACAGAAGACGCATTTGCAGATCCATCTTCGAAAGCATACCGGTGCCAAACCATACGTAAGTAGCCAGACTTTATGAACTTCATTTCATAGCTAATAGTACATTTCAGACATGTAGCTGGAAATCTTGCGGTCGACAATTCTCGCAACAAGGAAACCTCAAGGTAAGCGCTTTCTTTCGCCTCTCATCCCCTCTTGAGTTTCATACTAATCAAGAACTTCAGACGCACATGAATCGTCACAGTGGCGAACGACGCTTTCCCTGTGAAATATGTGGGAAGCGTTTCGGACAACCAAGCAATCTGAGTGCTCATAGAATCGTTCACACTGGTGAAAAGCCCTTTACATGCAAACTCGACGGATGCGAGAAACGTTTCACACAACTGGGTAACCTCAAAGTACGCTAAATCTTCAAGTCTCTATTTGCTTTTTCCTTTCATCTTCTCATTTATAGAATAAGCTCTAACATCTCCCCCCTCAGTCTCACCACAACAACTTCCACCAGCAAACAATCGAGAATCTCATGTTGAAACTTGAAACCGGCGAAATCGACTTAGAAGCTAACAAGGAATTCTGGTCCTACTTCTTCACCCTCTACAAAAACAGTAACAAAGGCATTAAAGGACGAGGCAAAGATCGAAACATCAGTCCCCGAAGTCGACTATCCAAGAGCGGCCATGGAAGTACTGGTACAAATGCTAGTCGTTACATCTCGTCCAATATGCGAAGTTGTCATGGACTCATGGGAGTCGATGCAACCTCACCATTCAATAGTGATGTGACGATGTATGATTCCGATGCGAGCCTGAGGAGTCATACTAGTGGAAGTATCAGTGTACATAGTAGTTTTGGTTCTGTCTCCAGTGATGGAGCAGCATCTAGTTGCTCAAGTTTCTCGGATGAGATTGCGGCGGATTACAAGGAACATCGTGGTGGAAACTCAAGAGGTGGATTAGCTTTTGGAGATAGGTTATACTAATCTTCTCCCATCAGCTTAGAGAAGAGCGGAGGCGAAGAGAACATATAACATACGTACAAAGTTACGAGAAATGCAAGTTATGAATGAGCAGACAAACGAAAACGGACGAACAGCACAAAATTATCATCATTATCACCACGACTATCATTCGCATCATCATCATTATCAAACGACCACGCACACGACCATTCACAGAAAAGCGTTGTATTTTTACGGGACCAGATCGAGTATCTACCCATCAGTTCTCTATTGGGAATTAGTTTATCCAGACACCTTTCTTTCCTAATTATTCTACATTTCATTATCACAATCACTTTTCTTCTTCTTTTTGTTCTAGGGCGGTACAGTCAACCCAAAAATCTTACAAACTGCGGATATCATGTATTTCTTAGAATCGGCCAGGGATCTTTGTATTTTGGATAGGCAATAGTGAAACGAGGGGGTGTTAGTAGATGTATGGGAGGGCAAAATGGGAATAGGATTAGGATTAGGACAAAGCGATGGAGTCAATTTTGTATGGATATGTAGGTTGAGGCCTGGATGGGAGGGGACTAAATGGGGAGGAAAAGGGGATGTGAAATATCTAGTATCATTATCACAATATTTGATAGTCAATTAGTCAGATAGTCAATCGAATAGACTTATCTACGAATAAACCCCAACATCTTCTTATCCATTTAGGTTAATCCTGTTTAAGTTATCCAATTTTTGCATGATATGATGGCGATAGCAATGCCTTTTCCAAATTTGTTATGGAGTATTGTAATCTTATGTGTTGCAAATATTGAAACCTAGCTGAGAATATGGACCACATAACACCAAGTACATCGCTATTGAAACATCTCCAAACCGTCAAATAAGATACACGAAGCGAGCAAAGGCCTTAAGGCTGCAATTAGTAACATCTCATCCATCCCTTACCTTAAACGGTCAGGTTTGTAGCTTCGCCTCGAAATTTCCGATCTGGATTCTCAAGCGATTATTGAAACCCCACGCGAGGGAGAGGACAAAATCTGGTAAAGAGCTGCCTGCCTCCGAATTCTTCCCCCCCAACTAACTTGTTGATGTGAAACTAACACACCGAAAAACTGCACTGCGAAATCTCTGAAAATGGGTAGCTAATAGATTGGATGGATGTGAGCAAGATGGCGTGGAAATAATGCGTTGCAACAAAGAGTGAGTGAATTGTCTACTAGGTATGTACGTAGGTGTTATTCTTCGATTACGGCATTCGTTTCGTTTTCGCATTGTTTCTTCACACCGAGTACCATGAGGTAAACTCTGCACGCCTTGCGAGTTCGGCACCGATGAAATCTCTCATGTTGTACTGCTTGTACATACATACTACATGCCTGGGAGAGAGGTGTAGGGTGTGTAATCTTACAATGATGCGGTTATGCATGCGTACTCGAGCTTTCACCGCTCCACTGTGGTTACATTGTGTATGTACATAGTATGTACATACATACATACAAGCATACATACATACATACAGATGAAATTCGTCACATCTACAAACGAATCGTGGTCAATCTGGCATGCATCAAACAATCGTAAGACTGACTCGACCCATCATTCTTTAGATCACAACACGCGATTCAAACGCAGAGTAATATCCGTCCATGTCTTTCTTCGTTGGAGGTAGGCATCGTATAGGTCAACCGGACCCCTTTGCATGACACTAAGCCGCTTTGGAAATAAGCTTATCTCCTATTGCCTATCACGGGGTCCAGCGATGGCACCCTGGCAAACCTTCAATGATAGCTACAGAAACCTTATGTCACATGAGGACAAGCGTGATACGCACGCAGTAGTTGACCTTGTACGGTATTTTTCCCTCTTTCATCTGCATCCGCATTTCGCACAGATCTTATGATCTCATCTCGTTGCAAACGAAAAACGCGGGCCAGAAAAGAATCCCAGTCCTGCCTGTCTAACAATTTAAGCAAACCCGGCAACTAATTAGTAAAAACTGGCAGCTAGCAGCGGGATGGCATCTAGATCTCCCGCGTCCCCTCCCCCACTTTGGTAGCCACCTGTCTTGAGTCCCTTTCGATGCTCCCGAGATCTCAATGCGCACTAGTTTCCGGGTCTGGATTGTTTTGGTGAGGATTATGATTATTGAAACGATTGGTATGCGCAAGGGATCGTCTAGGCCGGGGGATATTAGTACCGTCTACTCTGGGAAATAATCGGTCGATTAGGGCATAAGTGCTAATGTTTTTCCTCGACCCAGTGTGGGGTTTTTTGCGTCAATTTTTGGCCCAGATCCCGTTTACTGTCTGTGTCCCTCGACATGGGCTTTCTCGATTCGCAATGCGATTCATCGTCGGTGTCATGGGTTTTGCGATCTTGAAGGCTTGTGCCAGCCATTGCGCGGCACCGGATGGGACGGTATATCGTGTGTTGCACAGACTGGGCTGGCGAGATGCTAGTTGCACACACTATATGTATGTATGTATGTGTGTGTGTATGGATGGATGGATGGATGGATGTGTAGATGTATGGATGGGCCCATCTCTACGGACGGGGAGAGAAGTGCCTGTGAATAGCCGGTTTTTTAGTTTAGGGATCAAAAAATAGGTAATTTTAACATCATGTCAAGTATGGCCTTTGCAAACACTCCAACAATTCTAGCAAATTTAGTATATTGACTGAGTATTGATACTTCATGTACTATACAGTAATTTGTATTGAAGAGGATCGTCAAGACATAGTGGTTCAATATGAAGCTTGTTTGTCAATTGCGCGATAACCTTACCCATGATGCAGATCAAAACATGGCTGGTCCCTGTATCACGTGCAGTGGGTATGAAAAGCTATCATTTTGGATAAGTTAGAATTTATTACTAGTATTTGGGAATGTATAATAATTGATTGCATGACGGCCCGATGATCAAACTTCTTGGTCCCGAGACAAGACGAAATCTGTTCTCATTCTCATCGGAATCTCGGATCTTCAGCTGCCTGTGTATATGATACATCGGTTGCTACTCATAATCATTACCTATCATATAACCAGGATGCCAACATTCCTGACTCAAGTATCTCGCCTTAGTGAGATAAGGGGGTCCTTCATGCATCCAATAAATTTCCCAAACCCATAAGAAAAAATGATATATTTGTATGTAGCTTGTAAATAACCTCAGCTGCAACTTCGCCGCGACCCCACGACCCGGTATCCATCAGATTCAGCCCCCGTGAAGCGTCGACACGAATAATATATTATCATTAGATTCTAGTGCGTATGAAGCTTCGCCTTCTAGCTCCCAGTCTGCATCATTTATCAGGACCAGGATTCCTGGACGTCTAGGACACGAATGCGTGGTTAGCATGGGAATATATATATTAGTACGCGATAGTTGCAAACGGGGAATGGGCTTGGTACCGGGGAGAGTTTTGAAACGGTGAAAGCTCAAAAGAAAGTGGAGGAAAGGATGCAGATAGTAGGAAATCGGATGAACATTAGGGGCATGGCATGGGCATCGACACCGAGATCCAAAAATACTTCGTTCTAAAACCAACCCACGGTAACTCAACTAATGTCCCCCTGCTTTCAAGACCAAGACATCAGGAAATTGAATAAAAAAACTCGAGACTCACACGTGATCATCCAGAACAAACATGTCTTTTCTGTCATCTTGCATAATTTCTTCGCACAGATAATGTACCAGCCAGCCGACTGTAACAGGATCGCCCTTGGAATCTGTTTTGGGAATTGAGAGTTTGTGGGATCGTTGATCGGAAAACAACATTTCGAGACCGCCACTGTTGGAGAGTTAATCAGGTGATTTAAGGAATTTTGGAGGAGAGGAGATGCATACGTGAATTCTACGACAATAGAGAGTGTATCTGTCGCCATTTTGAGGTTTTTGGCGTGGACTATAGTCTCTCTTTCTCTCTTTCTTTCGTTCTGTGATCTTTGTAGATTTGATTGATATTGAAGTAGTTGTAGTTTACTCGGGGAAATTTTGGGGGACGACAGAAATGTGATGCTGGGCAGCCTCGCTTATTTCTCACTTGCAACTTCGGACAACAACGTTTATTCTTTGTGAAAAATAAATTCTACGATGAAAAGAACTGTAAAAGGATTGAATATTCTGTTATACAAGATGTAAAAAGTTACCTCTAGATTCGACGCTTATTTTCATATCAATCTCAAAAGATTTTGAAGAAAATTAAATTTTTTAACCAATTTTCAAAAGCGCATTGTGGTGATATGACTCCAAACCAAAAGTTCTTGTAAAATGAGTGAAAACAATTTTCACAACACCAACCAAATATCTTCAGAACAGCAGTATTGAATCCACCACGAATTCACGACTTTGCATTATATTGAATTTGAATCTGGATATGATTCAAACGTTTTTACGATAAAACTTCTTTTCTTTCGTAAATGCTTTGATGAAACAATATAAATAACGGAATGGATAAAATTACTTCAGAATATCTTGCGGCAGGTGCCAATAGACACCCTTCTGCTGCTGATTGGGACGAGTCTGGACTTTTGGTCTATGGAACGGATAGAAATATCGCATTATGGTATCCTGGAGTAAGTTTTCCACAAGTCTCCGATGAAGCCCAGGTCATGGGAATTTATGGCTGGCGCAGTGGTGCTATAATGTATAACAACATAAGATACTGACGATGTCTAGAATGAAACTTCCAGAGGCGTGTTCGAACTCCTGAGTGGGCATACGGATACTGTCAATGTGGTGAAATTCATCCCCAAATCTGGTGGTCTCATACTCAGTGGATCTGTCGATAAGACGGTACGGATCTGGAAACTGGATGAAGTATCAAAAAGTTATACTTGCATTCAAACTATTACCGATCATCAGAGCACCATCAATTGTATAGCTGTTACTGAAGGATCCCAAATCTTTGCTACGGGATCAGCAGATGCGACTGTCAATGTCTGGAAACTGGAAGTCAATAATGTTGCAAGTTTGCAGCAGTCTATCACGATTACCCCACGATTATTCCCATTGGCATTAGCTTTGAGTCCTTTGACTGGAGCGTCAGATTCTTTGGTTCTTGCCGTCGCGGGTACTAAAGATATCATTCAACTTCACGTGCTTGATGCTCAGGCAGGATCAGAATTCAAATACAAGGCTACGTTGTCCGGACATGAAGGATGGATCAGATCGTTAGAATTTACCAAAGAGAGCGATAGTCCAACGAGTGATTTACTCCTCTCATCAGCTAGTCAAGATAAATATATCCGACTCTGGAGAATCCATCAGGGCAAAGAATTACCCGCCGCAGCAACAGCAGCCGATCCCACATTCGGTGCATTCATGCCTGGAAAATCTCTATCCAACAAGGCGCATCGCTTTCAAGCTCAAGAATTAGATTTCTCAGCGACATTCGAAGCGCTACTTCTCGGACACGAAGATTGGATCTACAGTACACGCTGGCTTTCTCCCTCTCTAACCTCGAACCAAAAACCCCAACTCCTTTCAGCTTCCGCAGACAATTCTCTCGCCATCTGGGAACCCGACACTCACACCGGCGTCTGGGTAACCATCGCACGACTTGGCGAAATCAGCGCGGAAAAAGGCTCGACCACCGCCACCGGTAGCACCGGCGGGTTTTGGACCGGTCTCTGGTCTCCCACCGGCACCAGCGTCGTGTCTCTCGGCCGAACGGGAAGCTGGCGGTTGTGGAACCACGACACCTCTTCCGATCGCTGGGCCCAAAATACCGCCATCACGGGACATGTGAAACCCGTGATGGGAATCGCATGGTCGAAGGATGGAAGTTATCTGCTATCGACGAGCACGGATCAAACTACGAGGTTACATGCCCAGTGGAAGAGAGACGCAGTGAGCAGTTGGCATGAGATGGCTAGACCGCAGATCCATGGCTATGATTTGAATTGTATCGATTCGCTTGGCGCTTCTCAATTCGTCTCCGGCGCCGACGAGAAATTACTTCGTGTGTTTAATGAACCGAGAGCCGTCGCGACATTACTCCACAAACTCTGCGGCATCGGCAACGAAAATGTAACAAACATGCCCGACGCGGCCAACATGCCCGTCCTAGGACTCTCCAACAAAGCCATCGAAGCCCTCGCCGACGACCAAGTCATTGAAAAAACCGACGACCGCGATCGCGACGCCCTGGACCCCGCCTCCATCGTCCACAAATCCACTCTCAATCTGAGCTCTCCCCCCCTCGAAGACCATCTCTCCCGACACACCCTCTGGCCAGAAGTCGAAAAGCTCTACGGCCACGGCTACGAAATCTCCGCACTGGCCGCCTCCCACGACGGCTCCATCATCGCCACAGCATGCAAAGCCAGCTCCCTCGACCACGCCGTCATCCGTCTCTTCGAAACAAAAACCTGGCATGAAATAAAACCCCCTCTAACCGCGCACTCCCTCACCGTCGCGCGATTGCGCTTTTCGCCCGATGACAAGAATCTCCTCTCCGTGGGACGCGATCGTCAATGGGCGATTTTCCAACGCGATACGCTGGAGCCGAATTCGTATACACTGGCGGAAAGTAACCCGAAGGGGCACACGAGGATGATTCTCGATGCGGCGTGGGCTCCTTCTCCTTCTTCTTCTTCTTCTTCTACAACCACATCCCCCATCTTCGCAACTGCCGGACGCGATAAAAGCGTCAAGATCTGGGGTCGAGATGCAGAGGGAGGTTTCAGATGCAAAGCGACGATATCATCTGATGCTCCTGTTACGGCTATTGATTTCTACGATAGCATGGTTGGGGAAACGATGTATTTAGCTGTGGGAACCGAAGTTGGGAAGTTCAAGATTTATCGCGTGGAGATTGGAGATGCGGCTACGGTTACGGTGAATGAGTTGTCGTTGGAGATTGGGTATGTGCATTCTTCTTCTTCTTCTTCTTCTTCTTCTTCTCTGCTTTATTTTTCTTCACTGCTTTATTTTTCTCTTAAAACTTCATATTATTTCCTCATGTAAATATACTAACTCAAAACCACAGCAATAACTACTACCCCTCCAAAGCCATCACCCAACTAGCATGGAAGCCCTCCGCAAAAGAAACATCCGAGAACGACACTACATCACGCATGGAACTTGCAATTGCAAGTGAAGATAGTTCTTTGAGGATTTATTCTCTATGTTGAATAATTATCTAAGGGGTATCGTATGTTAAAGTACACCTCTGGGATGCTTTTGTTGAACGCCAATCTATCCGCCCAATACCTCCATACAGAGTTAAGAGGCGTTAAGGCACTCTAAAAAAAGAATAGTCAAACCCATGAAATGAGAATTGAAAGGATGAAATATAAAATAACCCCATAGACCTACTCTCTAGTTGAAGTTGAGTGCTGCCCCGTCATGTCCCATATGCATATACACGTTAAAGCGCTTCACCATCTTATTCTTCGTGAAAGCCATCCATCCTACTCACTACCCTCCTATTCCCCATCAATCTCCCCATCTAAACCCTTTTCTCACTTCCATAACCACCTACACCTGCCTCCAAATAACTAGTTCCCGAACTCCCCGCATTCTTTCTCGGTCCTCTCTCCTTCAAATCCTCTCCCAACCACTTCAGCACCAATTCTCCCAACCTCGAATTTCCACTACTATCCCCACTCATCTCCTTTTCGAATTTCTCGATACTTCCCCATTCCTTCACTCGCCCAAGACTCATATGCACCAAATCGGTTGGCCACCCCGCCAAATTATCCAAAATATGCGTCGCATAAACAATCGTACATTTCCTCTTTTCCGTCTCATCTCTCAAAAAATCCAGAAAACGTTTCCGGCTCAAAAGATCCAAATCCACCGTAATCTCATCGAGCAATAAGATTCTCCACGGTCTAATAAGTCCCATGGCAAGTTGCACTCGTCGCCTCTCACCATCAGACACTTGATGCATGCGCCATTCCAAATCGATATCCAGGACCTGCACAAGCTCGTCTCGGCGCTCGGGATAGTGGTTTCCGCCGACGGAAGTCAGGAGTTCGCGGACCCCGATGTCGGTCCGCACGATGGGGTTGAGCACCCATTCGAGTCCGAGATAGGTTACTCCGACGAGAGAATCTTTGAAGGGGTCGAGACCGGAGATGGAGATTGTGGAGGTGGGAGCGAGGCGTTTGCCGGAGAGGAGACGGAGGAGCGTGGTTTTGCCTGCGCCGTTTGCGCCGATGAGTCTGTGAGGTAGAGGTTAGCTACCGTTTGTGGGAGAGAGGGAAGATTGTGAGGCTTGTGCGAGGAGTCGTTCATCTGCTGTAAGGCAGAGCAGAGCAGAGCAAAGCAGAATAAGAAAACAACATACAAAGTCCTCGAACTAGGCGGTAAACTCAGGGTAATATCCGTAAGACCCAAAGACGAATCCGGGAATTTATATGTAAGGTTCTTGACTTCAATTGACGGGGCAGCCGTCTGATCATCTACTGAATTGACCATCTTTGCTCGATGCGTATATACTTTTCTTCTTTCTTTCTTTCTATCTTTCTTTCTTGCGAAATTCGAGGTTAGAAACCGAGATATAGAGAAAAGAGATCGAAAGAGGATGTCACAAAACAAAGAAGAAAAAAGTACAATGTCAAAGTCTATAGTTATAACTTGAGTAAGAACTTATTTATAATTGTCTACGAGTATTGTGTCGTCCAAGGGATAGTGGGGTGATGTCCGACATATATCTTTCAATGTACGAGTACAGGAATCGATGACGCTATCTTATCTCCCGTTCGCCATAACAGGGATTATATTCGTCGATATTAGATAAGCAAAAGTCCAGAATAGCTTCACATTTTCGTATTCGTTTGGCTAACGAGGTGACCTAGTAAGCTTTGCTATTTTCTTCAATATTCTCGTCTCATCTCAAAATCTCTTCACGGCTAATCTATTAACCAGCTTCAATTGTGCTCTCGAAGTGGATATCCTAGGGCTGGTTAATTCATGGCTGGTAAGATTACATGAAGAGCTTCGTCTCTCGTGATCGTTATGTTTGATTTTCATCTTCAGATACACGCATGAAAAATAGGATTAGATCTCGAATAAGCAGATCAAATCGATGGCGAAAGGGAGAAGTTTACATTCATGCATATAATAGCCAAGTGTTCATTTCAGTCACCTACGCATCTTGCTTCGTAGCAGCATCCTTATTTCATCGTCTTCTTCTATTCTGGCACTTCACTTCCAATATCCGCCCAAAAATCACATCTTGCCCCTCTTCCCCCTTCCCAATCATAAGCATCTACGATTGCCAAATCAGCTCTCACTCCCGGTCCTGTGTTTTCCGTTACATTAAGACTCAATCCATCTGCCGTCGTCAATGCAAGAGTTTTCGGTTCTCCTCCAGTCATATTCAATTTTAACATCTGATATGCACCATTCCCATCACTTTTCCATTGCGGCCATACACCAGTACCTGCTGCAGAGATTTCATCTCCCGTCTTCGTACCATTCCCAAGACTGGTTATAGATGTAATTACATCGCTAGGCAATGTAGGATCATCATAAATGATAAACCTTCCCCAGATTTTTTGGACTGCGGTGCGGAATCCAGGGGATAGTGTTCCTAAGCCGAGATACGTACGATTCACAGCATAATACGCATTTAAATCACCGCCATGCTGTGATGGTGGGACACTAAATTCGTATTTCCAGCTTTGGGAATAGGCGGAGGCTAGCCAGTAGGAGGTACAGACGAAGGTAGTTTCAGCATAGAGATTGTTGGCTCGTTGCTGTTGACCGATGGCGAAGACGGATTGGTTGAGAGCCGTGGGACCATGATCGCCTGCTGATGCAAAGAGAGGACCTGGGATTGTTGGCGGGATGGAATAGGTTTCGAGAAGGCGATCGTAAGTCGAATTAGACATGAGAGGGAAGAGGGATTGCGTGTAGATGTTGAAAGCGGCGGTTGTATTGATGTGTTGTGGGACGAAGATGGGACCTTCGTTAGCATTGTTCTGGAGAAGGTCAGCTGTCTAGCTTATTCTGAAGATTTCGTTGAAAGGGGTACCCACGCCGGACAACATTCTCACACCATTTACCTCGCCGGCTAATAACTGCTCTGATGGCCTCTTGACTACGAATTCGCCATCTGTAACGGGTAAGAAAGCCCATTGTCCATAATTGACATTTGCAGAAACATGCGCACTAGCATTCTGCAACGCAATCGTATCCGCACTAACCAGACAGTCAAAAGCACTCCCGTTACCCGTTCCACACCCCACAGCCTCCACAAATTTGCCATAACTCTTCTCTGGTAGCAATCCGTCATAATCATACTGCATCGGCAAATAGGGGCTTGCCACAATCCCATTTTTAAACAAACTCGTTCCCAAACTTCCACCAAAAGCCATGCTTTGCAACATTACCCCACCGCCTCCTGCCGATTCCCCAGCAATGGTAACACGAGAAGGATCTCCTCCGAATTTAGAAATGTAAGATTGAACCCATTGCAATGAGAAATTCATATCATACAGAGCGGCGTTTGGAATACCGCCTGAATTGACAAGATCTGATGATGATAGAAATCCGAAGGCCCCAAGACGGTATTGGATGGCAACCAGAATAAAGGCGTTGGAGTTCGTGTTGGCTAATTCTGAGAAATCATTGTTACCTGAGCCGGTGCCGTAACCTCCTCCATCTGGAGAGTGTTAACTTGGATAGCTGGAAGTAGAAGACATTGGCATTGAATCAGAGACTTACGGATCCACACCATTACTGGAAGATTTGTTGCATTTGGTGAGGCCCATACACTTAAGAACAAACAATCTTCATTTCCCAGGCCGGATCTTGTAAAATTATAATTCACGGGCCTTGAATTATTAGTATTTGGAATATCAAGAACGTTTGAAAGTTGCTTACATAGGCGCGTTGGCACTTTGGGGACAATGAGGAGGATAAGCAGTTGCCTTTATTGTCGAAGTTCTGTTCACTGCTGGAGATTGTGGTTTTTGCCAACGCAGTGCTCCTATTGGAGATGCTGCATATCGAATTCTGGCTTTGTAAGTTTCCTGCTTTTAGGGACGACTGGTTTTGTGCGACGCATACCCTTTGAATATGTTAAGTTGTGATGTGGCATTGTAATAGCCCTGATATACACTATATCCAAGATCAACAATTGGAGATGAGGTATTGCTAGATTGGCGTTCATCGAATTGCGGTTTAATAATTTCCACCGGCAAACATAATATTATAGTTGCCGAAGATAGCAGAAGGAAATGAGAAAGCAGCATGATCACAAATCGACGGCCAGTCCAAGAATCTTGGGCAAAGGAGTGAAAATAATAGAATTGTATTTACATGACCAAAATGAGACTGTTAAGATATCTTATACCTATGTTTTCTGTGTCGGGATTGAAACTCTCTGTGCTCGCCGCACATCATCAACCTTATATGTATACCAAAAAGACAAGATGCGGTAACAGCTGTGTATTACTTCCATCACGACGAATCAAAGATTTTCTATAGCATGAAAGCTTACGGAAAATATCTTTTGCTAAATAGAAGTTCGGACTGATATGTACCGATGTATCCCCATGGCTGCAGAACAACTACTGCACGTCAGTTCTCACAACAATGCGGGGTAAGGTTAGCTGGGGTATCGGAGTGCAATGATCTGCATGATTTGTGTATAAAAAAGTGATCCAATGATAACGCAATGAGAATACTGATCTTTATTGTGTAAAATTGACTTCCTTTTTCACCTGTCAGGCTTACATAGTACACTGTTCATGACCACAGGAATAATAGATGGAATTCCTCGCGAGATTTCTCCTCGAGTTGATGTGAGGGAAACTGTAAAACCACGGAATGTTTGAGATAGAGCAATATCAATCGACAACTGAAGTCCTAAAGTTCAAGGAAAGAGGTCGGAGAATAAAGTTCAATATATATGAAGCAAGAGCAAGATAGGTGCGAAGTAAATATCAGTATACTGACCTTACTCGTTTAGTAAGTAAATAAGAATTGTGGTTAGCCACACAAGCTTAGCTTAGATCAAGATCAAAACGACATTCCCGTGACCCTTTCGCATGCCACTCGAGCCACTCATTCCTACAATATGTCGCCTAGGCAAACCTTATAGCACTTTTCAATCTTCCAATTCAAACTTAACAATCAAATGCTTTCGATTTTTCAGTTCAATATCTATTATGGTTTGAAGTTATGTTAACTTTATTCCGTTCTTGTGGTCCATGTGAATAGGCGTCCTCGTCTTCGGCAACTTCTTTCAGAATGTTTTACATCCGGTTCCAAAGATGGATCAGATTGCTTAAGGCAATAACAGTATATGCTTGTTGCTGATAACACACTTGTGGACGTTCGTATCGGCATATCTCGAGCTTAGAATATGCAGCGGCCCAGCATACAGGTCCTCAAGACCTTACCGCCAGCTAGAAGGGGTAATTCACACGATTCTCTTTTTCTCAAACATGTAATGCATTCAATATACAAGTCTATTTTGACCAAATCTAGTGACCAAGAGATAGAACAGAGATGATGGAAACACATCAACATTTAGCATTCCAGCACCATTTTCCACCAAGATCCCCCAGATATATTCCCTGAAAGTCACTGGTTGAGCTGATGTGCCCCAGTATCGAGCTTTGAGACCCTTTTCGTTTGCCAAAGCGATTTGAGTTTTGATTTTATTCAGTTGCGATGAACTGAATTTCCACAACCATATGTTTCCTAAAGTATTCATGGAAACGCTTGCGTAATACGAGTTCGAGTCATCGTATTTAGGATTTGAGATGTCCTCAAGAGGGGCATCATAAAATATATCGCGATAAGTGGTGTTTGAAACCAGAAGATCAAATGGAGCATTTCCTGTAGCGACGACAATTATTGGACGCCAGCTAATTTTCTCAGTCAAGTTACTCCAACTGGTGAGCCAGCCTTTCGAACGAAGAGCTTCGAGTTCCTCATTTACCCAAGGCCACAGGTCAATCCCATTGGACTTGAAATCTAAAAGTAAAGTCAAGGTCGTGTTAGGACTCGACTGAAATACACCATTATAATTGCTCGCTCCTCCGTCTGACGCAGTGGAATTATTGTTTTGATTCCCCAGGATTGTGATGAGAGGCTTGATGTACAAATTCTGTAGCGTGCGATCATCTTTGAGTGATTTTAAAGAATGACCGACTAACAGTTCGTGGCTACCAGCTTTGTCGTTCAGCCATATATCTGCTTCTATTCCTGTACAACCAGCAGCGACAGCTTCGAAAAGAGGAACGGGTCTCCAGTAGTCATTGTGAGAATGGCATGACAGCGGTACAATATTCTTTGTGAAATCTGACCTCCAAGGTGTAAGGAGAGTGGCTGAATCACTGGGACTTTCCCACTGCTCAACCACATAACTTATTCCGCTCGATGGCATATGAGGCGGATGGTGACGGGGGAGGATCATAAGTAATGCAAACCATATCCTAAAATTCTGGTTAGTTCGAATTTACAATAGCTAAGAAGATAAACAAGAGGGATGCAAGTACTAACAATGCTGCAATAGTGCCAAGAACCGATAGAACAATAGATACCCATATTCCACGTTTCCCAAGCCATCCCTCTTTCATTGGATATGGACGTCTATTGGCCGATCTATGGTGAAGAGGAAGGCAACAACTCCTTCTATCAATGCTGCCACCCATATCGCTGAGACTATATTCCGAATGATTATAATTACCGCCGGCTACTTTGCTCAATAGTTGAGCCGAATTGCTTTTCTGGGATTGCGCATTGCCGGTGATAATACCCATTTTAGTCAGTGAGTGTACTGCAGTTGTATTTCTGTAAAGTACAATAAGAAACTCTCATGAAACCCTTCGAGATATTATAAGTCGAGTGAAATCATGAAGCAGATTATGCAAACATTCAGCTCGACCTTAACCTTCATTGAGCCTTCAAATGGAGATACACAGCCACCTGAATCCTTTCCAGCAATCGATACCATCTTCGCCATGCAGTTTCAATAGTTCGTATAGCCTGCTCTTCTACTTAATTCTTCTCAACTACATGATAATCGTTAATATAGGCAAGCACAATGAATTCTCGAGTTTGCTCAAATCAGATTGCGGAGTCTTGTAAGGTGGTTGATATTCCTCGAAGCGTGATATCATGAGAAGGCTCTTAAAGTGCCATTCCTGGACAACTTTGCAATGCAGCTCGATATAACTAGGTCAAACGTTCAATCAAGATTCAAGGCTGCAAGGAAAGATAATTCTCTTACCCAATCACTCAATCATGTCTATTGTTTCACAGGTGATTGGATGCGCAGGTAATTTGCATTAAATTCACTGAGGCTGCGCCATTATAGGATAAGAAACCTATTTTAACAACGATATTGGCTCTGGAACTTGCTTACCATAGTAGTCAACATACTATTTATACGACAGGAATGCCTGTCAACAGAGGTTGTACTACCTCTTTGCTGGAAGGAAGCCATCTAGTGGTTGCATTTGCGGCGCGAAAAGAAGCTAGCCAGTACCGAATGCTTGTCAAAGAGCCGATGCGGCACGGAGAGCTAGAAAGTGTACGCCAGTGCCATTATGTGGTGGCTCATATTTATTAAAAGAGGAAGTCAGCCTCTTAGCGAATAGTGAGCCGTAAGTAAGGCCTCAAATTTACTGCGCCGTTTGCAACGGTATGGTAAGATTATGTGAGATGTTCCTAGGCAAAAGCGTTCCGTATCCACGGAACCAATCAAAGTTGTAGCGAGCTTACTTTTAAACGCTCGTTTCAAATTGATGGAGTCGTATGGCGTGCATACTGCATAACTTGAATCAACTTGGCAAGCCTTAGTTATGCGCTATAATATCTTCTATATAATATCCTTTTTCTGGTGCATTCATAAGTTTATCAAATTTTACATTGATTTAATTATTTTAAGTAAGATTTGTTTATAAAGTTCCTCGAATAATACGACTTTCAATAGTTGCATTAGTTCTTACTGTTTCTATAATAAGAAGAAGTTAGTAAAGACTATATATTAGCCCAAGCTCAAAGCAATTTTATATTTCATTATCTGCAAGTTTCTTAGGCCAAAATATCAGGAAATAGAATATTAAATTGTTTATCTATACTCCCTTCTCAAAATCGATATCAACCCGCCACCCGCTAATCCTGCGACTCCCCAGTCTCACTCAAATTCATTCGGTATCGGTCTATAGGGTTGACACCTCGGGACTTTCAAACATTTGGTCTCATGATCACGCCTAATGGACTGTCCTGTGAAGAGGCTGAGAAATGTTACTGGGTTAGCAGCTGCTTCGTTCTTTGCAGACCCATAAAGCTTGAGATAATTTTAGTAAAATCTTCCTATTCCGTTTTTTTTTCAACTGGAACCATCATAGGTGGTATCTGGCGTCAATGCAACACAGTGAGGGCTTTTCGAGGTGTTAATGTTATATATTTTAAACCTCGTACTTTGTACATACTTTGATTGACGTCAGAATTACCCTGATTTTCTTGCCAGATTTGTAGTTGCCTAAATTCGAGGAACGTTGCCCTTCGGTAGATGACCGTAAGCCGTTTCTTTGGCATTATGATGGAGTTGGCCAGGGGTGCTAGAACCCCGTCTCTGCATCATTGCCGGATCGTCTTTAGAGAGAATGGAACCCACCCCGCTCTGAGCACAATGAGTAGCTCTATTTCTATGTCTTGTTGCCTATAAAATATGCCAAGCCTAGTTTTGCTTTTCTAGTCTGGAAGAATGCTCATTTTCTAGAGCTTTCCACGACGAAAATTTGCAATGCAGCCTGTTTCATAGACAGGCTCAACCCTAGTTCATGAGATTTCGGTCATTGTAGTTCTTGGGTACTATAACCAGGAGCCTTTAGCTTCATGGCTCTATCTCCGATCCTCAATCGAATACCACTAGACTCATTTGAAAAGAGGACAAGAGCACACACAACGGTCTAGTCATTTCCAGTATTGAGGATCTTGACGATAATCGGAGCGCGATGTCTCGCCGAATGTGCAAATAGTTACAATCAAAGACACTGGTTCTGAGTTTACAGAAGTCGTTACGTCTGGACGGAGCTCTATACCTGGAGCACTTGCTTCAAACATGGATAAGCGCAATAATGACTACATATCACGTTGGAAGTGAATTCACTCCCATCGCGGATCATAAGAATGGTCGTGGTATTCTATATTGGCAAATACTGATTGTTGTCGTGCGCTTGACTTCTTGAGTAAATACAACTAACCATTAATAGGGGCTAAACAAGCGCAATGAATAAACTCTGCTTCTCCGTCTTCGTCTAGAAAGACGGGAACGTCTTCATCATCAGCGCTCGAAGAAACTTCTTACGAGTCCGACCCTCTTTATTCGAAGATGATCTTGATGACGGAGCACTAACTGCACTCAGGAATGAAGTAGTAGGTCATATCGAGTGTATGAGTTTCCTGGATCCCTATCGCGCGGAAGAATCTGAGGTAGCATACTTCATTGTTGAGGTCCTTGATAAATACTCGGATGTAAATCGTCCTGTTAGTATCAATACCTGCGGAACATAATTGATGACGATGACGGATTTAGAAGTAGATCGAATGTTTCTACGAGGAGGAATATGAAAGGTGAACTTCGCAGCTTGGAACTAATAAAAGTTCTTGTCATGTTATGCCGGTGAAGGAATTAAGTGGATGTGTTATGATGGATGATATGAATTGATGGAGGTATGTATACTGTATGTATGGTAGTAGACTTAAAATCTACTGGAGGGGCTTTTCTTTTTGGTTGGTTTGCTAGGTAGTTATGCTATTTGTTGCTTTTGAATTGTTTGCCCAATCTTGATTAATTGGACCTGCATTTAAGTTTGAGACTTAACCATGCAGCTATTAATGCTAGTGATTTCAACCATTAAATCTCCACATGTCAGATTTATTTATCCTTCTAGATAGATTTAAGCGAAAATCCAGTGCCATCACCGATGAGCAGATTAGCAAATGCAAAAACAGATGACAAATCATTTCATAGTGTAGGATACCATTGGCACAACTAGTTTACGACATCTGACGCGTCTTATTCGTTTCATGCAACCAACTTCCCTCTTTACCCTACCATCGCTGATTTGATTATCTAATGTGACGTGACGAAATTAGGCGATACACTTCATATCAGCAACCATCCTAATCTATCAATGCAATAAATACACAAAGCCCATTATTTAATTCTTCAGTATTGGTATAGATTACAATCTAATGCAAAATTCCAGAATCTCAAAAAAATAAAGAAACCCCTCATACAAACCCATCAATCAATATGACCGAAAATATCCTCACATTCTGCACCGCCGAAATCCCACCCGAAGTATGACGTTATCTCTTCTCATCCAGCCCTCGCACTCCTCCCTACCGTACTCACATATATAGGTAATAACCCAATTCATCAAGCTCTCCCAACGCACGGAAGAAAGTTCCAAAATCTGGTCCCTCGTTCGCAGCCCCACCTGTAGCCCCCTCGGCAAACGCGCCCGCACCGCCATCTCCCCTTTCCAAACCAGCTTCCTCAACGCCTCGCTCTCCACACTTTCGAATTTCGTGAGCACGGCTCCGCAAACCGATCCCTACTGTTTCAGCCGCAATACCTTTGCCGTGCTCGATGCGCGCAGCGCGGAAGATCAGACGGTGGTGCTCTGGAGCCGGCTGGAAAGTATGCCGCAGGAGGTAGTCGAGAGAGAGGGATGGGATGAGGAGAAGAAGACGGTGGAGTGGAAGGATTATAGGGTGCAGTTTAGTCAGGCGTGTTGGGTGGCCGGGGTGCTGGAGACGAAGCCGGGGCTGTTTGGGGAAATTGTGGAGAAGGGTCAGGGGGCTAGTGTGGATGCGGATGGCGTTTTGAAAGTAGATACGCCGATGAAAGAAGGGGGTGTCGAGGATGAGGATGATCGTTACACCACGGATGATGACGATTTATGATATTACTTTACGGTTGTGTTTTATGCGTTGTCAGTTTCTCCTGCCTTGAATTTGTTGTAATACCTAATCCAGCCACTGCCGATCAAGCCACATCACGTGACGAATTTCATGATTTCTCGGTGTTCTTTATTCTCTTCATCTTATACGCAAGCTATAGGGAAGTAGTGTCAATGTACTCAGTAGGCAAAACTCGGTCTTATCTATGGCAAATCAGAACTAGGTTACTGTCTCGTTGGCTCAAGAGAAGAGCTTGAATTGTTAAGCTGCAACTCTACTTGCTGATTGAGAAGAATAACGACCTCTACGAGGTTGCTTTCTAACTCTGAGGTTAAAAATAGGGAGAGTATTACAATTGTGGTTGACTATAGGAATTCCAAAACGATTATGATTGATAGGTTTGTGAAGGAAAAGCATCGAGGGGGGGAGAGAGCCCGGTCCTTTTTAATCACAAAGTATGATAACACGAGAGGGAGCTGTTGGCCTTTAAAAGCTTCTCATATTTTCACCATCAAATTCTTGCTGCAATGCCAGACGCAATACAACAGCATATCTCACGTACCCCACATTGAATCCCCGGTCCACACGGAGAATGCCAGTCATCCTTGTGTTCCTCCAACCACTCAGGAAGACCTGGAATCTTATCCGCGTGTTTCTTAAGCTGGAAGCAGTTAGCTAGTGCTAAACGGATCAAAGACATCAACAAGAGCACATACCCATGCAACAGCCTCTTGAACACATTCATACCGGAATGCAGAAGATTGTTCAAGTATATATTCCTTTCTTATTGCCACATATTTGTCTACAGCTTCGATGCGACTGCATCGATCACCTGTAAATTGCAATTGAAGTCAGCTTTTTGGAATACATGGTACGGAGCGGAGAGTATTCAATGAGTGAGATCGGGGAGTTGTAAAGCTATAGGAATAGAAGAGGCGTACGCATTTGGTCCCATGCTTTATATTCTGGGGAATCAGTCGGACCCTCGGGAGGCTCAACGTTTGACTCTAGCCAATTTTCGCATTTTTCCAACTAGTATAATATTCAAATTAGCTTCAAGTATATATAAATGTATTTATGTATACCCTTGATTTGTAGAGGGTTACGGATAATCTGCATGATCTTTATGACAGCAAATCCAGATGACGCTCACCTTTCTCGTCGGTAATGGGCTTATCTTCATCAAGTGGTTCAGGATCACTGCCTACGAGTTCAAGTTTGGGGCATGGATTCGTGCTACTTGGAGTTGCGCTACAGCTAGTAGTTGTTGAGGCTGTAGTACTAGGTGTGAGATGGGAAGAAGACGCTGGGCTGAGAGTATTGCTATCCGAGGGAAATGTGGTGGTTGAAAAGATGCTGGGAAGAACTGAAGTCGATTGATAACCGTTTGATGATATAGAGCTTGACTCGGACATTCGCGAAGTAGATGTGCCAGAGAGATTCGAAGATAGAACAGTGGATGTAGGCACAGGAGTCCTTAAGCTAGATAAGCTGATTGAAGAAATGACTGATGATATTATACCGCTGGTGGAACTTCTGCTAGATGAGGATGTGCCTGATAGGATTTTACTAGAAGCAGTCGTGCTTATCGACGGAACGCCAATATAGTATGTACTTGATGAGTATGCAGTAGTTGAAGAACTTTCTGAGCTATAGGATGTTGGAACGGAAACTAGTGTCGTTATCGAATATCTAGAGCTGGTAGTACTAGCATAGCCACACGAAATGAAGCCTACCAACAAAAGATTCGTCACAGAGCAATGCATAATGAATCTAGTTCGAAGTAAAATTAACCTTGATTTCTACATGACAATAGGAGACCAGGTAGTAGAGCCTATCCTTATACGATCCTGTGCCAATCCTCTGAAATAATGCCAAGCACCCACTCTTCCCCTTACTTCCGCCTCTTTCTTCAGTTAAAACATTTTGAGAAGCGGCCGGGCAATTCTTGTCTTAAAAACGCCATTCCCAATGAAGCCCAATTCCCGGTCCCGCGTGCTTCTTAAGCCAATCTAGCTATACACACTAATATCAGTTCTATTCTCAATAATCCTGTGCCATAAAACTCCGCTTATACGTGTCAAATACAGAGTCAAGACTTACAAATTTCTCAGCAGCATTTCGATGCCTTTTCTTTGGCGGAATGGGCGGACAAGGAATGGGGATCGTAGGAGGAGCATTTGGATCTGTTGGAGGAGTACCCGGATTTGTGGGAGGGGGATCTGTAGGAGGCACATCTGGATCGTAACCATCTGTACTATTGGCTAATTGGATCGCTTGACTAATTGTGTCGTCGAGGGAAAGATAGTTTGTGTTGTTGAATACGGATTCCCAGTATGCGACTTGTGCAGGCGGTGTTAGATTATGTATGTAAAGATAGGAGGAGATAGACATTAGGGACGGGGCGATAGAAGAGGGAATTCATGGAACTCACTCGCGGCTAAAAGAGCGGCATCGTCATCATCATCGTTATCCCTCGCTAGCAGAGTGGGACATGCACTCGATGAAGTGGCTAAGGAGCTATCGATACTTGTCACGACTATTGAAGTAGTGGAGGCGGTTGGAGAGGTAGTAGTAGTGGGTACGATCACTGGAATTGTGGACGTAGTTGGCGAGCTATTTGATACACTGGAAAGCGAGCTCGACCCCGAGGAGCTGACTTGACTTGTGTAATAAGTAGGAGATGTGGAATAATTAGTGGCTGTTGTTTTGGTACTAGTTGTATAGACAGAGGAGACCAAGGTGGTTGGGGAGGAGTAGGTGATCGGAGTCAGAGTAGAGGGTACCACACTCCCAGTGCGTTTGTAAAAGACGGCATCGCAGAAAGTGATATGGAAGAGCGCCGCGAGGATAACAGTGGGGTAATTGCAATACATTTCTGTCCAAGTGGTTCACAGCAAAAAGATGTATTGGAAGGTGATGATATGACTGTGGACAGCAATGTTAATTCAATGGCTATCAGATCTTCAAGAGTTCCTAGAGGTTTATATAGGTTGACTGCTTGTACTCACGACTACCGTCACGCCTTCACCGCTCATAAATGTTCTAATTCATTCTGCAGAGGATGAAGCCACGCGAGAGCAGGCGTACGAACTCCATTATTTTCGCGAGCTGAGAACAGTTCAGTAGTTTATCTTAAGTGAAGGCTTGCCTTACAAGCATAAACTCCAGTCCCGCAATATTGGAGGCACCATGTTCCCAAGACTTTCCCACGCAAAGTATCGGGCCAGATGCTAGACCTTGGGGGAGTCGTAGTACCAAGAAAGGAACTACACCTTACATCGAGCGGGCCACTCCCGCCACCTCGGAACTTCCCCCATGCCACAAGGAGACGGTTACATCCCTTGCTTATACGGCGCCACCCCGCAATCCTCATCACACGCACTCGCTTAAGGGTCTTATGATTGTCTAAGACAGCTTTCCAAAAGCCATACCGAAAATAGCTCTTTGATTCGAACTGTACTGGTCATGCCTGGCAACTCAACATATCGATACCAATACCAATACATATATCAGTCCAAGTAAATTTCTACAGAATTATCGATACTTCTCTCCCCAATTTGCGAGTGAACATTGTGGTACCCTCGAACAAATAGCCGTCCTTCAAAAAGATGGATATTTTCAAAACCAACGAGCTCCAGCAGAGGCCAGGCAACTTTCCTTAACATTGGATACACCGCAAACGGAATATTAATGAACCTGCCCTGCGGAAATCCAATACACACCAAGACGAGTAAATGCACGCCAGTGGCATGCTGCATCAGGCACTTCCCGTGAAGTTCAAATCACAAATTGAGCCACGGCAATTCCCAGGGGATACCGAATCAACTTCCCCGAAGCAAGACATTTTGTCCCAAGCATTCCTACACCCTTGTATTTTACTTGGCGAGAACGGCATATACCCATATACCCATTGTACAGGGAAAATTAGGGTTAGTATTGCAAGTCTGTGGTGTTCTAGATGTTTACAGAAGACAGATCTAGAGCGGGGTCATGGTCATAAGGCTGAAATTGATATCTCTCCATTGGGGAAAATATACTCCTGAATTGTTCTTTCCGCCAATGGCCTGCTCTGATATGTTTGAAATAGATAATCCCGAGTACCCTATGTATTCATTGTACATATAAACCGCCCCTTTCTACTACACTATCACTTTCGTTTCGTTGCTCCGCCTTTCTTAGAACTTCCTGTGGCTTTGCCGATAACTGCATCCGCCTTATTCTCGGCTAACTTGGCACCTTCAATCCCCTCCTTGGCGCTCGCATCAGCGCCTGGAATACTCTTCAAAGGTTGATTGGCAAGTTTCTCCTCAACCTCTTCATCATCACCTCCTTGTCCAAACTCGTTAACTCTGGTGTAGTCAACCTTATACTTCCAGCTTTGATAAAGGTAAACGAAAAATATGACATCATCTCTGAGTGTTGCCAAACGATGCAATGTTGGCATCTTAATAGTGAATGCAAAGAGATCATCGATGAAGGTGTTTAAGAACTTGTACATCATAGCTCTACCTGGCATATGTGCGACACTCTTGAGTCGGTAATTGATGTACAATGAAGGGACCATCATCAAGAAACCGTATGCATAGACAGATCCGACGAGAGTTGCGATTACGAAAGAGTACCAAGATTTGTGGCTTTCGTACTTCAAGGAGTATGCTCCATAGGCGATAAGGAGTGGAACAGCAATCATGTACATATACTTGAAAGCAACTGCGTCGTACTCCTTAGTCTTTTCTTCTGTCTCGGAAAGAACATGTTTATCTTCAAAAGCGATGCGGTACGGTATGATCGAATTTGGTGCATCGCGAATACGAACATTGACCACCGTGGTGATTTTCCAGAACTCGAGTAGAATTCCCATTCCCTGAGTGAACAAAATCATCCAACCTAAATACTTGTGAGTACTTACATCTACGCACATGGGGCTGAGGTATAAACTTACTGGTATTCTCGTTATTGTCCATCAAGTACAAGAAAATAACACCCTGCATGAAGACGTTTCCGAGAATTGAACGAACTGAAATTCCAACATTGTTCTTCTTATTTCGGTAATGGCTGATATCGGACTTGAAGGCCATCATCTCGAAGATCATATGGAAGATACTAACAATGACCGTGGTAGCCAAAAGATAGATATTAGTATCTAGTAAAACTTCCTTGATCATTTCGAACTCAGTGCCATCTCCACCACCGGGCGGTGCTTGCCCTTGAGCAGCATTCCTAGCAGTTTGTTTTGCGCCTTCATCCATAGTTGCCATTAAGGTAAATTTCCAATTGGCGAAGTTCTGGAGGTCAATATGAATAGGAAGTCTGGTCACAGTTGAATTGAGTACCGTCATGTGGGTCTTCAACTGCCAAAAGGTGTTGACGAAGAGTAGTGGATAGTACCATCCATTAAGTCCGGTACCATCTCTGGATCCACTTGCCTCCAAATGAACGTATTGACGAACAGCAGGATGCAAAGATGGAAAGTTCATGACGCCAGAATCTGGAATGAAAGACATCGTAAAGTTAGGATGATAGTGAGATTTAATTATAGGTCCAGTAGGAATTTCTTCCTCAGGCTATTCAGTCGTTAGTGTAATCTTATGAATCTAGACATGGAATGAACTTGCCTCATCGGTCTCCTCAGCTGCTGCCAAAAGATTCTTGGTCTTCCTTATTTTCTTCTGCGCGATATATTGGGTTAAAGGATGCACAAAGTGAAATGCCCTTGCAGGGTCATAGCCGGGGGTGGCAGGATCCAATTTACTTCCAGAAATTCCGATATAGAAGTGACCCCAAAGTGTACCATTGTTTTGGACCTCCGATGGAACATCGAAGCTCGCATCAATCGATCGGTGCTGGTTATAATCTCCAAATACGAATCCAGTCTCATCCAGTACGATTCTCTCCTTTGGTACCTTTGCAATGGGTTCCGCGACAAAGGTGGGAGAAACAACAATAGTGATATCGAGAGGACTATCCGTAGGCCACATCGGTGCGATTCTTTGAGGAATAGGACTCCATACTGCTCCTTCGTCTAGTTTGTCTGGTCGTGCGTGATATGGAGGGATTTCACCATTGTTTGCTGGAACATTCATAACTGCTCCTGAGGCATCGGTTGTAGTAGTCGCAGGCCCTTTATTTCCAGTTATTTGCTTCATCAAGAACTGCATGCCAACAAAAATGGCGATGCCTTGCAGAGCGGATTTGATCATCGGCTGTTCATAACATTGTCAGTAAAATTTATCAGGTAGCTTTAGGATGGACTTACACTCATACCGCCTTCTTGGGCTTGCGCAACCGCAGCTGGAGGAGCTGTTCCGGATGGCATAATGAAGATATATGCCTTCTTCAGGTATTTGTTGAGGGATAAAAGTAAACAGGTACGTTGTCTGAATGTAGATAATTGTGGAGAGCTTACGGCGTACTAAGCTACGGAACAATTTTGGTTCCAATCTCCGTGACGCGACCTCGAGTATCATCGACCATCAGTCCCAGGCGTGCCAGGTTTTCATGAAGATATTCGACCTTATTATTATATTATGTATTTACGTTTGAGGACTTAACATGAAATCTGTTGACGCACATGATATGTTCTGTCAATTATTTTCATTCAATCAATGTCAAAAGATCGATGTGCTCAGATCTGGGCTACTGGATTTCACGAAACATAAGATCAAGAGTACACATTTTCGGAAGCTTTTTGCATGTTCCTGGATTTCAAAATCTACATATATAACAGTTGAATAATAAGAAGGTAGGTAACAAGTCGTTGGCTCAACAGATCTTATGTTAAGCAATCGAATGGTCAATCCCTTCAAGGCCCGCAATCGTCCTTTGGAAACACGATTTTGGGTAAACTCCAAGCAAAGAAACCCCAAACCCATAGATACCCCACCCAATAATACAATCTCGAGTCTCTCTTCCATCCGTATCGTGTCAAAACTTTCTTCCCAAATTTCTGCACAATATCTTCAGCAATAATTGCACAGGGACATAGGGAATACCATTGAAATATTTGGCTTACTCCACAATTTGGATACTGTATTTTGGCTGGAACGTATATCATGGCATGCATACATGCAGAGACGAAGAAAACCAAATATAGCATGGTGAATGTGTTGAGTTTGGAATTCTGTGGAATGCGAAATATCTTCGAGGATATAATTGATGCCCAAGCGATAAGATCGCGACGCAAGAATTGATGCCACACGATTCTGAAAATGAAGATCCGATTAGCACGGGACAGTATCCACTATGGTAATATGGTAACAGCACGTACCCCCAATATCTCTGGATGGTATATGCTTCCGTGAGCGGCCCGTAAACAGGATACTTCCAGCCCGGTATAGCTTTGGCACCACCGATGAACACCGCAACTGCAGATACAAAATAATGGTGAGCAGAAATGCTAAGAATCTCAGGCAAAATCCACAACACAGGTAATCCTATTCTTATACCTATCTCTCGTATAGTAACATGGCATATTCTCCGGAAGAATTTCTCTCTATCCGGGTCATAATCACCAACCTGGAGATGGGCTTGATAATGTCCTTGGAAACCATGTACTGTCCTCCAAAGAAGATAGTGAAACCATGCCATGAGTAATCTGCTGATGACAAATGCATCGGGATCCGTCAGGTGAGCGAATCTTGTTATTGGGAATAGCGGCAAGTTTTTCGGTTGAGAAGTCGTTCCGATCTGTCTTGGGTTGAGATATGCATCCAAAGCCCATTGTAGTTTCGATTTATTTGTCGCGACAGAAGAATGTGGCGACTCTAATCTGAACAATCCGAAGTTTATGGTGCCCAGTATTTGGCCTGCAAGCGCATAGGTTGCGAAATGTGAATATGAACCGACACTTGAATTTCCATAGTATAAAGCAGCACAACCGTAGATGGAGAAAAGTGCAAATGGACCTGTGCGCGACAAAAGTCGTGGTGGAATATAGATAATCATCAGGCTACCAAGGATATAAGATATTGCTAGTGACAAGATTGGGGAGCTGAAAACCGGATTGCCTAATCTTAGTTAGCTTTTTCATCATAAATTGATCAATGTGCACACCTCAACAAACCTTCTAGATAAGTGTCTAGTTTTTGAAGAATTGAGGAATTCATGGTTGCTATCCCTGGCTGGAGGCTACGCCCCTCTAAGGGTAGGTTTCTTTGAATGATCCAGGGAATCTTGGGGGGTAAATAGAATTGGAGGTGTTTATAGTGAGAGAGGAAGCAAAAATCGATAGATCTTCCACATTAAATCGAGAGATCTAGCTGTCAAAAGATACGTCATTCGAAGTAATCGAATCATCTTCGCCAGCGAAGATAGGCAAGGATGACCGGTGATGAAGTGTGGTCATGTCGTTGGTTCTTATTGCCTACCATGCAGTGAATCATGACCACAAAAATACACTCACCACTCATGTGTTCCCCACTAGCATCCAAAAAATCACAAAAGCCATCATACAGTGCAATAAAGAGAAACGCTGATATGGCGAAAAATATATTCCAATCAATAATAGTAACGTAGAAACTGGCAAAACCTTGCCATCCCACGAGAGGGATGGGAGGAGAAACCCCCGCGGGGTTTTTTTTCCGAACCAGGCGATGTTACCACTCCACCACGAGAGCGCATTTGACCTGAACAAACAAGCATGTTTGCCGCCTTTGCGCTCTCGATGGGATTCTTTCCTTAAAACGCCTTATATAGTACCTAAGCGTGTTTTCCCTCCATATGAAAATCCCCCGATTCTTTATAAATATTTTAATTGACAACAAGCTCTTAACAGCAACTCAAGCTAATCCGATAACCGGAATTCAAGTAGCACGCGAATGACGACCAAAAAAATAGAATCAATTACATTGGGTATTGATTCAGTATAGAAGCTTGTCCAAATACCATATAAACAGCTGAAATCGGTAGCTCAATATCTAGGACGATCGTTACCATAACGATGAACCAGGCTTTCAAACGACATTTGTACACAGATATAAGCGAGTTCGCCTTTGACAATAGAAACTGTAGTAAGATTTTGTAGTGAGTCTCAACATGGTCCCACACTTGTGATAACCGCGAGCTCAGGTTGATGATGAAGGCTCATACTGTGAGTGGGGGGTGTGCCCTTCTACATAACATGATCAGATTAACATGACCGGCGTAAGCCGATTTCATCAGCTTTTTTAATACTGATATGCCATAGTATTCTCCCAATTGGATCTCTTTTGAGTATGGACACTGACCAAGTGCTTCGGATTCAGTGGCTCATGGGGCACAATATCCTCGATAAATAGAAAAATCTAGAATTCAAAACACGGCAATCATCTCGTATAAACCCCTTTTTCCCACGTCAACGATGATCAAGTCGGTCCGGACATGGAAATGAACAAGAACCGAGGCACGACTATTGTGCTAGATCGCCCTATCGCCCTATCCTCTCTCCTCAGGTAAAGTATATCAAAATGTAATCTTCCGAAAGTAGATAAATTATCACCTAGTAACTTTTAAAACATCATGGAGAGTTGAAAAGCAAAATAAAACCTGAGTAAGACTTCGGATGTTAGTAGTGCTTATCCGTATTTGTGAGGAACTATTAGCTAAATTCATGCAGTGATGCGACTCGTGAAAGCAAACTAAACCTAACTTATATAGTTGAGATAACGGTGATGTACACAAAAGCTACACATAAGCTTACATAGCTGATTACCTGAATCGACGAGGCAGAATTGATAATCGACATGAGATAGATAGATGACCACCATTCTCACAATTTTACCCTCAAAAATGTTTTTCTATCATTTTTATATTCTTTGACGTCGGTATATGCACACGTGACGTGGTTTTATATCATATCATTTATTAATCGCCGCTAATCAGCCCTAAGCATAGTTAGTATTTTTTATATCGAGCCGCCCCTGATACCCCACTATTTCATATCAAACAAAGCTAAACCTCATTTAATTAAGTTCTGCCACCGCTAGGAAAAAATAAAGTAGCAAACACACCGCTAGATCTTTGTCCCCCTTGAACACAACAATATCAAATAAATTTAGTCTTTTTCTTCCCTTCCCCTCTCCTCTCTTGGAAACCCTTTATTTGGAGATCACAAGGGAAAGTAAAGGAGGAAAAATCTTCCATAATCACAAGGCAGGTACAGAAAAAGTTACGATGTTGATTCAAAAACCTTTAATACTCTTTATTGATGCATATGATTCATTCTCGAATAATATCATTTCCTTAGTTGAAACTTCACTCGCCACCTCAGTGCGGACGGTCAAAATCAATGATCCCATCCTATTAGCATCTGATGAAGCATTACACGAAGAATTGAGACATTATGTAGCGGTAGTATGCGGGCCGGGCCCTGGAAATCCGGAGACGGACAGTGATATCGGAGTTATAAAGAAAATCTGGAGACTTGCGGATGAGGAGATGCTACCAGTATTGGGTATTTGTTTAGGATTTCAGAGATTATGTTTGGAATTTGGAGGTCAAATCAAAAGGTTGCAAGGTCCACAACATGGAATGATTAGAAAGGTTCTGCATGCAGGAGAAGCCCAAGCCGTCTCCGCCGTTGGAGATGGTTCTATATTTTATGGGGTTGGAGAGATTACCGCTACCTTGTATCAAAGTTTATGTATCGATATAGGTCAGGACGACATTCTAGATGAAGAATGGAACACATCACGATGGGAGCCAACAGAAAAATCTCCCGATCTGATACCATTGGCTTGGGTTGAAAGTGCCGATCTAGAGGCTGAACATGCAAGAAGTTGCGGTGTGAAAGACAGCAGAATTTTGGTCGGTGTACGACATGCAACGAAACCCTTTTGGGCGATACAATATCATCCTGAGTCGGTCTGCACAAATGATACAAGCAAAGAAATCTTTATAAACTGGTTCAAGTCGGCACAAGATTGGAATAAAACTTTCAGGAAAACGGAGATCAATCACGACGCTACAATGCACGGCCAATCTGCTACACGAGTGAGCCTTCTCCAACAATTCGAAGCTTTACAGACAATGCCTGTATCCTCGACTAGCGATACCTCGATGGACAATTCGAAGCTCAAAAATATGTGTATCTCTCGAACGATTGATTTACCAGAGAATCTTTCCGTACCTGAGATTGTGGAAGCCATCCAGGATATGGGACGAGATCACATTCTACTAGAATCTACCAACGCAGATGAAACCTCCGCAGGATCTGCAGATGTGAGAGGACGATATAGTATCATAGGCCTGGATATTGATGATTGTTTGAGGTTCGAATATCGTGTCGGGGACAAATACATTACCAAAATCCCCTCTTCATCCGGAGAGTATCTTGATGCCAAGGAGGAGATTGATTTGAAGTCCTGTGGTGGAGTCTGGTCTTTGTTAGCACATCGATTAGAGATTGCGCGTGTTACTACAGGTAATGAGGAATCGCCGTTTTGGGGAGGGTTCATGGGATATACGACTTACGAACTGGGTCTGGAAACTATTGATGTGAAAGTTGATCGACCAGAAACTCATAGCAACCGACCAGATCTTTGCTTTGCATGGGTCACTCGAAGTATAGTTGTCGATCATGTGAAGAAGGTTCTCTACCTTCAACAATTGGCCAGCCTTGGTGATAGCCAACGCGACACTGCGTGGATGGAAGCGGTTGGCCCCAAGCTTGAAAAAGCTTCTCAGCCGAAGTCTCCAAAGAGCACTCGCCAAACGCCTCTCCGACCAGGGGATCTTGTCTTATCTTGCGATCGTATAAAAGTTTCTCGTCGAGAAAAACGAGCTTGGTCACCAGTCCGCACCCCTGCTTCAAAATTTTCCATGGCTATCACTCAACCCACAGCCGATTCATATGAAGCAAAGGTCCGACGATGCCAAGATAAGATTGCCAGTGGTGACTCCTATGAGTTATGCCTCACTGACCAAACCACCATCACTCGTCTCCGCAGCGATCCTCCTCATACCTCAACCCACAATACCACTGAGTCTATTCTCCTTTACAACAAGACTCCAAGACCAGCTCCTGCTAAGGGCGCTTGGTCCTTGTACAAAAATCTTCGTACGCGTCAACCTGCTCCCTTCGCTTCTTTCCTTCGCCTTGGCGCTGCGACTCTAGTTTCTAGCTCCCCAGAACAATTCCTCAAATGGGATAAT
This sequence comes from Sclerotinia spermophila, assembly GCA_038090695.1. NCBI lineage: Eukaryota > Fungi > Ascomycota > Leotiomycetes > Helotiales > Sclerotiniaceae > Sclerotinia > Sclerotinia spermophila. The sequence goes on from JBBMOJ010000024.1 coordinate 139,357, forward strand.
CGTCTCGGAAAATGTTCTCTTCGCCCTATGAAAGGCACTGTTCGTAAGACTGACGAAGTCACCCTTTCGGATGCTACCACACTCCTCAATGACCCGAAAGAAAAGGCGGAGAACCTTATGATTGTTGATCTCGTTCGTCATGATTTACATGGCGTCTGTGGGTCTGGCAATGTCTCAGTTCCACGATTGATGGTGGTTGAGGAATATGCATCAGTTTTCCAGATGATATCTGTTGTCGAGGGTTCTTATCCCAATTCCGGATCCGATGATTTATTGTCACATATGTCATCACTCACCATCAAGGATGACAAGAGAACAACGTACACTGGACTTGATATTCTAGCAGCCTCTCTCCCACCAGGATCTATGACTGGCGCACCGAAGAAACGCAGCTGTGAACTCTTACAGGATATCGAACACCACAAACCTCGTTCTCTATACTCTGGTGTTGTAGGATACATGGACGTTGGTGGTCGCGGCGACTTCAGTGTTACAATCCGATCCATGTACCGCTGGGATGACGAAGACGGCGTCATCGAAGCCGAAGAAAAAGATACAGAGAGATGGCACATTGGTGCAGGCGGAGCTGTTACAGCTCTTAGCACACCCATTGGGGAGAGAGATGAGATGTTAACGAAGCTCAATGGAACACTTGGAGTGTTTCGTTGAAGAAAATAAAAAATTTGTTCGTACGACGCGAGTCGCTTGATTTATGCGTAATGATGGGGAATCCACCCGGAGTTACTCGTGGGGCCATTTACTTTTCTTATTAAGTTTTCTTGGGGTCTTTTCAGACATAAATTTTATGGTAAAGTCCCCAGTTCCAGATACCTCAACGTATTATATCTATCATACAAGAACTGGGGCATTCACGACTCACGACCATGGGATGGCGCTTTCATATATTGGATATGTATGGGGTTGGAATTGGGACGGTGACCGGGACATGGAGTACAGAGAATCTCAACGAAGACATATTTTTTCATAGAGAGAAAAAAGAAAAAGTCCGCAAGGATTCACATATACAGTTACATAGATTCAATTCAATAGATTGGTAATACCATTTCACATTTTCAACAGAGTTCCTGTACATTATCTTGCATGCATGATTCTACAATGGCGAGAATATATGAGTTATGAGATATAAGTCCTTGTTATCTTGACCCTTGCCTAATATCACCTGATAACACTTACTATACTGTACATTTGAACTCTTTCTCAATTGCCTGCTCATCATCATATCATGTCTTTCACCACGTTAGACTCCACGCGTATGGCGTTATTCCATTCCACTTATCATTTGCATATATTATTCTTTCCTTTGGATCCAAGATCGATGCCCAAATGCTCGAGGGCACCCCCTATTGTGGATTCTTGACCATAAATTGAAGGGCTAAGCCGTCATTGCAACACTATCCAGCCATCTATCACCGTGACGGCTACATTTTACTTATCATCCTTTTTTGCATAGGGTCGCAAGCTTCTCTTGTCATCATCATCATTATCTTCTCCTTCCATAGAAAAATACAATCTCCGCATCCACTTGCAATCCTATATATCCATACACTTCCAATCCTCCTTTCCATCTTCAACACATCTCACCCCTACATTTCTCCCCCTCCTCTTCCCATACCCTCTTAAAACTCCGCCTCCTCCTGGAAAAACATCCCAAAACTAATCACCGTTCCGTAAATCAGCACACCTCCAATAATACTCATGACCATTGCCGGCACAGTAATAATATGACTATGCGCCAAGACGGCGGGAAGAGCGACACCCATCATACACAAGAAACCGGTTGCGAAACGACCGAGATCGAGCACTCCCGAAGATGAAGAATCGGAGAAGTCATCGGGGGAAGCACAGCGAGAGGCGAGGAAATTGGGGAGCGGAGCGAGGATGAATGTTAAGACGACGAGGAGGGGGAGGTATTGGTGGAAGAGCGCGCAGGAGAGGATTACGAGGAGAAACCCGAGAGCGAGGACCTAGGGGAGGGTGTCATTAGGTGGGAGGCTGGGGATAAAAGGTGGAGAGAGGGGAAACGTACGAAGGAGAGGGAGATTATGGTTTTTAGGCCGGCGGTCATTTTGTATAAGCTAGGGAACGCTGTGATGAGTTGCGATGGGGGTTGATAGTTATCGTTCGCTTTCTTGCGTTATCGGGATAGCTCTGTAACTATCTTATTGCACGCAAGTTTACTATGCGATTGTATTTCGTATTTCAATCTCAATGGATGACCTAATGAATGGGCGGATGTGAGAATTGGCGGTGGAAGACAACTTTGCTCAAGCTTGTTGATAGTAAGAGATTCAAAGTGTCAATCACCAACCGCCTTGGAGCTGACGTTTCCGAAGCACGCGCTTAAATGATAGCTTCATAGCCTTGTTGCTCCACTCACTAAAGCAGCACTAAATTATTTGTCCATCTACGGGACCAGAATCTCCAAAGTCTTGCCATTTTAAACTTTCAGCTACCTATCTGAAATCGTACCTAACAACAGTTCGAGCTTGCCTCATCATCGTGTCTGCCTCATACAAAAGCGTTCAGTTCCTCCATTCTGCAATTTACATTTCCTAATCACTACATCCCAAGTTTTTAACGCATATTTGAAGATACCCGTGTTTTTTCTCTCTGCATACAAGTGGTTTCATCTGGCTTTTTATTCAAGATGTTTAGAAACAATTATGATAACGATTCTGTTACGTTGTAAGTCGATTACTACTTGGTGGCATGGGAAATGGAAATTGAAGCTGATGAGATTACAATTACAGCTCCCCACAAGGTCGAATCTTTCAGGTCGAATATGCTTCGGAGGCTGTGAAGCAGGGAAGTGTTGTGGTAGGAATTGTTAGCAAGACTCATGCTGTTCTTGTGGCTTTAAAGGTTAGTTATGGACTATTTACTTTCTGCTACGAGTACAAACAGCAGAGTACAATCATACAGCACCGCACACTATCTTTCCCTCTCCTCTCATTATAGAATAGCGAACCTAGACTAACAAATCCTCTCACAACCAGAGAAACGCAGAAGAACTCTCCTCCTACCAAAAAAAAGTAATCGCAATCGACGAGCACGTCGGACTCGCCCTCGCCGGTCTCGCCTCCGACGCCCGCGTTCTCTCCAACTTTATGAAAAACCAGACCCTCGCCTCGCGTTTAACATATGACCGAGCCATCCCCATCGAACGACTCGTCGCTTCAATTGGTGACCGCGCGCAAACCAATACTCAACATTACGGCAAGCGTCCTTATGGCGTTGGGCTTCTCGTAGCGGGTGTTGATGAAACTGGTCCTCATTTATTCGAGTTTCAACCCTCGGGCATGACGCAGGAAATGAATGCGTGTGCGATTGGTGCGAGGAGTCAAATGGCGAGAACTTATTTGGAGAGACATTTGGAAGAGTTTCCGGACTGTGGAAAAGAGGAATTGGTTAAGCATGGTTTAAGAGCGCTCAAGGAGTCTTTAGCTCAAGACAAGGAGTTGACGGTCGAAAATACGAGTGTGGGAGTCGTGGGAGTTAAAGCAGAGGGGGCTAAGAGCATTGAGGGCTTCAAGCTATTTGATGGTCACGATGTAAAGCAATGGGTGGATTTGGCAGCGGATAGTGCAGAGGGTGCAGAGGGTGCAGAAGGTACCGAGGCTGCGGAGGGTGGTGATTCGATGGAAGTGGATGCATGAATGAATGTTGAACAATTTGGATGGCACTATGGATCACGACTTTAGCTAATAGAAACGAGCTCTGAACACATTCTCCTTGTCTGAAAGTGATTTGGATCTGAATCTAATTGGCACATACAAAGCTACAGTCAGGGGATGTAGGAATTCTAACCCCAATACTATCTATTCTGAAGTTTCGGATGCAACTTTAAGAATTGGAATCTTCATGATTCTCTGGGACATTGAAAAGACTGGTCTACAAATTTGTTCCAAGGGTATGGGATAGTTCCCATACATACATACATACATACATGGTATTCGAAATACGAATTGAGGATGAAGTTAGTATTGGATATTGGATGTAGAAGACTGGATTATTCAAAACGGTTCTGTCCAGAGTATACATAGTGCTCATAAATTGTGGGTAGGGAAAATGTTTATTGGAGATATAGGAGGTAGGTAGGACTTCCTGTCTGTGAAGCTATTTTCTATTTCTATCTTCTGAATGTAGGATTGAGATTTCGGATATATTTTTCGGGAAGGGGGAAGAGGGGGAGGGGATGGAGAGAATATGGGGATATGGGGATACGGGAATAGACTTCTGAAGTGTAGATACTTATGTGCAGTGTCTAGAGGGGAAGGAAGTATAAGTTGGAGGGTGGAGAAAAAATATGGAGTTCAATGGAATATCTCTAGTCTGTGGTATGTGACACGACACCTCGCGCGTATTAAATACAACTCGTGAATTCCGTTATTCAGTTCCTTCACAACTTCGTGATTGTATTTCGCGCCTTGTATCGTATCACATGCGAGTGAGCATTGGTAGGGAGCAGGAAATGGATACTTTACTTTACTTTACTTTGATCGTCTATATGCTATAATCCATGCTAACTATGCGTTTCCAAATTCTAAAATGCTAAGGGTTATGTCGTTTTCCGTATCCTGTGGCGGGCATATCCTCTACGCTTTCGAGTATCATCACCGCTCCATGTGCTATGCGAAAGGAGGTGGGGGTGACCGTCCGTGATGGTGGTAAGGTAAGCCTCCTTTGTCTTCCGCACTCTAAACACTCACCCGCCCGGAATTTCGAGGCAAGGCAAGGCAAGGCAAGGCAAGGCACATGCAACTTCTCCCTTCGATATCCGCCATCTCTATGCACCAATCAATTGGGACGCTACTCATTGCCCCACTCCAATTTGAATCTTCCCTCCGTCAGCTTGTAGTCCCTCAATGCCTGGATCGTCTCTTCTGCCGTCCTGCAATCAACCACAATATTCTTGTTCCCCTCTCCCACAAAGCCGGCTTCCACGGAATTTTTAATCCACGCCATTAATCCATCCCAATATCCATCCACATTGAGTACTACAATACCTCTCATATGAATCCCCAATTGATTCCATGTAACCACTTCCATCAATTCCTCCAGCGTACCATAACCACCAGGCAAAGCCACGAATCCCGACCCCGGACCCCCAGCGATAACTTCCTTGGCCATCAATGATTTCCGCGCATGCATATCTTTCACCACGGTAGTTTTACCATAGATCTCATATTCCGGAAGCCCGTCCCCGTTTTCCGGTGTCCCGGTTTCGTTTTCTTTGCTATGAGTACTCTCTGTTTCGCTGTTGGGACCGCGCTCATATTTCACCAATGGAGCGGGTATAATTCCGTGCACGGAGGTGGGACCAGCCAACGTGACGAGGGTGCGAGCTACTTCGCCCATGAGCCCGACCGTGCCGCCCCCGTAGACGAGAGATATGTTCTGTGAAGCCATGTGTTGAGCGAGAGAACGGGCCATGGCCATGTGGGACGGAGAGAGCCCCGGGGAGGAACCGCAGAAGACGCATATTTTTGTAGGGGGTGGAGATGTAGATGAGGAATTGGTTGTTTGGGCTAGGGGGGAAGGGATAGATGGGTTGGTTGATTCGCGGAGGGAGGGAGCGGGAGAGGCGGCTGAGACAGGGGATGCACCGCCGGATGCCATTTTGTTTTTGTTGGAGTTGGGTTAAAAGTGCTGGTGCTGGTGATGCTGTTTGTGAAGTTGGAAGTAAAAAGAGATCTTGTTTATAGAAAGTTCGATTTTCAGTTGTATTTTGTGTAATGGCTGTTGAATCCGAGTTTAAGTACCTAGGAAAATTAGTGGTAAGAGTGGATGTATCTGCAGGTACGAGTTGTCTGGTGACGATCACAATAAAGAAGGAAACCCTGTAAGAAGAGGAAACGTGGTTTCAATTCAGAGAAAAGACTGTGTTGGATTCTTGGTATGCAATTTATGAAATATTGAATCACAATGGAATAATTATAGTCATATATGATGATGTATATGATTGGGGAGAGAGGTACGAAATAGTAATATCAAGATAATTGTTGGGTATGATACAATCCACCCCGCAGTTTGTGGGGTTGTTAGCGCTGTATGATTGGTGTGTGGGTGATCACAAGGGGTTGTAGCTGAACAGTTATGTCATTGTGATTATGTAATATTAACTTCTCACGGCATTCAAATTTCTTTAGAAGATGACTTTCCGGTGAGCTTCTAGGTAATTTTGTCACTTCTTTCGGATTTGAGTATGAAATCATTCGGAGGACTCTCAGAGAACATCAATCCCACCGGAATCGAATGAGATGATGCAATAAACCTGCGGCTATTAAGAATATGGTCATTGAACGCCATTGTCGATTCGGGCTCCTCAATATCACGAGTGTGCGAAGCAGTATTGTGGCGGACTTTGAATAGTCAATGCCTCACATTCCGATTATTTTAAATTTTAATCATCCTATTCCGTCGGTGGACCGTTCTAAAGCCCAACCTGAGCTCATACATATAGCCTCAGTCGCTAACAAATGTATATGCCGGTTCTGGGCCTAAGTCGGATTAGTTCTGTAGCACTTTGTTCTTCTGCTCGAGAATTCTAGGACTATGTCCTGCCAGTATCCTACTTCCCCCCTAGACCTTTCATCGTATTCCCATCCTTTACACTCCCGTTGCTGATAGTTATATCTCAGCGCTTTAACAACAAACACTAACAAGCCCCCCCTTTCGTCCTGTCTTCAGAAGAAGAGTGAGGCGAGGCGAAAAGGGACAGAAGGGTAATTTTAATCAGGAAAAGATATCTGAAAAAAGAATTCTAGGATTGAATAAAAGTCCACTTTCAAGTCTTGGAATCATCTTATAGTCAATCAAAATCTTCCGACAACAGGTATCTGGTAGCAATTTCGACAAAGACGACTACCACTATCCTCTTCTGTTACTACATTTGACTATTCCTTTTCACTACCTACCTCGATTGTATACTTCCTCTCTACTCCTATTCATCAGGAATGAACACTCCATTCCTAATCCCGATTGCAAGCGCCAGCGAGCCTCTCATGTCCTGCTCCTGCCGAAGAGGACGGGAAGGAAGTAAAAATCATATCTCGGAGAAATCTTCAATAGACTCTTCACAATATTATCAAACGATTACGCCAGAATCAAGTTCCACATCAAACCCAACCAGACATCTCCAATACCGGGGCAAGAAAAATACCAAAAAGACCGCCGACCTCATTTTGAGCATCTAGTCTATCCATTAAGCCAGAAAGACGCACAGAATGAGATCGGCGAAAGATACGAGGAAGTTCTGGTATGTGTTTTCGGAGAAACCTTTGTCCTTTTGGTTGCATCAAGTGGCTTTGCCTGAGTTGTAACCATTTATTGTTACCCCTTGTAGGATTTCTCCTAGATAGAGCTAGAACATTTTCTCCTGTATGTAATAGGATGGGAAAGAAGGTCTTAGGTCTTCAGTAGTTGTTTGAAATCGGTATGTCTCTTTGATCAGGAAATCAAATGCCAAACAATCTTTAAGCAGTGGAAAGGTAGCAAAAGGATCTGATCACCAATCATATCTGGTATCAAATACCAGAAAAATATTGCAATATAGCAGGGCATAGCAACCATTCCTCAGTAAAGCAGTTATATCACCCTTTGCTCCAAGACAAAGATCCAGTAAATTGTTTCTTGACAAAATCTCATATCTATTTGGAATAAACAATCCCAATTCCATGAAGGGGCAAGTTAAGGATGCACAAGTTTAATTCCAACAAACATCAATATATTCTACTCTTGTGAACGACTGGCCACCCTCTCTCATCCCAAAAGCTTCCCATCTGAGGAACACTACCATGTTTCTGCCTCGAGGCATCCATGATGTTGCGACTAAGCATAACCTCAAAAATAACTGGACATGGTAATTAGGGCAACTTTGACCCTTGGGATCTGATTTCTTTTTCTCCCACAATCTCTTCAATTCCTTTTAAACCACGAACCTTCTCAAAATCACTCAAAACTTCCACTTTATCAACAACAATCGCAACTTCATATAAACACTTCCAATTGCTAAACTTCTTCATCATGCCTCAACAAATTGACGACATGCTATATGCCGGCATAGCTCTATTAGTAGTGGTAAGCTTTCCAATACTTTCCCTTCGCCTCGAAAGATCGGCAAGAAGCAACTTCTTGCTATTATGGAGGCCGCGCCACTGGCCATTTAATCTAAGATGGTTTTAAATAATCAATACATGCTAATAACTGGGACAGTTCTTGCTAGGTGTAATGGTTTGCCCTCAATCCGTAAAGGCGTTCTTTTTGGGAGCACTGAGAGCGACGATGCGAAATCGTCTCCAATTCTAGGGCACAAACAATTATTGGAAGCTTGTAAGTCTAACTCGTTGGACTACCTTATACTTCTCCGAAAGCTTGCAAAACTGACAATAATTTAGACCGGCTACTTTCTCACGGCGAGGAAATGCGCATCAAGCTCAGCTCATCGCCGCAAAAAGACCGTTATCTCCTTGGCAGCAAAGAAGACAAGTCTGGGTCCCTCAAGAATATTTTTGGACTTCTACAGAGTTAATGGGTAAATCACAGACTCTTAATGTTCCTTATACCTGCTTTAAAACATAATCGGCAACGGGCTAACGTAACTTGTGGTGCAGAATTGTTAAACAACAACATCGCTTCATCTCGACGCGAGCAGAGCACTCAAGCTTTCCCGCTCGGCAGGCAGTTACTAATGATGCCCATTAACACCCAAAGGGATGTTGTTGTATAATCAATCGGATGGCAAAGAATAGTCGCGACTTCTTCCTGGGCTATCTTTCATGGTATGACATCATCCTTGGCTATTCCTAGTATAAAGCTAACATCGTTGCAGTCACAACGAAGGAGGAAGAAGGAATTCATTGCTCATGAAGACATATACCCTACTATCATTCATTCAAATCATTCCACTTCAGGATTCTCTTATTAATTCTCCTTTCAATTTCAAATTCGAAGCCATTGTCGACGACCAAGTTCGAGGTGACATGAAAGAAGCAGCAGCAACTGTTCTGTGAATGTGCATCCCCAACCAGCAAGTGACCTGTATGATGATTATACATTGGATTGATCGCACCGGCTCAGCACAATAACACCGATCAAAGAGCTCAACATCAGCCTCACTGGTTCGTCCTTGACCTCCTAAGCTGTTCGTTATCGAAGCTATCTCATCAGAACAAGGAGCTCACTCCAAAACTCTACAATTGATTGCTTTCAACGGCGCACCACGTCTCAACGGATGCAACATGCTTGCCAAGGGACTGTAGACTTCTCCTCTGTCCGTCTTTGTTCCGAAACCCACAGTAGAGCATTCACTGAGCTACAATGATCACCTCAAATCTTTGTTGATACTTCGCTACTGCTGAACGAATCCATGGGCGTTACATCATCAATGGCTACAAGCTCTTTCATATTGGTGGCAGAAGCAACTTCGCCATCTCGCCAAAGCAGCACTTACCGCCAAGCCAGCTGCTTCTGAACGCAGAATAGATATTCGAATGTCAACTCTGACAGATGCCGGTTCAAATATAGCCAGCCTTTTTCAAGATTTGGTATTGGAATTGAAGGCTCTTCCCCCATACGCAACTATCAAGACCATGATACGGCACGATGATGGCAGAGAGGGCTATATCCTGCACTAAGAGAAACGCGGACTAATCGACCAAGAAGACCCAAGGTCCAGCCAACAACCACCTTGTTGCTTAAATCGTCTTTCAAGCTTACGTACGTGAGCCTCCTAGCCGGTGGGCGGTCCTCAGCCCAAGTAGGCTACGCCATTGGGGCAGCACAGCCCGTCAAAAGAGTTATATCCACGAGATTACAACGCGCGTGGTACCAAACTGAATCGAAATCATAAATAAGATCGGGCACCGCGACAAGCAGCTCCCAGACCGAAAGCTGGAAACTCACAGCTGAAATACAATCCATTTAGCGATTTAAATCGGTCCAATCAATTTCAACCATCGATTAATGTTCACCTTAAGCATCAAGCAGTTTGCTGTTGTCCACTGGGCAATGAAGCATTATAGCTTGCACTTCAAGGACCAACTGCTTGACAAAGCTCGCTGGTTCAATCTCAAAGTCAGCACGCTCATCTGCCAAATCTGCAAGCATAAATGTCATCAAATACGAGCGCGTCAGTTTTTGAGTTTGAACCAGAGAGCTATATCAAACAGTTGCTCCTTGAAGACTTGGTGACGAGAGCCCTTTTATTAGAGCATGAACGTCGAATGCCACCATAAGCTGCGGCTTCAACAATTGTTGAAGCCGCACGCAATTGCCGAAGCCAGAAGCTCACCAGAGCGCCTGTGCCTTTTCACCATGGCCAGGCTGCTCACTGAAGCTTCAACAACAAACTTCAGGTGCTAGCCGGAGAGCACATAACAACATGAATCGCCAACTAGTCCATCATATAGTCCTACGTCACCATCTTATTCCTCAACCTCGCCAAACTACAGTCCATCCAGTCCAAATTATGCCGGAAGCAGATCTTGGCGTTCTCATTTAAGACACTCTGGCTATGGGAATCCCTCAAGAGGTCCAATTGGCACAAGCAGCTCGAAGGGTAAATCGAGCACTTCAAACTGTTCCAATCCACCTTCTATCTCGACAAATATCAATGCCTCTACAAGGATACTCGCGCTAAATCATTTTAGAATGGTCGGAGAAAATGGCTCCTTTCATTGCTCCTGCACGCCAGCCCGTTGAGTATCAACACTGTTCAAGCCAATACTGTATGCATGCGAATTTGCAGATCCTGAGAGACCCTCATTACGAGAATCTTGGCAAGACTTGTTGGCGTCGGTACCAGAGGTGTGGGATTGGGTCATCCATTGAAGTATGATGCCCCCGCGATTCACAGGCCATGCTGAACTCCATCCGAACACTCTGATATTTCGTCCGCCGCCCATTCCCCTAATATGGATCACCACGATCGCTTTGAAGCGACAGACCTACAGCACTCACCGATGCAACACCTCAATACTCCAAGCTCTGGAAAGCAATGTCTATCCCTGCCAGCTACACCGTCGCTGGTGCACAAAGTCACCTCCTCTGTTGAGATCCTAATTCAGGTTTCAGGGACTCAGTCGAATCAGGGTCTGCAGCGTTATTCACAGACATCGGTTTACTCATGCATGCAATCTGCATATCCTTTGCATCACACACCGACAGATCTACACTATCAAGCTATGGTACCTTCGTACCTATGAACCCCATTTCGCCTGGTGTTAGCTCAAGAAATTAGACATGAGATAAAATCGACAATGTTCTCTAGCCTGTGCTTCGAGAAGACAGTCCTCCTTGGTAGAGTATTCATAGCCGAGACTGTATGACGGAATGCATCCAGAAAACGGGGGACCGCAATTCCTACAATTTGAATGATGAATTCGCTCGTCCGAAAGTGCTGTTCATTTACAATCAGCAATCATGCAGATTGCAGCTAACCTCGAGCGTTCAAGCCTGATCGTGGGACTCTGCAACATGGCAGTATATGGGGAGATATCAGCAGAAAATATCAGCATCCGGTTCACCTTTATACACGGAACCTCCGCAATTTGCCCATAACCAAGGTGGTAAACTGGCGTGTCATGATATAATCAAGAATGTCCTTGGAGTTTCAAGAGGTATAGCCACGGGAACCAAGTTCCAAATTAGGCAAGCCTTGAATATCAGCTGGTACAAGTCTTCGCTGTACTCCCGGCAAGCTTGATGGCTAAGGAAGTCAAGGGAAATGGCTTCAGGTGGGACGTGCCAAGTACTTGCGGAAACACAGGAAGAACGGGCGAAGCACCTCGAACAGGTGCAAGAACAACGGGCTTCGATTTATTCTCATTCTGCGGGTGCTTGGAACTTCCCCCATTAACAACTATCGCAATACTCAATAAGTTTCCGCCGTTCATCGCCCTCGCTTGGGTTTCGCCTGTTCAAACCACCCTTCGCTGGTTAAGTCGGATAATGGTCGTGAGCGAGATGAGTTCTACAGTAATTATCAAACGTTTCAACAAACAAACAGCTCGCCAGATCAAATAATGGATACGGCTGCACGGAATTGTCAAAACGAACTTTTGCAGGCAAGGACGCTCAACAGATGTTTCCAGCACCTGGGCCCCTTGTCTTACCAATTGATGGTATTCCAATACCAATCTTACGAGAGATAAGCCCAAGCTGCAGGATTTCAGTCCTGTCCAGAAATTATTATTTCCCTGGCTTTCGGCTGGTATTCTAGTAACGCTTCCCGGCAATGCGATCAATCTCCCCCGAAGATGAGCGAAACCTCCCATGGTATCCTTAGCCTAATGTACACTCGTACCCAGGTGAAGAAGACCCTTGATATAAATATTGCGGCAAAGAAGAATAGCGAAAAGCCACATCCGAATTTACCAGCAAACGGCAGGTAATAAGTTCAGTGCTCTTATTGCAAAACGTAGATAGAACACGCTCTAGACAAGTTCAACACAGTTGATGTGGCAGTATTTTCCCATTCTGATGCCACTTCCATCCCGAACCTTCAAGTGTCTGCAATGAAGAGATCAATTCATTTCGAACCGTCACACGATCAAGCCTCTTCACGGCTCGGATCACAACAGCGCAAGTTCACAAAGCCACAACAACAAGGAAAAAATGACTATTCACCGGGATAAATGCAACTCCTGGTGACGTTGGTACAAATCACAAATTATAATCTCACCAACCACCTGCGCTTTACACAGCTCCTCTTCCTTTTGATGATACCTATCTTGCTGACAATTTCAATAACACCGCGAATTGGGATTATCAGCTGCAAGACTTACAAGAACCGCACCTTCGTTTGGAAAATCGTGGATAGTTCTGGTATCAAGGTGCAGTGCACTTTCTCCACTCCGACTGCACTAGCAGCTCCTTGCTCGTAAGTGATCGTTGGACAGATCACTGATCTCCAAGGCCCTTACCATCAATCATTCCGCGAGTTGCCGCGTCATCTTTCGTGCTTTGGTCGTCCTTCTCGTATTCTTTCAATATTCGCAGCGAGAAGCGAAAGAGAGGCCGTCTTGAACTAAAGGACCCTTTGTCACGTTTAGGCGGAGAAAATGCAGTGCTTTTGGGCATCCTTTTGTTTCATCGTTCTTACCTAAAATGATGGCCCACTCGGTTCGACTTTAGGATTCTAAGCCGAATTGCGCTGTAAGTGAGAATCGTGCCAAGTGGATTCTGTTGAGAACCAGCTGACCATAATAGATTGAGTGTCTCTTTCTGAAAGGAAGATAAAATGCGATTTATTGGGAATCATTATACATGGAAGCAGAAGCTACCGCCGTTTGTATCGAAAACTCCATTCATATACATCACTAACGCCTCCCAAACCCCATTTTTACGCGACCATATTCATAAGCACCTGAAGGATCAGAAAAATCTCCACCAGATGAAGATGATCATGAATAGTCCCAACCCACCAATCGGTCCATATTGTTTCAACATCAATTCCCAGTTGATTCTTACGGCAGCTTTGCGATATTTCTTACTGTCTTCTCTCAGTCTGCTGCTCACCTCACCCATACGCTCCAGGTTGTCTCCTCTGTAAAGCAAATCCTCAATATTCTTGGTCATAACCTTGGTAACATCTCGAAGTTCATCGTTAAGCTTGTCAAGATTCTGTGTTGCTCGGGTATCGGAGTATGTGGATTTCGTCCGCGAAATGAATGTATCGAAATCCATAAAGGCATATGGCCGTAAAGTTGGTGAGTGTACTTGAGTAGCGGGGTATGTGGTGTTGAATTCGGTGCAAAGATCAGAGAGGTATGTGAATGCAAGCTTCCGTGGGTATGAGCGTTCGCAGATACAGAGGAAAACGATATCGTTCGCGATCATATAGCTAGGATAATGTCAGAAAGGTATAAACAATATATCCACCTGCGATTCTAGTTGCTAATCGATTACAGGAAATAGAAAAGCAGATGGCAACTGTGTATCTCTACAAAATACAGGATCGATAGTTGCCAATTTGGTTCCAAACTGCTGATAAGCTCCCTTATTGCTCTGAGCAAAAGCCAGATGATGTGCCCAAGGGTTTCGTGGTGAATACAACCAGTTCGTATACCACTTGCACATGTTATTTAGAAGAATTTCAGATCTGCGCTTGCAAATCTTACTTTGCCATTCCATTTTGTGAGACTTGAATTACTTCTTGAAAGAAGTCTCATGGTTTTAGGCCTTGCTGCATTTCACAGCGAGGGCTACAGAATCAACCCGAGACAAGATTCATCCAAACAGACCGAAAGATATTGTGTTTCTGTACGTACTGCATAGTATATGGACCACTATCGAGAGTTGCTTGATCGGCAGAATTTCGATTCATTTTTCGAAGAACCATCTTGACTTGTGACTTGATCTCCACCAGGGAAGTCTCCGTCTGAAAAATCCCCAAGTCAGCTTTGTAACCCCCAACTTAAGAACGGCATGCGCACCTGCTCGTCGTCAACTGAAGCGCATAGCATAAGGCCTGTATTGCGAGATTAGCATCATTCTGCAAAGTACCAGGAAAGTCGTGATACCATCCAGCCTCGCAATTTGTGTGGATTTTATCATATTGTCTGGTTGCAGCTGGAGCTCCTCGTGGTATGTATATCGAACTTATTAGGTGTTATCTTTTGATTATGATATAAATTAATGTATCGCAGATCTTGTGCAGATGTTGATTTGATATTACGAAGATCAGAAAAAGGAGATCTCGGAAAGATACAGATCAAGAAACTTATTATTTAAAGAGGTGGAAGTGTTCAAAGGGGAATTGGGTAACTCCAATGAACTCTAAAGCTATTCCATCCAATTTCCATCATCCATGCAATGTCTAAATCCCTGGTTCGGATTAACTCACTCCGAGCACCGACATGACACCTTCCCCCTTATGGCACGAGGCTACCAATGACACATCAAGTGAGGAGGAGGCTAGAGCAGATATTTATTATATTCTCAAAAGAATATTTGGTGAGTTCTTGTTTGTTCTCTTCAACTTTCAATTTCTCAACAACCTTTTTCAGATCGAAAGTTGTTTTTTTATTAAAAAAGAGTCACTCGTTTCGGAAAGGAAACCCTTCTGTTCACTAACTTTATTGTGTCTTTCTTTTTAAAAGAGGATCATTTCATATCATCTGCTGAATCAATTCTTCCAATCATCCTCCTCCGCTCCCTTCTTCTTCAGTTTTCTCCGTCAACTTCCAGACCATTTTCTTACCAAGATTCTGATGGCTTTATCTAGTGCGCCTCCCATTCCGGAGACGGCAGCTCCACCGAGCTCGCCTATTCTGGGCTATGCGGATTCTGGAATTAATCCCCCGACCGCGGTGGCAGCGACACCAATTCCGGTGTTAGAAGCTTCGTCCTCGGCTTACAACGAGGCGATTGGGGCGCTGGACCCAATCACCCCGTATGAAACACCAGCAAGACCAGTAAATAGACCCATATGATCACGTGTTCAGGATCTAAATCTCGAGCTAACATCTTAACTCCAGGAGATGAACCTGGCTCCTACCAGGGAGATGAACGATTTACCAGTGGAAAGACCACTGAGTGCCCATTTCATGATTTCATCCTGCTCGGAAAAGGCATACGTCCCAACGCCATTCAACACCCCTCGCGCCGCGACTGGAAGAGAATCTCGTCCTCACCTTGCACAAGCTTCCTCCCCTAGAGGAGAAGAAAAGCCAGCCATCAGAAATGCAGCACCTCGTCTCCGTGGCGGTGGTCTCAGCGAGAAGGATAAGGTTTACCTTCGTGGAGGAGGCCCAAAGAAGCGACGTGGTTGTGCAGCTGGTAATGCTCGCAAGAAGCCAAAGGCTGACAAGTACGCGGATGTTGGCCACTTATTGTCTGACTTTAAATCACCCATCTTCCGAGAAGATGCAAATATCAAGGTAATATTCCTAGTTTCTTCCTATCATATATTACTAACATCTACTAGGCAGTTCTTACTCATCCACTGGCAAGGCAAACGATGGCTGACCAAGGTGAACCATATCCTTTCGATCATATGACTGGGGATGAAATTGCAACCACTGCCGCAGACTTCAAATCAGATGGTTCTTACGGAAGATTCGATCCGGACTGGATAGCACAAGCTATTGAAGCATCTCAAATCTGCGCGTCTGGTGGATACGATGCCTATCTAGAAAGCCAGTTCGCAGAACACTGGGCTGAAGATGGAGAGGCACTCTCAGATGAAGAGATGAAAGACGTCAACGGTAGTGGCGACAGTGGCAGCAGTGGTGGCAGTGGCGGCAGTGGTGGCAGTGGCGGCGAGAGTGAGAAAAAGCGAGAGAAAAGCCATGCGAGAGAAGAGGAACAGAATTAGCCGATGGGTCTGCTCTGTTCCTACGAAATGGAATCTATTCCGATACTTCAACCTGTGATTAAACTCGCAGATGGTCAACAATACTAACGAAAAAAAGACGTTGTCGGATATATTATTCTTTTCGACATTACGCTTCTTTGCCCCTACTTTCATACCTCTTTGAAGCAACGACCGCCCTCACATCAAAACCTCTTTCAATGAGTATCTGGGAGCTTGGTTTCTCTACCACGTACGTCTTACTTACGGCAAGATTCTACGCAACTCTTCCAGTCTATGCCCTCATGTTTCAGTTTCACCTTTTCTTATTTTCGAGATAACCATTTTCATTGCGCACTCGGCGTTCATTATGTCAGATTAGATACCCATTCGCGTGACTTGCTGTTTCTTGGCAGCTTTCTCAGAAAATTCCTTTGATGTGTTAGATTTCATATTCATTTTCCCGCTGGTTTGGCTATGGTTCAAAAGTTCCAATTTGAAGTGGATGCATATGGCGTTAATTTACAGGATATTTGTTTGGCAGTTTGTGAGGAAGAGCTTCGGTTACAGATCAACATGATGTCGTTTGGGAATGTCTGATAGGAAGTCAGATAATCAGGATCAAGGCAAGGGATATACGAGGACTCGCGTTGGTGTAACTGAATGGTCTCTCGAATAATTGGTAGTCTGTATTCCTGTCTACACTCGAGGACAATAGTTGGTCGTTTCAACTTTTCCTTTGATATGTGCAGAGTTTGGGAAAATACAAAAGGACATTCAAAAAATCACCATATCCTATTCCACTGCAAATTATAGTGTAATTAATGTTTCATTTTGATTCCCCTCTTATCTGATGAATTTTCGCATACAAATCGTTCCTTCCCAACGACACAACACTGAGACAAAATGCACAAGCACCTCTACAGAATTATACACCGTAGTGATTGCTCAAAACCCAACCTCAAACTCTCATCCCCATATGCATCCACTCAACATATCCCATTTCCAACTCTAACCTCACATCAACAAAACCTAATCTTAAAACATCTCATCCCTCTATCTTCTCCCCAGCCGAAAAAATCCAACTCATTATTGGATTATTCCCGCGCTTCCTTGTTCGAAATTGAATTCGAATATATCTGTATTCGGAATCCCGCAGATCGATCTGAATTTGTTGATGGAGCTTAATGTAATGAATGGTTGTGTCATGTAGATATCTGTTTATGTAAGATTATAGATTATAAAATAAAGAAGCAGATTTGGTTTCATGATAGCTTACAGACTAGATTATTTTGATGGAATGAGAATTTGAGATAAACAAGAAAAACTAGCGGAAATAGGATTTCGGATTCGTGATGTTCATTGAACTCAGTCTTCGCTAGATGCCTCGTCGATGTCATGCTGGGTATCATTGTCAAAGATCCAGGAGAAAATAAATGTTATTTATCCGGCAATGTGGAAGCAAAAAGTTGGAGGTTTTCAATTGATGCTTTTTATGAAGATGTAGAGGATCTCGGGGTTGTGCTCTATGGATTTTGATTAATAATAATAATAATGATCGAGTGTTATTTATTGAGTAAAGGGAGTTGGAGTTTTTGAACTGGGGCTGGTGAGGGCGTAGATGGTTCTGCTACATGGGAGGGGGAGGGGGAGGGGACATTGAATGGGTTCTCAAATGGAGGGATGGAGACAAAGGAGGAATGCTTTCGGATTATATGAAGGGAAAGTTAGGGGAGTTAGGTGGAAATAAATGATATATCTCCAATTTTTCGAATTGGAAGCAGCAATTGTTAAGACGAGGAATGTTAGAAATTCGTTTGGGTTCTATTGATGTATCATCTGGTAATGTGATGAAAATTTGATAATAAAGGTTCTTATTGTCATTATAAAGTTAAATGGCGCTGGATCCTTCCTATCCCTAAGGTGGAAGATTAAATACAAAATTTCAAATATTAAGTACAAGATTTCAGTTTTCTCTTCTTCAAAACAACACGCCTTTCCACCGCTTACAAACAACAACTCCTCAAACAAATTCTCTAAGTACTCCCTGCAGGTAGCCTCGTTCATTATCATCCGGCACCCACAAATCCCACGTCTTCTCTGAGGAATGCCATAATACCCAAGGTGTATGCAGCGGTATTATCATCTGCACCTTAGGATGCTGGGCAATGTAAAGATTTTCTTCTATATGAATGATCGACTTTCTTCCCGATGGCATCAGATGTTTCAAATTGGCCACAGTGCGAGAAATTTCGGTTATCCCGGGTAAATAGACATGGCCGACAAATCCTTCCTTGAAGAAGCATGCTCCAGTATGGAAACGCTCGAGCACGACTACATCAGCCGACTCGTCAAAAAATGGCGAGGAAATGAGGAGTTGTCTTGCTTCGCGTTCCATTATGTGTCTTCTTGGAGTTACTGGCAGAGAAATGGGGTCTTGGAGGCACTTGATCGTTTTGAAAGTCATTATGGCTGATTTGTGCCATCTAAACTTCATGAACCGCATTTGCAATACCTCCTTCAAGTGATGTTGAATCAATTTCTGGATTGTGGAAAAATGCATCATAGGCCCGGTGTTTTCTTCTTGAACGAAGAGAACGAGATCGGTAGCGGGATTCAAGAATGTTCCCTTGCTATTGGCTGTTGACAAAATTGTTCTCTGCAGTTTTTTGTAGACTTCAGCAGCTTCAAGATTTACCAGAAGCATTGCAGCGGTGGAACGGGGATCCAATTTGGGAAGCTTGTCTTCCCTCGTGAAAGTGATCGTTCTACGTTTCACAGCTGCAAACTCCCATATCATCTGCCTAATCTCATCTGGAAGCCTTCCGAAACAAGTGAAAGCTCTAAGTGATACCATTTTGACGGCGGGAGTAAGCTTATCAATCTCGAAAGATGTGTAACTCGAGGGAGAGATGAATTCTGCTAATGGTTGAGGAGACTGTGACGGTGCGAGTAAATAGTAGATAGACGCAATCTGAGCAATGTTCGGTAGTGGTTTCTGGTACTTCGAAGAAGTTGGTAGGTTGGTAGGTTGGTAGGTTGTAAGAGTTGATGAGATAAGTGAAGAGATAGATCGATATTAAACGAATCTTATTGGGGAAGGCGTCTGGCTCTTCAGAAGTGGTGATAGATTGGTAGGTCAAGGTTGGGCAACAAGACTTCAAATAAATGTGAATGTTTTATATATTTCGGATTCTATTGAGAAATTCGATGACAAATGAAGGATAAAACCTTTGCTGGGTAGGGTTTGCGGAGCCCTATATATAGGCAAAGAGATTCTTATATGGGCTGGGGACAAGCACTAAGAATAGACTAGCTATGTTCTACTTTGAGCTAAAATTTATAGTCAATCTAGCTTCCCCAATAGAGTTTGGTTGGCTTTTAGTTCACTTCTAGTTCGTTTATATGGAAATTGAAATCGCGATCCCGTGATATACTGATATACTGATACACTGTTGGACTTTCTTAGCTAACTAATTGCGCAACTGCCAATTCTTGGCTTTTGATTGTGGTTTCTTTCCTCCTAGATAATCAGATGGTGAGTTTATCTGATTGAATGAAGTCATCATCGGTGGCAGGCCAGCATAATCTCATAAGACACCATTTACGAACGAGTCATTGGTCCGCAATTAACGGTTCATCGATAATGAAAGAAACAGATTGACGTATAATATATAAGTTTTGGAACTAGGTAGTGAGGAAGAAAATCTGGCATTGCTAGCTGACTTATCGGCTAGCTGTGGTAGCCATCAATTTCCAATGCAGCATCTCGCTCGTCCATCTGGACAAATCATGTATGCTACCGCCTAGATTGATGATTCAACACAGGATAAGAGTAAAAACGTACAATGGGAAAGGTTCCAAAGCTGAAAAAATAAGTTCAGAAACGATTTGAAGCATGGCGCACGGATGAGAAGACTTTACCAAGATGTCCAAATGGATGAATTCCTGGGCAGTCTTACAAGACGAATATCCGAGACGAGACTCAGCGATCGATTTAGCTTCCCTAATAGCAACATTCTAAAGTACAAGCAGCGGCGACAGGGGATTTGTAATATATTAGAAGCCTGCATGTAATGCGATGTATGTATAGATTTATAACTTGACTGGTGACATGTAAGTTATTGCTCCGCACATCCACAACGCTTGCTTGAGTTGACTTTTTAACACGAAACGGTCCCCAGCATGTCACAACTCAAGGCTTTCCATGATGTTCATCCCTAAATATAGGAAACTACATAAAAACATCGATTGAGAATTAAAAGAGGCAGACCCATTAACGCCGCTAGGTGAATTGCATGTGTTTGTGGCTCCATGGTTTAAGAGCTTCAACTTCTCCGCCACACACAAGGTATACATGTCGATGCTCCCAGCCTTATGAAGTACTTCAGCATATCATTATGCACTTTCAATTCAGGCAATTATAGGATTAGACACTTAATCCCGTTATATATTACCTTTACTTGCGCCCGTATAGAGGTTTTGAAACGTAGACATTGGAGACTGGACTAGCAATTGAGATTCGTGCAAATAAAAAAAGGTCCATTGTTAATATGTCTTCTTGAGAAATATTATGTCATTGAAAGCTGACATGTTCTTCGGATGTTTGGTATAGGAGGATCAAATGCCTCGTCGTCGTCGTCGAACGGCACAGATGCCAGCCACATCGATATCACGTGAAATTGCTCGAGCACCCGTGGCTCAGTTGGGGCTCCTTTCAATACGCGCTGTTCAATGTGTTGGCTTCGCAATCAAGAGCGCAAATTTAATATCTGTTTGATTCTCCTCTGGTTTCTTTCTGGGGCCATGAGTCTTTAACAATTAGAGCCAATACCCGCGGTAGGGAAAAATGTCGATATCAAAGTAAGAAACGAATGAATAAAGAGAGTGATAGGTTAAACGAGCCAGCGTCACTTCTTGATTTCACGAATGATTGAGCTCTCATTTGCAGCTCGTAGAATTCCTCCTAGTGTTTTCGCAGCATTACATGTATTTGGAGTACGAATAGTCGTTCCTATCAAATGGGCACACCCAGACTACTGAATCTTATTGATTTGGCATTATTTACCCGTTGTCATGCCAAAGAAACCCCAAAGAGATATCAGCCCTGCACTAAGCGTTCTGGAAGCAACACTTCCCGGAACTCCATGCTTCCAACAAACATATCCATCCACAACGGCCAAGTATCCCAAAGACGCAATCACAACGTCCATCGCTTCGAAGTGGTTACCCAAATACAAGCCCCACAGTGCTAGACCAACAGCAGTGACGCGGGCCGAGCCGGGTATCATAACAGGATGAGCGGGTTTGGAAACAGCGATGTTCTCCGTGAATCCGAATGTTCGAATGGCATTTTCGGCATTCCAAAGAGGCATGGTGCCACCTAAAGTTATTGTTGTGGCGAGGAGGAGAGGGGGAATATGACGGAGGATAAAGTGTTCAAACATTATGATCTGAAAGTCTGTGTTATGGAAGATTGTGAGATCTGCAGAGCTATGGACTCTTCCGACTTTGCGTTATTAGATGCAGGAATGGCTAATTTATAAGAAGCAGTTTTTCGCTATGTCGAAGATTTCTTGTGAGAGTGGAATGAGGTGTTGATGCTCTTATGTATTCGAAAGTCTTATAGGCTTTCGTATCAAGAAAACGATGTATGTAAGCGGATGAAAGTTTGCAATAATCTTAGATACGACGAAGTGGCGCGTGGCTTTTGTGATACACATGAGTATTTTATAGGGAGCAAGGGTCTCTCACCCCACGTTTTTAGACGTCTAATGGTAAATCTGATCCAAATGTCCGATCTACAGAATGAATGACTAAGAAATGGATAATGTAGCTGATAAGAAACTAGATCTGAAACTACCGAGAGAGATCAGGGGCGATTAATGTATGGTTCGAGATTCTTCACGATGGGCATAGTAAGGTTATATCGTCTACAGGTTTTTCACCCTTCGATATATGTAGTGAAAACTACCAACTTGTGATCCTCTTCACTCAAAGCACACGAAATTTCTCCTTGATGGCAATTTCTCTTATTTTCTACTTCCGTTTCTCCTTCCGGTGCTTCTTCCTCTGTCATGAAGGTACTTGTTTGAGCCACGATGAACTATATTGTAGTATACAGCAATAAGTTCGGTTGAACGAAGTTTTCCCCGCGTTCTAGACAGGACAAGGGTTTGTAGATCATTGGATAGAGTTCAACTGTCAGCCTCGTTTTTCTTACTTCAAAAGTCTAGAAGATTCAAATGTACTGTGAAATCTTGATATATATTGGCTCTTATAATTTTCTTAATTTACCCCAAGGAATTGAAACAATTGAGATATCACACGCAGCCAGTTAACAAGCTAGCCATCAACATGTCTATGAATCACTACAAATACATTAGCATTACCGTCAAAAATAAGACAGGAATTATCAAACTAAGATACGAACATCAATTGAGTAGTACAAGGAGTTGCTGACATGAAAGCAGTTCAATCGCCCCCAAGCTCCCAATTCTTTGGAGGGCAGTCTGATACCAGAGACTGTTACTGCTCTCCGAGAACTAAATGAACATCCGGATACGGTATTTACAGTTTTAACAGGAGAAGGGAGATGTTTCTGTGCTGGTGCAGATGTTAGGCGTAGGTTTCCGGAGCAAGTCTCATATTTGCAATGTGCTGACACGTGAAACGTATAAGATGGTGAACGATCTAGCAAAAAGGCATATATCAATGCCGCGGAAAAGAAACTGGCATACCTTTCTAAATTTACCCTTGGTGGGAACTTTTTGACTTTTTCGTTCGGTAAAGAGATCTAACGATTTAGCCCTTGAACTCATGTGCTCAATAATCGACCATATTAAAGTTTTCATTCTCGCTCTCAATGGGCTAGTAGTAGGTACTGGAGCAGTATGGTTTCCTGGAGTAGCTGATATCGTCCTTGTATCTATGTCAACCTGCCTCGAAATTCCATTTTCAGCACCTGTCTAGTCCCAGAGTGTGGTTCGGCTATTTCACTAACTCAATCCATGGGTGCTCATCGCGCTACTGAGTTCTTGATGTTTGGAGGAAACCTCACTGTAGAGGAGATATTATCATTTGGTATTGCGAACCGGATTTTTGAGAAAGAAGGATTCAAGAAGAAGGTACTTGGGTATTTGGAAGGGATTTTGAAGATTAATGATGGGAAGAGTATAATAGAGGCAAGGAGGCTGTAGAACTTACTATTAAGAGATTCCAGGATATTGGTGGTGTATAATTCAATTGATTGATTAGCTGAAAGATTTGTTGATGGGGCGCTATTTGAGAGATTTGAAGATAAGAGGAAGGAAATGGAGGGCGAGTATCAAATCAATTTCCGATGCTGGCATTTGGCTAATACGAATTTGTAGCGAAATCTTAAAATCGAACTTCAAAATTCTGGAATTAGACAAAGCTTTTCGGATTTTCATATATTAGACAGAAGGTAATACACAGAATATTCGACAGTATATACTATACTATAGTCTATAGCAACTTAGTTAGGGCCTGTTCAGTTCACTTTTTTAAGACTAAGTTTACACTTGTAATCAATATAAAATTAACCAAATACTAATATAAGTCAACTACTCTACTTTCGGGCCACCCCTCTTTTGGGCCACCCTTTACCACCAAAAATGTTAGGGTACAGGTAAAGACTTATATTGTACTATAAGGATAGAAGGCTATGGAAGAGAGAAGTTCTATTTATAGGAAGTAGAATATATTAATAGTTTATATCTGAGGTACAAAGGCAACTATAAAATATATAGTTGATATTGTAATAGTATCCCTTACTTAAGGTGATCAATCCTATAATTGTAATATATATAATTTTTAGGAAAATAAAAATAATATTAAAATATTTTAATTTCTATTATTAAATTAAAATGAACTTTTTTTGGAGTAATAATTAACTAATAAAGTTTTTTAGATTTATTCTGGCTTCAATTCGAAAATATATTTGGTATTAGTATTAGTAGAGTATTAGGATCAATAGATTTTTTGAATTTTATTCAAATAGATGGGTCCAGCTTATTTAGATTAACTAAATGAAAAGCAATAATTATATTTTTCTAATTATAAAGATCTTTAATAGATTACCAGAATACTAGGTAGTGTTTTTATTTGATTTGATAATGAAATCTATTCTTATTATAATAATTAAAGAGTTTATTGAATTCCCATCGTTCGGGTTTTTCGTTTGTTTTATTATCCCTTTTGAGGATACAGTTTTAGTTCCAGTGGGATTCAGTTTTATTGATTATATTCTAACCGGCTAATCTGGATGAATAATGGAATAGTTGGAGTAATGAATTATAAAATATAAAAAAAATCTTGAAATTAATAAATATATTTATAAATTTTAAAAACCTTATAAAGACTATCTCATTTATTATTGCCTTTTTTTATTAGGCGATTAATTTTTATATTTTTAATATTAATTTATATCTTATTATTTTTTATATATAAAGGAATATTAGTATAAGTCCTATTAATATAATCCTTATATTTTTAGATAAACTAAGTAGTGAGAGTTTTCAATTTCGTTAAAATAAAATCGAATCAGTTTATAATCTTATTAGCTTTTAGGAATTCTCGTTTTCTTTAATATAACAAGTTCGGGGATATAGATAAAGAGGGTTCGATACTAAATTATGAATGAAAACTATAATTTGTAAAGAATAGGAATATACTAATAATTTCTAAGGTGGTATTGTTTAATACAAATTTTATAAGCAGAAATTAATTATACTAATCGTTTTGGTGGAAATTTATAAAGGCTTTAAAATATTGTTTTATTATTGTATTGATTCTTTCTATTTGATTATTGGATTTTAAATAGAATAAGGAGGATTGTTTTAGGGCGATCGATAAGTATTCTAATAAGTATTTCCAGAATTCTGAAACGAATTGTGAATCTTTATTAGAGATAATATTATTGGGAGCACTATATAAGCAGTAAACTTTTTCAACAAATTAATTAGTAAGTTTCTTTATAGATAGTTTTATAATTAATATAAAGTAATATATCTTTATTAAGTGGTAAACAATTGTAATAATATATTAATACTTCTTTTTATAGTATTGGTTAATTGGTAATAATATAATATAGTTAATAGAAATATTGGACCAGAGGTGAAATAGTATTAATAGAGGTTTTAGAAATCTAAATATAGTAAAATAGAAAGCTTTGATTTGAAAGTAGAATTAATAGATTTATATAAAAGTTTCGATTTCTTTTAATATATTGGGCTACTAATAGATATAGAAAACTAAATCAATAATTTTTATTCAATTAGAATATCCAATGGGTTTAGTAAAATATATTCGGTATATAATCTGTATATAGAGTTTAGTGAAGAAAGAAACGAAAAAACGATTTCAATAAAAGATTTTATTATTGATTAGTCTATAATCTTATAAGGCAATTCAAAAATCCTTTCGGATTGATAATAACTAATAATGAATAATTGGATTCCAAAGTGTTTCATATATAATAATAATCAATTCGAATAATTCGTATACTTTATTAATAAGATTATTAATTAGTTTATTGATATTAAGAATAATTATATTTATAAAGACTATAATAAAATTAATATTATTGTTTACTTATTGAATGAAATCCTTGAATATAATAATATCGAATATTCTTTCTAGGAGAATTATTTATAGTCAATTTTTAATCCAATTGTTATTAGGATTTGTATATACAAAACGATCTTCTATTTTTCAATTTAGTATATCAAAGCGAATCGCTTTATAGCTAGATCGATATATAATATGAAAGTTGAAATTAGATAGGAATTCGGCCTATCTGACTTGTCTTTGATTTAGTATTTTTATTGATATAAAATACTCTAGATTCTTAAAATCTATAATAATTTCGAATAGCTTTTGTGTTTTATATAGCTTGGATCTCTATTCTTTTAATAATTTAATAATAATAAGTAATTCCTTATTATAGATTTTGTAATTATATTTAGTAGTATTATATTTCGAGAAAAAATATATAACTGAATATAGTCAGCTTTTATCATTATATTATAAAAAAACATTATCCACAGCCTAATTGTTACGGGAGCTGCCTCTAGGGTCACGTGGAAGTGTCTAGAGATCTCTCG
>JBBMOJ010000025.1:0-164593 GCA_038090695.1 Sclerotinia spermophila
ATCCTAAGCTCCAAAGGCTCCAACGTCCTGTCACATGACACTTGTCACGTGATCCTAATGTTACCCGTCGTAACAGCCCTCTTATTAGTACAATAGGGGGTGGAGACTACGTAAACCCCGATTAGTAGATCAGATTATCGATCTGATTACAAATTTAAGTGTTTTCAATAATGACTCAGATGTATAAAAGAGACAAAAATTGTTGAATTATCTAAAAACCTCCACCATAGTATCCCTGAGTCCACAAGTATTTTAGAACTGTATTCATTGTTACCAGACGAGAATACAACGCTCTCTAGCCTACTTTATATACTGAAACTCAACCACATATTCATAACCTCGTCTTTCAGCCGCCCCAAAGCTTAGAAGCCCAACTAAATGCATCAACTAGTTTCGTTTTCGTGTGATATATAAGTCCAACCGTGTCTCAATGGACTAGAGAAGGAAACATATTGGCCTGATTTCCGATGTCTCTGATGTCGCAAGAGTTCGATATCTCCTCTGCTTGGTCGTGCACCATTTGTATTAATTCCATGCATAATTAGAAGTAACACGTGACTACTAGATGGATATATAAATCTACCGGGAACCCTGGGCATGCGATGACGTTTGCTTTTGGTTTTCTGGGCCAAGAAACGCGTAACCCAGGTTCTGGATAACTTAAATGGAAAAGGCTTCTCTGGCGGCTCAACTAGCTTAGACGAATCAGGTAGACCATTTTCCTGGCCTCCGAGCGCTTGTAGTGGGTTGTTGAATAGATGTGCCTGGAACTCAGACTTGTGCTCTTCTGAGTTTCGCTTGGCTTGACAATTGCCGCCGCCAAGCATTTCCTCCTGTAGACTTGTGTCGCTCAATTTCTCTTCACAATCGGAATATCCCTTCCAGTCATCGGTGTCATCCTTGTCCTCATCTTCATTCTCTTCGTCGGAGTCCTCCAAAAATGCGGCTTTTAGCTCAGACTCTTGACCATTCTCCCCAATTTGCTCTGTTGCTTTCTCTTGATTCACATCTTTGCCGTCATCATTCGTTCTATCACCGGTGATGGTTTGTTTGAGGGCATGCTGAAGAGCCTCAAAGTTGAATCTGTTGTATACTTCTAGATCCTCCCATTTTTCGAGAATGTTCGGCATCTGAGACTCGTCTGATTCGGCTGTTGTCCGTGGTTCTTCTAGTATTTCCGGTAGATGTTCTTGCTGCTGTCGCAAAGTTGACGGGGGGCTCAATATTTCTCCCGGTGATTGTGTGCTATCCATCTAATAAACAATCAATATTGATCCCAACTTTTAAATTATGCGGGAAGTATTTGTTTACCTACCGAATTTGAAACTTGTGATAGACACCGCGTTACTTCTCTCATCTCATTCTCCTCTTTTTCGATCAGTTGGTTGAGTTTTTTGATTTCTTTGTCTGCCCACTCGGCTTTCGTCTCAGTTTCATGAGACATACTGGTAAAATATAAAGATGTAAAGTGTGCTTTTACTTGAATGGCTTAGAAACTCAGAAGAGTAGATCAATACGGAGCTGTGAAGCCAACGATGATTCTGAAATCCCAAAGTCAAGCAGAACCTTCTATCATGGGTATCGAATTCAACACAAATATCTGTCAGGATTCTATGAACAAAAAATAGTCTTTGGGAGATGAGAGATATAGACGATATCGTTGCTTGATGTACGGTTCGATAAAAGTATCCACGGCTTTTGTATATTGGTATGGTGGATAATGGATTTGAAGACATCACCTACCGTATCCCGGGTACGGGCAATTCTCATAAGAGTTCATTGACTTGAGGACAGGGAAAAACATAATGGCCAATGGCACTAAGCATTTGATTGCCACAATCTATAGACCAATACATGAAAACTATACCCCGCTGGCTGATGCTCTAATACATAAGTCTAAACTTCATAACGCGCTGTGTGCATATGCATGGCCATATAATCATCGAAATTGCAACTTAATCTGAATTAATCCAACGATAAAACCATCGACTATGGTTGCGGTTCCAGCAACTGCTAATTCCAGAAACTTTATCCTGAGCCTGCTTGAGATACGTCAAACAATACCGTAAGTTAGAAAGACTTGGTACAGGTTTTTTCGTGCTATCACTTCTCGAATCCAACGTCGCGGCTATTTGTAGCTTCCATTCTTCTCTCTTCCCTTCCGCATATGATAAATCTATCCCAAGGCTCTTGTATTGTGTCCTTCTCAAAGTAAAATCTCTAACTTTATCTGAGGGGGATCTTCTTTTGTACTTCCGTCTTCGATGAGGGTTGATTCCCTTCTGGGCATCTTTGAAACGGCTCACCCATGTTTTGGTAGGCTTTCGGGCTTTGAACGTCCCATCTATAAACTCATTTTGCAAAACAGTTCTGCGTCGACGGGGACGTGAGGAACAGCCATCTCTATTAACTCCGCGAGTTCGGTCGACCAAATCTCCTCCACCTCGAATTCGAGTGTTTGCTTGCTTTAAGCGATCCGCAGGTTTGTTCTAATATATGGTTATTTAGCTTCAGGGTTCTGGTTGAAGACTCCGGATTTTATATGATTCCAAACATTGAACTTCTTTCAAAACTTGAAAGCTTACACCAAGGCTGCCAGCTCGAACCGATGAAAAATCTAGAAGTACTTAAACATAATGCTTACCGGAATCCCTTGATCATCTAGACTAAATTCTGACTTTGCTATATTATCTCCAGCCAAAGTACCATCCGCATTTGTAGTGTTTTCCAATGTGAACAAATCGTCTAATGCCGAGTCTCCTGTCGAATTGAAGCGAGACAATGTATTGTTACCGTCTTCGGACTCTAAATCATGTGTTCGATCGCTGCCGATTGTCGAATGCAAGTTTTGATCGCTCTCGGTAATCAGCTCTTCCTCTTCCGACTCATCGGCGCCACAAGGCATGAGATCTCTCGAACGAAAACGGTGAAACCAGCCTCCTTTTGGGGGTGGAAACTGTACGAGAGGAGTCCACCATCGCGATGATACATTTTGTGGGCTATGTCGATGGGGTGGGATGCGAGCTTCCTTGCAAGCACGCTGATGGTAATTGAAACCATAACGCACCATCTTTTACTAGATTGATAATGCTTTGCGCTTTTCAGTTGCTCTAAAACAAAAGAAGATATTATGTTATACCAAATATTATGAGGTTCCAAAACTTAATAGTAGTGAAGTAAATAGATGAAATAATGTTGGTGTCGGTGTCAGGGAGACTTGATCTGAGAGTCTGAGATCTCTACGATATATGCCAAGTATCGACTATTTGGCAACGACGATAAAAGGTTCTTGCTCTTTCAAGATTCTTCACCCACTATAAACTAGGTATTAGGTGTTGTTCTCCTTCCGTATTACGGGTTTAGCCAGTTGGAGGTGATACATCAACAAAATTCCTTAACTGATTTGGAAAGCTGTCTGGGCATCGCAGTGAAGTACCTTTAATGTGCGGTACAATAGAATTCAGTCGCCCACAATTATTAGTTCGGGTTGAATTTTGTGCCGTAGAATCTTTTTATATCATGGGCCATAACGGTATAGTTCGATTGATACTCAGTACAAATCTCGTGATCGTAAAGGTATTTTCGACTTCTAGAAGCTTTGGCATTGGCGATACATGTACATTTGCCATGTACTAATGCTCCGTATTGCTACATAAATTCGTCACCAATATACCTCCGTATAGTGCTTCAATCTTGAAGGAACATCTTGCATGGCGCATACAAAGAGCTTTTCTATCCAACTGCAGTACATCGTCTACATAGAATATTTCATTCTAAACTACCTTTCTATATTCTACATTGCTCCTATCGCAACAATACCTCCAAAATATACCATTTGTCTTACCCTCACAAGTGAGCGATTAGATTCATTTCTAGAATATCTTGCTATGTACCTTGTGTGTGCGTATTGAAGCTCTAGTATACAATTCCACGGAGTAGCTAGCTTTCTGGCCTCTTAATTCCAGAATGCCACAGCTTAGACATAGAAAAACTTTTGATCCTTCCGTGTATAATTTACTTGAAAGCCTGCCTTGGTTGATCAAGGTCCCTTTGATGGTCGAGCGTCTTGACAAAGACGTTCGACATTTTGCATTCGTAATCTCACCAGATATTTTGAAAATAGGGTGTTTGGTTCAATGTCTTTCCTCAACATGCCTCGAATTATACGTTTAAATCTGTACAAGATTTGCAGAAAGATTGCACCCATTTTTGGACTGATGATAGTTTGAGGACACTCTACGTCAATAGATAAGGGGACGCAATCATTAAGCGAGATAAAGTGGGTCCATTAAACTGCCATCCTACTAGTACAAAAATGACCTCGGAATACATATGAAACGCTGATGACAATCAACCAAATGAGTCCTCCATCCAATATATGCTTTCTACGAGTGATATCTCTTTAATACCACCAGTATTCCAATTATTTACCAACCACAAACTCTCCCTTGACACTAGCCTCCTTCGCACCGTAGTCATTTACAGTTACCAAAGTGTTCTCCAAATATTCGTCAAAGATGTCATATGGAGTCCAGCATCTTCTTAGAGGAGTTGGTACTCTTGAGGTTCGTTCCCACCATATCCCTGGCAATTGTCTTAACATTTGTTCTGCAGACGTAAGACACGTATCATGCATGCGAACTTTTCTAGCGTTGATCCTGGTTGTGTGTCGAATTGGATCATCGAAGAATGCCATTGCTGAGGCTGGTAATATGCCAGGACTAAGAGCGAACATTGGTAGGACCTTTAAGACCGGTGTTGGAGGTGGTGAGTATGATGGTGGTGATGAAGGTGGGCGAGAAAGTAATGGCTCCACATCTTCAACCACCTTCAGAGTCTCTTCCATGCTCATATCCTCGTCGTCGCTATACTCGGACTGCAACATATCTTCATCTTCAGACACGTCGTCGTGATTTAATGCAGACATGTTGGAATTGTTGCTCCGGATGGGAATGGCATTACAAAGGAGATTGGGGATGTACATCATATTGATACCCAAAGCGTTGCCAAGAGTTGCTCCAACAATATTGTCGTCATCTGCTTCCGTATCTACTTGTCTAGAGACCTCATCTGTATTCCAAACTTGAATATCATCATTGGCAGCCGCAAGTCCTGTCCTTGGTCCCTCAACATTATTAGATTGCTCCGAAACGGGTGGTGGGTCGCGATGGAGATTGTTGTGCGACATGGTTGGAGGGCAAATTATTGCAAATTATTGATCTTATTTCGAGAAGACTGTGAATTCGCTGTCCTTGAATGGCAGCATAAGATCGCAAAGACTTCTGTCAAACTCATTAGTATAATCGCACGACCCCATCATTAGTGGATTTATCTCATACCTTGTGTTCAGTGCACTTCGAGAGATTGTGATGGTATACTACCTCCAGGATTTAATAGAAATTTGAAGTTAATATTGGAAGATTTGTGTAATAACCAAGGGCTTTATTCAAAGGATTCTCGCTTGGTATTGAAGTGAATATTTTGAGGTGAATTCTCGTGTGTATGTTACTACTAATTAATATAATGTTCTGCTTCGAATTGGCGCTGGTAAAATATTCTTTTTAATAAACAAAATTGTTGCTATGGAATCCTTTCCCAAGGGATATCACTAAGAAAAGCACAATAAGGATAGTTGTCTGGACTGTATTGATACACGAGATGGTTTGTGGTTTGTCTGATAGAATTAAAGAATTTACAGAAGTTTTATTTACAATAATAACAAAAAACACAAAGTTAACTCCAAATCATATCCAAAGATGAAGGGAACTTTGCTAGAAGGAAGGAGTGATGAAGTGAAGTGGAGTTCACAATTCACCATTTCCTATTCTGCAAGCTCAACCATATATAACATTATGATGCGCAATATCCTAAAATGAGAGTCCTATGCCATATTTACCTTTCGCCACCACGCAGTATCTTCCATAAATTTTCTATTTACAATAAAATTTTATAAAACATTCCCCTTGAATTGCATCACGTGGTATGATCCAACACCAAGCACCCTTTCAAGCACCTTTTATGCCGTCAAGGATTAGGTTGTTCAGCATATATATGCACTCTCCGAAGTGGACTATGTCGATGGCATCGATATTTCAAAGCCATTCTCTCTGTTGAAGTTTCAGGATAATAGTAGCTTTGAATCACCTTGCGTCGGGGCCTTTCTCTGCGCTTGAGAAATGCATTACGTGCCCGAATTTCGTTTGCACAACTTTCTAGAGTTACCGAGACCGGTGGGGATGGTGTTTCTGTAGATATTTTTGAGCTCGAGGGTTTGATTGGTGCTGATGGAAGTGGCGTTCTACCCATTATGTTGGAAGACGAAGACTTATTCTTCACCGACGGGAGTGGTGTTTCTGCAGATTTCTTTGAGTTCGAGGGTTTAATTAGTGCTGATGGAAGCGGCGTTCTACCCATTGTGTTGGAAGACGAAGACGGAGTTAGGGCACGTTGGGATCGAAATTCCACATAGTTTACCTCTTGAAGATGTTCTTCTATCTTTTCTCTGCGGACAAGCAAGCTCGCTTGTTCCTTGAGAAGCTTCTCTCTATCGGCCGCATTGATCTGATCCATTTTCAGTTTCGGGGTTAAGTATGAATTTGAATTATGCTGTGGGATTTTTTCAAATTTTCGTGAAAGGGGGAAACATGCACTGGATTTTATGAATGGACTCAAGAATTGGAGGGAAACTGCTCGGTTTTTATACAAGGTATCACCGTTAGCTTAGTGCTGAGTGTTTAATGCGGTCGGCTAGAAGTGGCCTACTTTTCTCTTTAATGACGTTTCTCAAAATAGTACTAACTTAAACTTGCCCTAGTACGCTTGTTATAATTATTTTACATCTTAGTGAGTTTAAATGCGAGACAAGTTTTTCAATCGAATTCCTCAGGTCTGAATTGTGGTATTATAAACTGTTTAGGTGCTTTGAACCGACTTCAGCTATTAAATGCCACGATTATCATTCATGGGATATTGAACAAGCATAATTAAACACACATAAATCATTACTGTCTTCACAAATTATCACACGTGTCTCAATTAATAGACACAACTGATTGTCAAGTATGTTGCGATCACAAATTCTATGATGTGGTGGAATGAAGATGTTATTTTGGAACTGTCTCTAGTAAAAAGTTGCCTCCCCTTTTATTAATAAGTTGCCCCAACATTCCCACAATACCTTCTTTCAAAATTCGCTACGCTATCCACGTCATTGAGCGACCCAGCAATCCAACCGCAATATCTTATCCTGGAGGAAATCGCTTCTACTGACGGTAAGAGTGAGTGCTCATCTCATGGACCTGTAGCGATTGATTCCCCTCGCCCTCCTCACTTGACTCTCTCACGCTGTTCCCCAGATTTACATTTAAATCTAAGTGTCCTTAACAAATCTTTGCCTACACCCCAACGCTTTCTTCTCCTTTCCACTGACTTGTTCTCCCGTTTTTGGCTTTTTGGCACACCAATCGCAGGAACAATCTTCAAACATATGGGAGCCTTGGCTAACAAGAAAACGATATTTGACCATCTCCACACCCACTGCGCTTTCTTTGGCACCACAGAACTTGGCAGTGTCAATAATTAGTAGACGCATAATTGTTTTGCGTGCTCTCTTGCCCATGATTGCGTTTTGTCTATCCTCGCGCTCCGCATACTTGCTTGTGAGTTTGATTTCGAGAGGGTAATCGAAGGACGGGCTTGTAGGTTCTGTTTGCCCGCTTGTAGCCATATTTGCGTTGGTAGTTGCGTTCTCGGTTGAGGAATACCTTGTAGTTTCAGTTGTCATCGTTGCTTGCTGGTAAAAATGATTCTCTATAATCTGGGTGTATGTGGAAGTTTAGAATATGATCAAGATGACTATTGAGGTATTTCCGAAAACCATACAGTCGAGAATGGCAATCATAATCTTTTTGAGATGATGAAGGATTTATATCTATTTGAACTGACTTGATAGTGAAGCTAATTAAAACTAGTTGGCGAGCTAGACTGAGCTAGTTAAGCACATCGTTCGTCGATCAACTCTAGAAAAACATATTAGTGACATGCTAATTTTTAAGCCTCATCTGCTCATATATATATATATATATATCATCACCGATCTATCTTGCCTTCCAAATTCAAACTTTAGATATCTATCTCTATATTTGAGGGGCTCTGTAAGCCCATATAATACGTAAACATATAGAAATCTAACGACATGATAGTCCGTGATTTTTCGATCTAGTACCAACGAAAAGCCAGATTTCCATCCCCCTTACCAATTTAGTCACCCACTAAAATGCTCTTAAAACGCGTTCGGTGGACCAATTTGACTGTTGGTTAACTAAGAAGATCATAATTGCGTATCATGATAAAATTCATCCAGATTAGATTATTTCGCACCATCTTGGGCTACGTGTGAGCCATGGAGTCTCGCCAATGAGCGATTCATTATCAATTCACAAGGGTATCACTGTAAATCTCAGAAGTCTCACATTCGTGCTTTTTTTGTATTCATTGAATAGAATAGAATAGAATAGAATCTAATTAAATTAAGTTATTGCTTTTTGCTCCCATCCTAAACGCTGATATATTATATTCAAGTCGCAGATACGACTAAATGCCATCCGGTAACTCGTTCGGGTTTCTGTGGAAACAGGGGAAACTCCTCAGAAGAAGATATAAACGTTTAATAACGAGCATTTATCTGAGTGTCAGGTCTTGCTCCGCAGTTCGAAGCCACTTCTATCCTAGCACAATCTCCATTGGGCTTAAACCGCCTGCCAACTTCCTGGTCTAACAATATGTGGACGACGTGCTCTTTCAAACGGTCTACAAGCAGTCATTGATCGCCAAAGCCCCGGTTGAGCTGCAATAATAGCCCGAGCAGTACAAAACTTCTTTTCAACCCCATTCAAGCCATGCATCGTGTTGGTTTTATCGATCTCGACAAATTCGGAGTCGCATCCACAAGAGCATTCATCTTTACAAGGCTCAGCTGATAGAACTGTGGCTTCCTCATCAGACATCAACACGAAGCTTCCTCCGAGATCTTGACCGAGATTTTGACCGAGATCGCTATCAGTGAGCTCTTCATATGTGCGAACACCCGAGTCGCTGGTTGATTCGGTCCCCATTTCTAATGTGTCCCACTCGAGGTTATCGGCATCTTTGTCTTCGTCAATGATTGGTCCCTGCAAGACACTGGGACGCTTCGAGAAATTGCCTGATTCGGTTTCACGTGCGACATCTTCTTGTTGCAGAGGTCTTGTGAACCAATAATCGTCAAATTCAAGTGGCTCCCCGTCTCCCTCGACTGTGCAACCATCCTCCTCGTCTTCGTCATTCTGCGTGACTTTCTCATCAAGGTCGGCATGGCTTGCGTCGTTTTCATAGTGAGAAATTCCTAAGATTGAGGATCTGCGAGCTGCTCTCAGCTTTTCTTGCTTTGCTTTTTTCTCTGCTGCTGCGATAGCTCGTGCGCCTTCATGGGTATACTGTTTGTTGCGAGTCTAGTTAGCATGTGATTTCGCATAAGATGGGCTGGTTTTTCAAAAGTCTGTAGACAAATCAACTTACTGGACAAGGTTTGATTGGCCCTGGATACGACCAGAAATCGTGTTCTTCATCTGGATCCCCAAAATGTCGGAGTTCATTCTCCAATCCCCCAACAAGGACAGCGCCATCATAGTCTGTATTTGTTGCAGAAGTCCATCCTATAGCGCGCAAAAATTGACGTGACATCATGTTTAATGGTAGATTCTTTTGTGACTTTGATATGCTTCTGGATTGCTTGCGCCTGGAGTAATGTTGATGGAAAGTAGAAGAAGGTGCTTTTTCGAATTATTGAAGGGCTGCGAAGTAGCTGATATAGATAAAAACATCTCGTACGTTCAAGTTGATTGATTTGGTAGATTAGTAGAAAGCCGTAACAACCGTAAGAATCGCAAGAGGTGTTGTCGCCGCAAATTAATGTACAGCTTTGGTCTATTTAAATAAAGGACCGTAAAATAAAATAAAGTGAATAAAGTCATGACCGTAAAATATTGTTACGGTCAATCTGCCGTAGACGAAATGAGCGAAGAACAAATGGCAGCAATCACTATCACTATCAACAGGGAAGGAACGAATGATAACATGAATATCTCGAATGGTAAACTATTTCAATAATGCTAAAACTATATATCTTTGCCTTCACTCAAGATCCTAGCTTCATCATCCTTTCCTTCTGCCTCTGTCTTCCCATTTCCAAGCTACAAGGAACTTGAAAATTGGTCTTTTTATCTAATCAGAGGTAACTTAATGAACGTCTATAATAAATACTACTGTGAAAACCATTGCGCTAGGTTAAAAAAAATGCCTCTCATCATGCACCAGCTACCATGAGTACAACCTAAATATAGCATCCGGATTCCTCTTCCCGAATAACTGTTTGGCAGTGTCTTAAATTTGACGGTGTCCACCACCAGAATGTTGGTTCCTGTGAAGTCAGTATGTCAATATTCTATATGGCGATGAAATTTTAGAGGAATCGAGGGGAACGTGCTGTCATGAAAACTTGAGGTGGTTCAAAACATGAATGAAGGTGCAGAAATTTACGGATCAAGTGCGTAAAACGAATAACGATGCAAACTTACTGAGCTACGATAGGACATCTTGGTAGGATGAGCTTCAAAGTCACTAACCTTTACAGCTGTGAAGGACTTATGAATGCGAACCACGTCTTTTCCCATTAAGGGATGATCCGTTTGGAATTTCTCTTCATCTTCCTCGAGATCTGTCTGCGAACTGTAGTGCGAGTCACTATCCCAGGAGTTCAAGCTACCAAGTTCAGGACTGCTCTGGGTCGACTTGATACTGAAATCATAATTATCCAATTCAACGAGCAAATCGTCCTGCCGATCATCAAGACTAGGCTCCGTGATTGCTGCGGTTTCCTTATGGCCTTGATCTTCCGATTCTTCGCTCTCTGGTATGGTATCTAGAAATGGATTTGCATGTGACTTCTGGGTAGAGTGGGATACTGCTCTAGGAATTTGAGATGCCATGCTTGTGCCTAACTTGCCGTTCTTGGGCGAGATGATTTCGTCAGGAGCAGTCATTACAGAAGTGTTCTCGCCATTCGACATAATGTCGATGCTCAATGCATAGTCATAAGAGTCGATTGTGTATTCATCGTCGGAAAAGTCTAGAACCTGTAGTATTAAACGTTAGAAGTGCATTAGAACTGGTTGTGAATCATCTTACCTCGAAGTCTCTAAAATCAGGTGCTTCTCCCATACATGTGTCGTTATCAAATTCAGATGTATCAACAAAGTATCTAGTAGGCGAAAGATTGATGGATTGCTCTTCGAACTCGTCATTGGTTTCGTCGGCCCAAGATTGGGTCATTGGCGGTAATAAGCTCGCTAAAGACATGGGGTGAGCGATTTTCTTTTGTGGAGAAGGCGGAAGTA
The DNA here is from genome assembly GCA_038090695.1 of Sclerotinia spermophila. Lineage (NCBI taxonomy): Eukaryota > Fungi > Ascomycota > Leotiomycetes > Helotiales > Sclerotiniaceae > Sclerotinia > Sclerotinia spermophila. The sequence continues at coordinate 11,433 of JBBMOJ010000025.1, forward strand.
GCGGAATGTATATATCAAGATTAGACTGTAGTGGTACTTGTTGGGATTTAATCTTTGATATGGTTATATTAAGTTGTTGTAATTAGTTGTTCGAAGGTACAGAGTGAGTGGCCTGATATTGGTTTTTGTATCTGCTTGATATCAGAAAGTCGGCCTGTTTGAAGAAACCAAATGTATATTGGTGAATTTATTTATGTGTAGTAATAATTTGATCCCCGTAATGAGAATTTTAAATATGTATGGGTCGAAGCGAAATGGCACAAAACATGCAACCGTACCAGCAGTACTTCGCGGACCGTTTTAATTTACTGGCTTACACAATCCTAGCTATAGAAGCTGTGTATCTAAAACCTATCGAGGACTGTACGCTATGAGTTTGTGTGAAGCAGATACGCTAATGACTTTGTAATGCAGCAGTTACGGGCGAGTATGAAAGAGTATTTGAAATCTCAAACCGTAAAATTACATATCGATGATACTACATACACGTTCTATCATAATTTAGTTATATAGGAATCCTCTGAAGGCTCAAGGCATGCTGTTGTTTAATCATAGGAGGTGCTTATTGAGGCTGAAGTAGTTGATTGATAAAACATAGATTGAGATACTATATCCAAGTAAAGTGTCCTAGAATGCGTCGTAAGATATGACACAATTTTACAGGTGCCGTGTACCATCTCCGCATATCCGTTGCTTATTCAACACTACATCTTAATCCAATATCATTGTCATATTATGTATCTCCATTGGTGATCTCATGTTTATCCCCTGGTTCTCTCCTCCGTCTTTTCTAGGCCAACATGACGTTTCTCAAAGGGCTCTTGTTCTTTACCCTCCATTTTCCACCGCCCGGCCACAACTTTGCTTCTTGTGTTTCAATTTGCCTCAAGCTATTACTCGGTTAGTGTGATTGTTAGTGGCTATTCTTTGTCGTAAGAGACTCACCTTTTCCTGTTCTGCCATTGCCTTGCTCAGATTATGATTTCCATATTTCTTGTAGAACAAACATCTGAATAACTTCATTCCGCTTGCTATCATTCCACAGATAGTAACCTGGATTTCTGTCATATCACTGAGGAAAGTGTTAGAGCCACTCGTGTCGCTTGCGAATTCTGGTAATTCGCCGGAGGCAACCTACGACGGATTCTATTAGTTGATTGTTTCAAACACAGTGGTGATCTCTTTCGAAGCTTTTGTTCAAAAGTAGCGAAATACAGACAGCAGAGGGGAAGTTGAAAGGTTTAAGCGACTCACTGCCTCATTGGTATCTTCTACCCAATCTAAAGCCATCTCTGCCGTTTACTTTTCAACCTTTGGTTGTTATGTATTTACGGACGTAAGATTGGTACCACTGTACTCTCGAGATTGGTCGTGCAGTGAAACTGTACGGCTTTTGGAGAAGAGGGAAAAGGAAAAACAGCAATTTTATATACCCCTTGGTTTAGTTTAGTAGAATCAGCCTAATCAATTAGTATCACCCATCGTTCGGTTACTAAAACTTAGTCTCTCATTTAAGTGGTTAGGCAATGGACTACCTATGTTCGTAGTGAAAACTAGTCTCTTCGCTTACTGACTTAGGGCATACACTAACAGATCAGGTGACGTGTCTATGGAAGAGATAATGGAAAAGAAGAATGTATGAAGTTAATGACAAAACATGATATACAGTGAAGGTTCACTTACTGTGTTACTGCCATACTGCTGAACAGGCGTCCCGGCCTTTGTGACCTCTATCATCAACAGCCTCATCATCCCACTTATTTCCGACATGCGCAAGCTTTGGTTTCTGCAGTTCGAGTATTGCAATTTCCCACTTGTCCAAAGACAGAACTTGCCTATGCCAAAGTATTCATGAGACATATGGCAGATTTAGTAAAACTATCCCAATACTTGGTATGTAATTTGAAAAGTCTCCAAAGGCAGGAGGTGGGTATAAGAACTAGCTTAATCTCGAATAGCTCCCCCAGACAAGTTTCTGTCCAATATCGCAAAACAAGCACAACTCCATTCATACGATGCACCTATCCATACTGCTGAACATCAATTGAAGGTCATTGTACAGAAATAAAGTCCATCGAAACGAGTAACGAGTGTCACCACGCAAGTGATTTGGCTTTCGAAACTGAAGAAATGACAGATGAGCGCTCAATTTGTGCACAGAGATCAACTGTTTTCGAGTCTTTTACAAGTCTTCAAGGATCCAAGAGCCACAGAGAGACATACGATAAGAATAAGAAATAAACTAACTGGGCAACTCTATTCCTGTCACAAAGAATCAATTTTCATCAGCATACACGTCAAGCAAATTCGGGACGTGGCCAACCTCAAGAAGAAGTTTTTATTCCCTCCCTAACTGCGCAAGCTTTGTTTCCTATGCGAACCCCTGTCTTCCTTTATTTCAACCATACATCATTCTTCTCATTTGTAATCTTCCATATTCGTATCAGACCTCTCTCGCCCAATCTGCCCATTCGATAGAATCCCCCATTCGTACTCAATCATCACACTCACCCTCACCCGCCTCATCACTCTCCTCAACCAAAGTCCAGCATTTTCTCAAAGGGCTCGGTTGCGCACAAGTAAACTTTCCATATTTCTCATCCGCCTCCGTTTGCTCCGCCTGTGTGGTCTTGATACCGTACACAATGAACAAAATTTCCTCCTCTCGTTTTGCTCGTCTCTCTTGTCTTGTTCGTCTTGATTTAGTGCGGTGTGGGAGTTGTACGTTTTCTGATGTCGATTCCTGATTGTTTTCCGTAACTAATTGACCTTCGGACCACTTCATGATCGCTTTGGTGGCAGGTTAGATACCTTGGGTGTGGGTGGGTATGGATTGATAGGGTTCTGTGAAGAGAAAGCGTTTTAGTCTATTTTCTTCGTTAATGGTGGGTAAAGTGAGTTCTAACTTGACATGGGGTTATACAAGATTAGGTAGGTGAAGTAGAGGAACATCTACAAATCTTCTGGGATCGAAAAGCCGATTCACAATGTCGAGTTCTGTGAATCAGAATGGTGGATGTGTGGAAGTTTGGAAGTTTGTCTCTCTTCTTGAAGGTTTACTTTGAGATTTGCTTCGAGACTTGCTTTGTAGATGTATCGGGCTTTTGACACCCGAGTTCAATGTAGTACAGCTCAATTCACTATTCTTATCAAATTAAATCTCTTCTAATCTTTCAATATCTTGTTAGAATACCCTAGTACAGTCTAAATACTCTTTTGTAGTGAATATAATTGCTGTTGACTGAGAAAGATTGATTCAAAGAGAACATAGTAAACTTTGGGAGTATGAGTTTGTGTAGATATTCACAGAACCTGTTTCCATAGTTGACCTGAATCTCTTCACAGTAGGAAACTCTATTGTCTTGTATGACTTGAATAATTTTATGCAGCATTATAAATAAAGGAAAACCACAATAATATTATCTGCTCTACCAAGCTAGTAGAGTAGGGAGATTATCACCCGAACAGACCTTGAAGAAAGGTAATGAAGCGGAATTACTTGCTCATTTGTACAATCGTAAGAGTTAATATGAAGAGGAAATAGATACAGCGCTTCTGACTATCAGTTCATAACAATGCCGCCATCAATAATTAAAGTCTGACCTGTCATATAATCACTATCTGGACTCGCCAAGTAGCTAACACATTTTGACACATCTGTGGGAACGCTGGTTCTTCCAAGCAAGATAAGATCATCAGTGTACTTCTTGATCGTTGCTCCTTTCTCAACACCCTTTGTCTTCCCAAGCTCCTCGTCGATCAAATCCCACATAGCAGTACCAACTATTCCCGGCGCGTACCCGTTGACGGTGATCTTATGTTCTGCCATTTCCATAGCAAACGCTTGAGTGAATCCTCTCACGGCAAACTTTGAAGCACTGTAGTGGGAAAGCATGGCGAACGGTTTGAAAGCAACGATACTAGTAATATACTCAACAAATTATCGAACAATTTGATTTCCTTTTACTTTGAACATACCTGGCAGCACCAATGATCTTTCCGCCTCCGCCTTGTTTGATCATTCGCTTTGCAGCAGCGCTGTAGCAATTGAAGATTCCAAAGACATTAACGTCGAACATCCTCCGAACTTCGTCCTCGGAAAGTGACAAGAGCGACTTGACTTGTGCAATCCCGGCGTTTGCGATCATGACATTCAAGTTTCCTAGATTCTTAACTGAGGCCTCGATTAGACCTTCGACCTCAGTAAGTTTGGACACATCTGCGGCGTGGCCATAGGATGCTCGATCCATGCTCTGGATTTCTTTTACCACCTTCAAACCGTTTAGTGTTCTGCAGAGCATAAAATGTTTTCCAAATACCAACCTCGTCGATGCCAGCTTGGTTTGCAGGAATATCATTTATACAAACGTCAAAACCATCTTCTGCCAGCCTAATTGCAATGGCCTTGCCTCTATTTACTCGTTAACTATTGAAACTGTCCGGAGGAGCTTCCGAGACCTCACATTCCCCTTGCAGATCCCGTAACAATCGCCGTCCTCTTTCCATAATCTCTGGTAACTGCAGTGCTACTTGCCATTTTGACGTAAATTAAAGCTGTAAGTTCAAGCGAGTTCTAGGAATTGTGTAAACAGCGGATGGATGGTGACTTTATGATGTGAAATTCTAGCAGGAGCCATAAGTGTCAGCGCGGGGAACTATCGGTAGTACGATAACATCATAAATTCATTTCCGTACGCCCATGAAGTGATTCTGCCAAATGTGGAGAGAGAGGGGTAGTAAGACTGTTAGATAAGATTCGCGGGGTCATATAGCTACCCCACACATGGTTCTGTCACAGTGTAACTTCCTATTGGCCATTAGCTGTAGCAGCACTGTGAGGGTTACCTGTGCGTAATATATGTCTCGGATCATTCTGTCGGAAATACGAGTATAGAGTACTGGCCATTTACTTGGAAGAATGTATACAGCCGGTCAGCTCGAAAATAGGTGATTTGTGATAATACTACAAAGATATCTAATAATCCTAATTTACTCTCCATCTATAGGAATGATGACACTCTAGGAATCTGGCTCTTCTTTCAGTTCTTAGTTTCCACATCAAAGTCACAAATTCTTGAATCAGATGACAACATCCTATCTTTACTCTCACGGAAGAGCTGAGATAACATCACAAATCCTCCCTTGACATGAAACTATATTTACTCTATACTATCATAGCTTTATGGATTTCGTAACTTCAAGCAATACACGTCCGCTAACTGACAAGGTTTTCAGAGGTCTGGACGAGATCTGCTTAGAAAGATACTTCCCACATCAACAAACAAAAACAACAATAATGTGATATCAGCCGAGGTTTCGATGAATTCAAAGATCCCAGCCAAGATGCCAAAATCTGACTCGATTCAATACTTCATCATCTACTATTAGATACCCATATAAACGACTGTCATAGCGATGGGGAATGAGTGAACCAATGAATACAGAGCCCTAGCACTTTCATGTAGGTATCGTGCAGAATCCTATTGTGATTCTGTAATCTATGCTGTGCATATCCTTCTGTTGCTCTCGTCTCTAAAAGCTTACACTGATCACCTTGAACTGTTCTCAACTTTCTGCCAATGTCATATTTAGAAAGATTCACAGGAAGTCTGATATCATTTTCAAACAGTAATATTGAGCGGCATCGAAGAATATCACGAATTGATCCTTCCAAGAATACAAGGGCGTATCTTTGATGAATGCTAAATCCGTATATTCATAGATTTCTTTACCAAAAATAACCCAAAATCACCTACTTTGAAATTCAATATCAATTCAATTTATTATAATATCTTCAAAAACCTTTAAAAAATTGATAGTTTTTATATACAAAATTATATATGTTTCTTAGACTCTTTTATTTCATCAATTTTATAAAGTTATTTAGCTAATTTGAAATCCCATAGTAATTTTGGTGAGTTCGGTTAAATTGTACTGGCATTCATCAAAGACACGCCCTTGTAAGCAAAAGCAAGTCAACAATATTCTGTAGCTTACTTACCCCAGCCTCCACAGGTCGACCATGCAAAACCCCCCGGAACGAATAAAACCCCATCCACAAGGGGGCGCACAAAAATTGCAAGGCCGTCCGTCCGTCCATTTATCAGCCGACATTCACGCCACACATAATGAAGTTTCATCTCAACGGGAGCAATCCTATTGGATCTCACCCCAGGATCCGGACAAGAACACCCCTTGAGATATCAACAGCCCTGTTCAATCCACTAAAGAAACCGGAATCCCCTTCCATAAGAGGTCGCCAACCAACCTTTCGGGATTCGAAATAATGAAGCTAAGTTAACACTATTGAAAGACCACCGATGCAATTGTGCAACCCTTTTTCCTTTATGGGAACATCTCGCATGCTTTTTGCTGACCCGGCCGGTACTTGTCTTTTCGTTGCACGTCTATAATTTAGCTTCATCTATTTGTGTACTAGTCTCGCTATTCATTTGCTCAAAGGCTGACGGGATGAAGCAATTTCTCACCCCTCTCGCACGTGCACGGTTAGTAAATTATACGATTCATTGTTTAATGTGCCCATGTAGATGCTACTCTATTGATCTATAGTTTGGTAGCTGAATCATCGGAATCAAAAAGATTTGTGAATGCGATGTATACTGCTTCAGTAAGATCACTGGCTTGTAAACTTCTACCCTTCTTGGCGAAGGCTAGCCTCGAGCATTCCTATGATAATTAGTGTTTGCTAGTAGGGGATGTTCTTGGGGACTCGTACTCTTGTTATGCTACTACCTGCAAATGCTGCCAAAGCTAATGATTCAGTACCATCAATGTCACCCTCATGGTCCCAGATTTTGTCCAAATACGCCTTTCTCCACCCCAAGAACGTGGCCAAGCTACCAGTCAAGGTATCGCCTTGTCCGCCACTCCTCTTCAGCCCTCCTTCAAGATCACTAACATACGTCTTGTCCCCGTTAGAAATATAATCCTGTGTCCCTTTTTGTATAACCGTGACCCCTCCAAAAGCCTTCGCTAGCTTTTCCGCCCCTTCCGCCCCATTCAAACTTTCAACATCAATACCCTTACTCTTACAAAGTCTTCCAAATTCCACAACGTTTGGTGTCAATATACACTCTCTGTACCCTTGCACAAGTTCTGGTCTCGTCTGCGCCAGCTGTAATCCATCCGCATCCAGAACAAATGGCATATTAATCTCTCGAGCAGCCTCAAGAACCTTCACACATGTTTCCTGCATCAATTTATCTCGTCCCAACCCAGGTCCAACAACAATCACATGTAATCGAGGCAGCATATCAATGACGGTTTGAGCGATCGAGCTTGCCGACTCCGTCTTCTCCGCATGCGAGGTTTGTCGCATCAATGGGTGAACCATTAAATTCGGAGAGTAGGTCTTGATAACCTGTGCGGCTCTAGGCTCGCAGATTACATGGCTCTGTGCATACCGCTGTTAGCCCACAGTCATCAGCGCGATAGATTGTGCGAAAACACGTACCATGTCTGCGCCCAGTCTTGCACTAGCCATTGCAGAGAAATATGGCGCACCAGTGTAGTCCTCACTGCCCCCAATAACAGCTATCCTACCCATTTGCCCTTGAATATGTTAGCTGTTTGTATTTTTTGGCATACATCAAGATGGAAGTACCTTTGTGAAATTTACTCAGCATTGGTGGCACAATCTTTCTGGTTTTCGCCAGAAGGTCTCTCGTCGCTTTCGACATGGCTTTATTGTCTTCTGACATTTGGTTTTGTGAGAAACAGCCACAAGTGCTTAGTGAGTAGTTTGATTAAAATATATTTGCGTTGTGAATATCGAGATTGGGTAAGGTGGTAAAATAACTTTGAGGAATGAAGGAGAAGTGGACTGCTCTCTCTCTCTCTTTCACTATGACGTAGGCCATCAAACATCTATCTCCTTATCGCCAAAATTTCCACCTTTTTTTTTTGCCATCTCAATCACCACCAAAATGTAAGAGCCTCCCTCATCGTAACAGTGGCACCCCGAATTGTACCCTCATCAATATCAACACTTGCTATCTTTAAATCTTACCATTCCGTCTTCTTTTCCCATGACTTGATTCCTTCAACACAAGTGGAACTTCTCAAGCCAATGCCTCGCATCGCACAATTCATTCTTATCTATTCAAATTGCTGCAGTTCAGTTGGGCCATGATCACACAGTTTAGTTTGCGTCTCTGAGCGTACGACAGACACTATGGGAGTTTATCTCATTACCTTTCTGCAACAGCCGGTTCCAAAAACAAATTTCAACTTAATATATGATTATCTCACACGGGACTCAACAAATTGTCTGCTCAGTGAAAATGATTGCAAATAAATTGAAATGCCTAGGCAAGTCTACTTTGCAGCTTGCATAAAAGCCTCGAAGGGTATAGAATTTCACTCAACATCTCAATGAAAAAGCAATGATAGCTACTAGGTAATTACCCCGCTTATTCTATCACAATGCAACCGTCTTCCACCCTAAGCAAGTCAATGCCCATCATTTCCCTTTCGAGGCGCAAAACCCCACCCATTTATTACCTGACGCTGTGAGGCACCAGTGTATATATCATTCAGTAGCTTGCAGAAATCGCAGCAAAATTAGATCAATCTTTAGACTTCAGGACTTGACCAAGCTCTTGACCGTCGTTATAAAAACCGACCCCGTCCATCTGTGCGAGCATCGTACACGCGGGTTTAATAAGAGTGTTGCTAACTTTCTTGGCTGCCAAATCCTGGATTGTCCATTGTACCTCTTCGCCAAGCTCGAGTTTCATATTTTGTTCAAGAAGGTTGTCCATCGCCACAGATGTAATGGAAACTTCTTGCCAATTTGTCTCCACGTTGAGATTTCTTTTCTCCTCTTGGAAAATGTACACCAAGATTTCTTGATCTTTAACCTGCAATTCGTGCCCACGAGATTTATCAACCTCCGTGATATTCAACTTAGAACTCCCATCAAAACTATTATAACTTCTAGTCTTGCGAATCTTAAGATGGTAGATCATGAATTGATCCATGATTTGCTTCGGGAGTTGGAGGGCGTGATTCGGTTTCTCATTCTCACGACTGCACAATGGACGTCAGTTCGAATTTCTAATCGATTGCTGTTTCAAACTTACGGAATGTAAAGACTTCGTTGCATCTCTGTAGCTAGATCATCATAACCAGGCCAGTTACTTCGAATTTCTTCTTCGTTTTCGATTCCCTCGACCTTAAGCTGCAGATCCCAGTGACGCATTGTACCGTGGACATACGTTTCGCCACACCTTTTCAACACCACAATATGAGTTTCGAAAGTCTCTGCATCGATCTCAATAGTAAATAATTTGTCAGTACGTAATTCTAGGCAGGTGAACTCGTATGTAACTCTCCACTCGGAACACTTTTCGTACCATAGACGAACGCCTTCATTGTTTTTGAGATTAGAGAGGAAGGTAGTATCTGCTTCCAATGTTGTCAAGATATTGGTGAACATAACCTCAGGGCCATCTCCCTCTCTAATTTTGGCATCAGGCGTGGGGTACAAATGTTGGATAATAAAGCCCTCATCATAAGGTTTGTTGTGTTCCTCTTTTGAAACAATCTTCACCGGAAGATTGCCCAGTAAAATTTTACCAAAGTCTATATGCACCTTGATTTCGCCGCGAAAGCCTCTTACTGGCGACATCAAAACACCAAACATTCTCTCGAAGTCTTTCAGGAAAGACTCCTGTGGTCTTGGCACAGTAATCAGCTTTGATACTTCTTTTTTGGATGATGCTTTTTGACTCATGGTCTTGTGGAAAACTCGAGTACTCGCTTCATCCTCTTGTTGACGACGAGGCTGTAGTAATTGATTTGTGCGACGAGTCATTGCCTCTGCAGGGCCCACGCTTTGTAGAGAGGGTAGTATTGGCCAGTTATTTGAAGACATCAAAGTTGGCCTCGATCCCGGGAGTTCGGGAAATGCCATTGAGTTCAAGGATCTATTACTTGGATTCAATGTCGACTCTGTCATCGAAACAGGTGTCATATCGATCAGGCTTTCGAGCTCCTCTGACGGAAGCTGTGGCCATGCCAGCGACCTCAGCGAAGATGATAGAGCTGGTGGTTCTAAGGCCGTAAATTGTCGAGTCCCTAAATCATCAGAGCTGTTTGTCGTATCAAATATCCTCAGATTAGGAGATCTAGTTGGACTTGAACTTATATCAACAAGTGCATTCTCCGTAGCGTTGTGTCTTAGTGCATTCCAATCGGAATTTGCAAGTTCCGCATCAAGTGCAGAATCAAGAAGGCATGACTGCGGATTACTGGTTTCCTCAGTAACTCTATCCGGCAAAAGCTCCCCTATACACAAATCAGCAGAAAATTCGCTCTCCCACACCAAACCTCACGTACTATTCAACCGATTTCTCTCTGAATTAGATGGAATGCCTATAGGTTCAACCGGAGTGGGAGCTATAATGGGATTCGACGTCGTCTCTTGATGAATGGGCTCGTTCCAGTTTTCTATATTCGTATCCGATTCCGAGGCCATAGCCAAGCGAGCTAAAGAATTCAGGCTCGTGCCAATGGTGCCTCTCCAATCTATACTGTCCAATCCTTGCGAGGCATCGGTAACAGTTGTGGTGTTTGCTACCCAACCCCGGATATCAACGCATTCTGGACTAATATCTTCATTCTTTGGCTTTTCGACTTCTTTTTCTCGTCTCTCAATTTCCTTCTGATATCCACCAGGAAAGTATCTTGCGGGATCATCTCCTGGACTTCCTCGAGGTGTCCAAACAAATCCAGCCCAAGGCTTTGTTGCAGAGATCTGTGTTCCTGGACTTGAGACTGCTGGAGTATACTTGCCAATTTTAATCGGAATATGTGTTACTTTGGCTGCATTCCATGGACAAGCTCTGACAGTAAATTTTGTTGATAGATACCCAGTAGGATGCTCTTGCTCAAAAAGAGTAATTTCAATATATTTTTTCTTGATTTCTGGAAAGGCTTTGAGGATAAACTTGCACGATTCAATCTCTTCTGTGTAGAAAATGTGATGCTGCGAGGCATATGTCGACTGCGCGTGTGGTTAGCTTCAAGATCGTGAATGGATGGGAAAATTTCAAGGCTGCACTCACACTGTACTTCGCAATGTTATTAAGTTTATTAATAATTACATCAACACTGCCATTCTTGTCTGATCCAATATAAACCTTTGACTGGCTGGATGATTTTACAATTTTGCTGTCTGTCATGGTCTGCAGCTCCAGGACTACGGCTAGTTTCAGAAACTCGTCGATTAATTCTTCCCCATGATAGATCCAGATGTCGCGATCATTATACTTCTTGATAGTATCTGGATAAAATGTGTCATCTGAAGCTGGGTTAGGTGAGCGTGTGTGTTGAAACGGTTCGTACTGATCCACTTTCACGATTAAATCGCTTTGAAACTAATAATATCTGAGCAGTTATTATGGCAAAATATCGTATTGGAATGGCATACCTCAGTTGACCAATCGCTATATGTATCCCCTTCATCATCCTCATCCTCAGAATCTGGTTCCTTATCACCACCCTCCTGTACAATTATCGCTTTCATGATCTGATTCATCTCTTCTAATAGGGGTATGAGATGTCTTTCTGAAGAGAGCTTGAAATAATGATCCTGGTCGAGCCATTGAATATAGCCATCCTAGTTTACTATCAGCGACAATGTTTTGAAAGGCCAATGACTGTTGTGTATTGGTATAGGAGGCATTTAAAGCCGGCTGAAGAAAATTTTATATCATCTGCGCTGGGTCTGCAGATGTAAAACAACATTAGAGACCATGCTCCAGGGTCGTCTTGAGAAGTCGTTTGCTATATTAAAGAGAATTTTTTCAAGATGTGGCATGATGAATGTGCGAGAATGTATTTCATATAGATTAAGAAGAAAAACCACCACTTACAGCACGCATTCGGTCTCTTTTCTCTGCGAAGCGCTTCTCAACTTCCATAACTCCTGCTGGCTTGAAGTGCCATTCCGAAGCAATAACGACAGTTGAAATCCCACTTCTCGCAAGTGTTTCTACATCACTGATATCGGACAAAGCATCAGTAGCGGATGAGTTGCGCGCAGCTCCTTCCCTGGTATCGGCGCTCATTTTCGATAGAAGCCTTTCGACGGCAGACCTCGATTCGTTGTCAGCAGTTATAACAAGAGTCCTAGTAACGCCGTCGAACGCGTATAAGGGAATAATGAGACCAAATGCAATATCAGATCCACATAACAGAAATTTGAAGATGAACTCAACCAAGTGGACTTATTACTGTTGTCGTGTGCGTGGGGGCAATATTGCAATGGCAAAATAAATAGAATTGGGTTGGTGATTGAGGAAGGAGGGAAGTCAACAGACGATATCAATTCGGGCTAGTGAGAAAAGCGGCCTCGTCAAAACAAGTGAAAAGTGAAAAGTGTTATCGTAGAAAATCCATCAGAAGAACGATGTTAATAGTTTAGGTTCATGTAAATTTAATAAATGCGATCGTTTGCTTACCAGTGACGCGGGTACTTGCATGCGCCAGTTGCTGCACGGCTTTACACTTCTGTCGCATGCGGCATGGCGTGTGAAGTATGAAAGTAAGACGCACCGTCAACAGAGATAGAAGAATCGGCGAATCTATCCTTCACTTCTACATCAAGTTATGATTCGAAATCAAAGTAACTATCGCGCAATGCAATCATTGAAAAGAAAATCTAGTTCATTCAATCATCACCAATAACCCTGGCAAATCTAACTCTGATGAACTTCCCAGTGTTTGCCCCCATGTACAACAATTCTTAGATATGATGGTCCCAAGTAGACACAAGAAAGAAACTCCTTAACACCCTGGGCTTTGTCGCCCAAGTTCAACCCGAGATACCAAAACCATAGTGTCTAATGTACAAAAGCTCAGAAAATACAACTGTATCCTGTTTCTCCAATGCAATGCAGTCTTTGATCTCGCTGGAGCGCTCGGAGGTAATATCGCAATTTAATGCAATTCGAAAGTAAATGGTTGGTGTTTGTGTGTGTGCGTGTGCGTGTTTTGAGATTACAGAATTCGAGTGGAAAGAGGGGGTGTTTTGAGTCAGTAAATTTTTTGCCAGTCCCAGACTTGAGTTGGGTAACCGGGCTCCTTATTCGGCACCTTTGACGTATTTTTTGACATTTAGTGCCCATTTAAGCTCCCCAAGAACCTTCTGCGTCTCCGCAATAATCTCCTCATTAGCATTCTGCTGTCTAGTTGCATTCTCTTTGATATTGACGAGAGACTGCTCCTTCTCTGCCTTGTACTCCTCATATTTCCGATCAACGTCATCCTTTTCTTTCTGCAGTGTTCTGAGTTGCTCGGCTTGCTGTTCTGCAAGTCGTTTCAGCATACTAATCTTCTCGTCGTCGGCCCTCCTTTCCTTCACAATGGTTGTGATCTCCTTCTCTAGCTTCGCCACTGTTCTATTGGCGGCCTTTTCCTGGTCCTTCCAATGGTTGGTCATGACATTATTTCTTCCCTCGTACAGATCTGCCCGGCTCTGAGCCTCTTCGACCTTTTCTTTGCATTCCTTTTCCAGTTTCTGCATTTCAGTCTTCCAAAATCGCTCACTCTCCGTGGCTTTCTCGGCCTTAAGTCGTTCCGCATCAATTCTTTCTTTGGCATCTGCAAGCTGTCGCTCCCTCCTCTTTAGAACAGTTGAATTCATAGCAGCATCACGCAACTTCCGTTCCCACTCCTCATTTTCTTGAGCGAATCTGCTCTCCGCCAGTCTTGCTTGATCGAGAGCCTCTTCCGCTCTCAGCCTCTCAATTTTGACATCACGCTTCAACATGTCATTTTCCTTTGTAAGTCGCTCTATCACTCTGCCCGACTTCCCCAAGTTTGCCTTCCCAATAGCTGAGTTAAAGTCCTCGCCATCATTCGCGGAGCTTTCTTCCACAACATGTACATTGCTACTGGAGTACTTGGTAGGACCGAATTCGGTAGATATACTCCTGACAACTCCTCTGTGCATTCCTATCGCCGACGGATTTTGTCGACTAAGTGGTGGTTTTGAGCCATTTATAGAATTGTAGCTAGTCTTTCTGGGGGTAATAGGTGTAGTAGACTCGTTTTGTGATTGAGATTGCGCAGTCGGGCGATCGTCGTGAGAATTTGGCCGAGAGTCATCAGAGGGTACGGATCTAATTGTGCCCGTCAAGGATTTAATTAAGGACGGATCCGTGTTGAGGTGAGGCATATTCATTGCGCTGGAAGAGAGTATCGTGAGAGGGGCATGTGTAGGACTTTGCATCCTGCTAATATGGGAGGACTCGAAATCTGGTAAGAACACTGGTTAGTCATTGTTCAAGATTGAATAGAGTACCAAAAAAACTGTTTCCTAAGTAGAGGGAGTTCCGCATAAAGAGACAAACAACCATTTATTAGACCAGCAGCTGTTAATCTTTTTCCAATGTTTCCAATTCTTCTTCACTTTATTAAAACTCAAGGTGCAGATCATGATAATCTTGCGATAAGAATTCTGGATCATAATTAAGAATGTAAGCTTACCTATACTTTGAGAATCTGTATGGGTACGATTATTCCGACTCAAAGATGTATCCACTGGAGGAGTTTCTGCGTGAGTTTGCATTGCTCATTTCTCCTTTTTTTTCCCAATCTAGGATAATGCTATCAAGCAATACACAACTTCCATGAGTTTGTTTGAAGTTATGTGCAACCTTTTATGCGTGCAACGAAAACAATACTTTGGATAGATATCCGTCTCTTCTTTCGTGGGGTAACAAATATGGCGAATGATGGAAAGAATGAGCTTTCTACCTAAGTGGGCTGGTTGGATATTTAATTATAAACGATATATCGTAGACAACGTAGTGAGTCTGAGTCGCTTTTAGAGAGTAATTACTGCATTGCATGTCTTTCCCAGGAATAAATGCTTTTTGAGTTTACAAGATAATCGAAAGGCCGTATGATTATTAAGTCTCATCCAATGGATTTGGCTGGCCGAGCAACGAATCATGTAAGCCCCAGTGTTTGAAGTATTAGAAACGGTCTAACCTGTCAATGGCGGTAGGGGGTTGACAAAAACCGTGAGAACCTACTCCGTTAGAGAGAGTATGCTTGCTTGCCGTGTTACTGTGTTAATTATACAGTCAGTCCTAGGAAAGTAAGTTTATGCTTAGGTATGTATGATGTACGTCAGAGAACATCCAAGTGGATATCCACGATCTACGAGTATGCTACGGGTACTATGTAGCTAATAAGTTTACTTACAATGTACGATGTGTTGGGTCTAATACATACGGAGAGAGTATCTGCTGGGTGGGTACTTGTACTCTCCTAGGTGAGCACGTGATAGTACATGGTTCAAATCAGGATTTCCCCGATTATTATGATTATTATTATTCTATGCCATTTTGTTTGTACGAAGCATACATACTACACGTCCTCCAAGTAAATGTAAATTAATCTAGCCAAAATCAAAGCATGAATAAATAGAGGTAGGGTTTGGAATAGATCTATATACCTTAAATTATAAGAAGCTTCCTTTTCCATTTATTTCGAAAAGATCGGTGTTTTAAAGTTTTCCTTCTTTAGAACAAGTGCAATGATTCTCATAAGCCTTGTAATAAGCATCAAAGCCTCAATAGCCCGAGTCGATAGTTCTCCGTCAACAACCTTTGACAGACAACCATCCATATCTCCAATACTTTACTCAAATATACCCTTATTGAGGGTATCAAAGTATGCTTTTTTCTCACTAAGACCCTACCTTCTTTTCCCTTTTTCCTTCCCTTTTCCACTCGATCTTAATTTGGGATCGCAATGTCCATCTTCAACGAAAACAATTGGCGCATTTCCAAAAGCGAAAGGTAGAGCATACATTGACGACTACCCGGAACTTCTTGATGCACCCCAGATCCTACTTGCTGCTTGACACTTCAAAGACACCGGTTTTTGATTGAGATATGGTGCAGCTACCCTTATATCATACATACTGTCTACCGAGAAATTTGTGCAAATTGAGGTCACCGGAATTGTCCAGAAGTCTCATTGTGGAGCATGAAGGTTGCTACGGCTTGAATAACCCTAACCCTAACCCGGATATGATTTTTTCCTTCCCGAAACCGGATATTTAAAAGCTTCATCATTGGCTCAGCGGCCACGAAAACCTATTGACTCCACTGGACTAGCTAGGAGATCGATTCCATAGGTTTACTCTCCTGTATCCATTGCCGCGCTGTCTTGTTGAAATTTTTGGTAAATTTCAATGCCATTTAAACTGTATATGTATATTCGTTAGGTTAGAGATGCAGTCAATCAATCTCCTTGTTGAAGCCCGGATATTTTTATTATAATTAATGTAAGCTTTGTATCATCGGATATTTCTCAACATGATATATACACGCTTCTCGATGTTCAGTAAGAGGCATCTTGTTGCATCTCTATCAGTTTGTCATTTGTCTAGTTTCATTCACATATTTTTGCCCTGATGTATCATAGAATTTGCGTGATATAATGAGTTCAGGACATACAAGCGAGGCAAGTGAAGTGTATCATTTGTCACTTTATATTTGACTTGGCTTGGTCATGAGCGAAATTAAATTCATTCCTCTTCTCAATTCGATGAAGAGTGGCTAGAAGGAGTTGAACTGCCCGTTTACTTGAAGGATGAGACGACCGGCCAACAAGAAAGACCCTTGCAGAATTTACTCATATATCGCCTTGGAGGACGTTCACTCGGGGTCCTCTTTGAGGATATCACAGTTCATGGTGTTTCTGCTGGCGAACAACGCGCTCAGGATATATTACGAACTTCCCAAGATGTTTTCGTCAACTGGCCAACATACTTAATACGCAAAGCAATAAGCTCTGGCCGTTCCACGCATCCCACAAGAAGATCGATACAAGTAGTATCCGGTGTTCTGCCTCTTGGTGAAACGCTCCTAGTCCTTGGATGTCCTGGTGCTGGATGCTCGACTCTTCTTAGTGTACTTGCAAACCAACGTGCGCAATTCGTAGATGGTGAGGCCAGCGTACAGTATGGCGCAAATGGGGCGGATGACATGAAAAACCTTTACGGGTGAGAGTTGGCTTTGAACAACGAGGATAATATTCATTTTCCTATACTAAAAGTTCAAAATACCATGAAGTTTGCAGTTTGCACTACGCCTAAGCAGGCCAATGTCCAATCTGAACACAGATGCTGAGTTTGCCGAACACTGGACTGACAAAATCCTCAGTTCTCTTGGCATCAACACACGAAATCCACATTTGTTGGTAATTCTTTCGTTAGGGGTGTATCTGGTAGTGAACGCAAACGTGTATCATTGGCTGAAGTTCTAACCGCTGCTCCTGCCGTCGTTGCATGGGATAATCCACTGAGAGGTCTCGATAGCTCATCTGCCCTCAGCTTCCTAGGGCTTCTAAAGGGGATGTCAAGGGCTACTGGAATTTCCAATATTGTTACTACTTACCAAGCTTCTGACGTATTTACAGAGAATGCTTTGATCATGTTCTGCTCTTGTATGACGAATATCAAATCTATTCGGGCCCTGCTGGCTATACTGCTGAACGTTATTTCACCGATCTCGGTTTCGAATGTCCTCCCCGTCAGACAACACCAGATTTTCTGACAGCTATCAATTCGCCAGACGAACGTCGTGCAAAGGTTGGACATACCCCCTCCCCCCCACCGCCGCTTGATCCTGCTGGTCTTGCTGATGTGTTTCGAAAAGGCTCACACTACCAGGACCTCCTGGGAGAAATTGGATAATTTCGTGAAAAGCATAGTGAATTGGTGAGTGCCGAAACCTTCAACTCCAAAGTAGCTGTGTACAAACATAAGTTTAGTCACCCAATGGCTCTCGCGCTCAGGTCATTCCCCACTCAGATTATGGTTGCTATGCGACAACATTACCAACTTGTCTGGGGAGCTCGGAGGTGACTTGCATTATTCTCGCTTAAATGCGGTAAACGCTCTTATCACAGGTTCCGCATTCTACAAAAAAGATTTGACAGCGACGGGGGCGTTCGAGCTTAGTTATGCTGTCTTCTTTGCCCAGATATACTTCTGTCTAAACGCTCTGGGGGAAACAGTTTCCACAGAACGTTCTTTCACGAAGAATCCTCCAAAAGCAGCACGCACTAGGCATGCTGCATCCGGCTGTTTCTGCTATTGTTCTCATTATTGCCGAGCTGCCGGTGTGTTTCGCGCAGACCATTCTTTTCACCATACCATATTACTTCCTCGTTTTTGCAAACCCAACAGTAGCAGGGTACTGGGTTTTTGAACTTGTAATCTTTGTGTTCTATGCTAGCCAGTTGGCACTTTTCCGAATGCTGGGTGCATGGTTCCCGAATGTACCGGTCGATCTTCTTTTGGGAGGTGCAGCCATGCCGGTCGGATTAAATCATTCAGGTTATGGCTCAACGTGGCCAACGCTAATGGGATGGGGCTCTTGGATCCGTCGAATCAGTCCAAGTCTATATGTGCTGGAAGCGACAATGGGATTTATACGAAAGATGACACTCTTCACTGTACTTCTGATCAAGTAGTCCCCGAGTGGGTTAGGACACGAGGTAGGTAGCAAATTCTCTGATATGTCTTCTGCCGGTTTTTTGTTTTGCAGCAAGACGAAAATATTCGATGAAACTAACAAGATTCAACAGAGCATTGCCCTGGCCGACTAACGCTGTTCTATCTCAGGAAGCTCTCCGGGCTCTTCTATCGTACCAGGCTCAACGTATCTACTCACCCATTTCGATTATCGCCCATCTAATGCGTGGCGGAATTTGGGCTCGTCTTGGTTTTCTGGGCTATCTATACAGATTTGACACCTGTAGTTTGACTCTGATGGCAAAGAAGCGTGGAAGGAGTGGCAGAAGTCGTGTATTCAAGCGGGGAGCTGTCATCTCTGACAATATCCGTGGCGACGAAGATTGCGCGGAAAAGACTCTGATTTGGAATCTCAAGGGAACCTTGCTACTATCCACCCTCAGGGCAATGATCAGACTTTGAACGACTCAAGTAGTACTCTTCCCACGAACGGCGCTAATTCGACTGAAAATCCGGCAAAAAGTTCTCGAGTGAGTTATTTCAATGATCTATTTGCCAAAATAAAAGTTTCCCTACTAATACGAAATAACAGGTCTCGTTTACCTTTTCCAATGTCTCGTATCACGTGCAACTTTATGAAGAGAACCGACAGCTACTGACAGACATAAGCGGATATTTCAGGCCTGGTCAGCTAACAGCTCTTATGGGAGTGCCAGGTGCTGGGAAAACAACTCTCCTGGACACTCTTGCTCAACCCAAAGATACGGGTATCGTGAACGGTAACATGATGATTGGAGGTCGGCCTGTAGCCCATCTAGGAGCAGGATTCTCTCGGGCTTGTGGATTCCGCGTGCAGCAGGACGTTCATGATTCGGGAGCTACAGTCCGCGAAGCTTTGATCTTCTCGGCGACGATGGGAAGGCCAATGTCGGTATCAAATCAAGATAAGGAAGCGCATGTTGACGGGTTCATGGATCTACTGGGGCTTAGATCAATCGCCGACGCTTTGGTCGGCGTTCCAGGAGAGGGAGGTCTGGGGGTCGAGAAACGGAAGCGAGTTACGATAGGTGTGGAGTTACACATGTGGTGCGTCCAAACAACTGATGGTGGAATGGCTCTTACGTTTAATGATATGCCTTCTTTTTATTCCGCGTGGCTTTTCTGGGCCGATCCCCCACGCTACTGGCTGGGACCTGCTATTTCGAATGGAGTCCACTCCGCCCCTATCATTTGTTCTGCAAGCGAAATGATGATTTTGCATCCTCCTGTAGGACAAACGTGTGGTCAACATCTCGCGACCTACCTCTCGGGGACCGGGATTGACAGCGCCAGTAGAGGATATCTCTCCAATCCTAATGCGACAGAAAACTGTAGCAAATGTCCCTATCAAAATGGGGACGATTATGCGGTTTCGTTCTCGTATTTTTATAGCGAGAGGGTGGGGGATTGGGGAAACCTTACGCTGTTTTGTTTAAGCACATTGGCGATCGCCTTTTGGGTTAGTTGGGGGAGGTTCGCGAATTTGTAAGTCCCTTCGCTGAAGTTTTATGGAGTTGGGGAAGAAGGGGAAATGAATTGGAGTGGAAAAGATATGGTTAGTTCGTTATGCAGGGAATGATAATAAACAATAGAAGAATGTTAGCATTAAGGGAGAGGGCGAAGTAGATTGGGATAAATTGGTAACATCTATAGACAACAGAAAAATATAGTAACTAGACTTCCATTTTCATTATAGAATTTTCGCCCATCGATATCAACCAAAGCGACGTTGAACAACGATAAAGAATGATCTTCAATCCAATGTTAGTAATGTTACTTCGTAGAATGAAAACTCATCTGGCACCTGATCGCATGCAAAGGTATGAACAAGAAATGACATGTTATAATTCTGGTGTGCACTACGTATATTGTTCTAGAACCTGCCTTCTGAATTTCTCCCTTTTCTCTCATTAACTCCCTTCCCTTTTATCCACTAGAGAAAAGAAGCTAACGTTCCTTCCTCCCTCCAAAATCCTCTCCCTCAATATCAAAGGGCTTCAAAATCTTACAATAATATGATATAACAGATCAAAAGATAGTTTAATGTAGAAACGCCACTCACTCCCTTGTACAGCATACAAAAGTTTCTACAGAGACCACATGCAATTAGTAGAATAAGATACTCGCTCGGGGTTAACAGATCATGTGAGAAAGCCCCAGATCTTAGGCGCCTGTCTTTCAGTTCTACAGATATACAACGTCAAGGTCTCATTTCACGTTGATGTTTTATATTTTCCGCTCATGATACGAATAATGCGAGTTTGCAATATCCATACCTATAGTTATAAAAAACTACTTCGCTTTTTAATGGCCATTTCATACTCCGTTTCATGTTACCTAAAGTTGTGACGTACATTATAAATTGATTCGTCGCATATCAGATTCCTTACGATGCATCCATATTATATCAAGCCAAATCATATATTTGGAAGATGAACAATTTCACCCCTCCAAATCGTCATGGTAATCACATATGCGACGTGATTGACAGACACGTAAAGCCCCAGAAAACATAATACACGCCCACAACTCATAACAAGCCCCACGGCACACTATTTCCATTTGACATACCATAGTCTGAAAAGATCTGACCGTTGATATTAGCCCACTGATGTGCACTTTTATTGCTATTGTCGCTTGTATTCTTCGTAGCCGCAGCTTCATGTGTAGGCATTTGTTGCGGTGTTGGTCCCTCGAAGCCAGAAAACGGCATGAAAAGAAAGTCCGAATTATGAATTTTTCTTGAGTTTGATATTGCTGAAGCTGGTCAGGCTGTGATTTACTCCCGTAATTTGAAGAGGTGGAGAGATTGACATCAGAAGCATCGTGTAGTGGGCCCGGTGTCTTATCCATAGATGTTTCGGCGGCAGAGTGGAATATCGGTGCATTTGCAGTTGTGTTTGCGAGCCATGCGAACTGTCCAAGTCGTGTATCCAGCTCATTATCAATATCATGTACAGTCTCAGTGTGCTCCTGAATAGGGTCGTATAATGGGTCTGTACTATAAGCAGCTGTTCCATTGTCATCAGATCCATCATCTGAGCTAGGACCTTTGGCGAAGCGAAAAGCATCTTTGGCCACACGCATTATACGTGAGCTCAGCGTCCCTCCAACCTTAGTCCCAGGATTCTCCATGAAATTCAAACAACGAAAGCCGTCTTCAACAGCTTTGGAAGTAACTGCGACACTACCGGAGCAACTCTTTTTGGGTCCACCGATGACATCATATAGCAGGGTAAGACAAGCGCCCACGATATTATACTCCAGAATCTTGCCTCAGTGACGTTGCGCGAGTATTATAGGCATCGAGCGCGAGGGCAATGAGTTGCTTCGATACGGACATAGCCTTTTCAGCATAGCCAAATATATCCGTGCAGCCTAACTCCTAGGCTGCGGTTAGAGCTTCAGCCTTTGATGCATATTTACACACAAAGACTAATGCTGGACGATAAGAAGAATAATGCAATGAGAGTAATACAATCCAAGATGGGTACGTTGAGCCTCATGCCATAGGTGAGAACTAGGAGGCACCGCATAGTCAAAAAATGTAAAAAAGGAGGAAGATCTCCCATCGCCTTCTCCAAGGCTAACTCACACTTGCGTGTGTCATGGGGGATATTGGCGGATTCTGTTGGACTCCGCCGTGAAATTATATACCACTATTGATGCGAGCGGCCGCACGGCTAGGGTCGCCATAGAACGGACGTATGCCATATCTGTGTTTTCTTCTGGGTTACCATACTCCATCTCCGAGCTTGATAAATCTTCGGGGAAAGCAGTGTCAATAAAGTCATCTCTCAAGCAGGATGCCCGACCGTGATATAGAGATACGAGCTTTTCCGTCGAGTAAAGATTCCAAAATATTACCCGGAGACGATGCATGTTGGGACGGGTGCTGTTGGCGACCTGTGCCCTATTCATGCCTAATGTAAGCGCATTCAGGGCCGCAAGGCCTACGTAGAGACAAAACTCATTTGGACGTATTATTTCGATGGCATATATAGATTTTAGATGGAGTAGGTGAACACCTTTGAGGGAAGCGTCCTCGAAGGCCGAATCGGACAGCATCGCACGTGATGACAATTAGGTTGTCCATCTAGCCATAACCTAAGCATCATCGTCGGGAGAAAAACTTGACATTACCGCGCCAACCACAAGTACCTTGAGAATTGTGTTTTTACGAGGTGACTTGCTACTATACTAGGCGTCTCGCTATGGTGGTGGGGGCTCCCAGAATGACTGCCAATCTTCGCGGATTGCGCGCAATTGAAGGAAGGGCCATTGTTGATGAGCAACCTTGAAATAGGTGCAAATAAAACAATCCTCAAGATCTTTCCTTAGATGGACGGGCAAAGATGTACCGCCCTCATTAGGATCTTGCCCCCTCATTGGGAAGTTGATATTCGGGACGCTCAGGTGGGAGAGCAAATTGGTCCAAGCCTCAAACGCGCATCGCCCCTAGCCGGTCATTGCTTGAATCTTTCGTGCGATAAATACACTGGTAAATGCTTGAAATGGGGCCAGATTGGATGCTGGCCCATAATATTGAAATGCTCCCGAGCCAGTCTGGCATACTCCAATACCGGACGAATGTAGTTCTCGACGTCCCTTGACTGCAAGCGGCCCGTTATCGTCAATCGTCATGGGACGTTGAATTTCTGGATGTATCGCTATAGGCGACGCTGTTGGCCCATCTCCCAAAGGCTGTCCTTGAGCTTCCTCAAGAGAGTCCAAATCAAGGCGAGGTCTCTTGCTTTCCTAACTCGTGACTTCAGTGGCGTGTACGAACACTCTCGATTGTGCTTAACACATGAAAAGCATGGTGCATTACCAGAACAGTTTTCTTCTTTATTTCGGCAGTTTTTGCAAGTGCTTAAACTTAGTACAACAAAGCCAGACGAATTGAATGGGGAGATACTTATGTATTGGCTGCTCGCTCGGCTGCCCCCTTTCCCCTTCCGCTTTCTACACTGGTAGCACGATTAAGAGATGTGTTTAGAGAAGAGGTGGCCTGTATGGTTCCATTAGGCGTTGACACACTTATGAGTGTTGTTGGAACTCCGGTTTCCATCTGATCAAGTTGATATTAAGTTGGTGATACTCGTGTTTACGTTTTTCTGCAGTTTTATCTTCTTCGATCACGATTGAGGACGAGCACAGCTTAGTAAGTATACACGTGATTCTGGCGAGGAATGTCAACTCAATGGAAAGGAGAGTCAAAAAATGGGTTTGGCTGATAAAGGATTAAAGTCTTATTAGTATCGATGCTTTCAATGGCTCCAGTTCATATACATTACCCATTCCTTGCAACGAGGGAGCACAACGCAAACTTCATCGCTCATAGGTTCCACCAGAAAGTACGAGTCTAGGGTAGGTATATCAACCATGATGTACTTGCTTGATAGATCAAGGTAAAACCTGCGATATAACTGGAAATGTTTAATAAGTTATGTACCGCCACGTATCGGTTTCCGACGCCGGGGAATTCTTGATCATACAATAATGTGCATATATCCTTTTTGACCCCCAGCCCAATCTTAATTCGTGTCCTGTGAAATCCTTTATACGCCGATTAATGCTGCAATGCGAGAATTGCTAAACTACAAGAAGGACATAGAAATTTGAATTAGAAAAATATGCACCTATGCGCTGATGATCATGCCATTTGATTTCGTTTCCTCGACATCCTCTTTGAGTCGGTCCTCAAATCCTGGGCGCCATTTTTTGAGATATTTGGCGGCGATGGGTTTCGCATTATCGTCTTCCAGTGTTATTAGTACGGCCACAATGAAGAAAGGAATAAAATCTTACAGGTGTTCCAAATATCCTCAACCGCATCGAGAGCCAAGTCTCGCACCGGTGGCCGCATCATGACCAAGTAAAGTAGACTGGTTAGCGATAAATTGACCATTGTTGGGTCTTTGCAGAGCCCCTTGATTTTGTTCAACACCTCTGGACTCAACCCGGGAATCTCGCTCAAGAACCTAGTTAAGACTTTGTCCTTCGCATCAAGATATATAGAAATTCCATCTAATACCTTGAGCGTCCATTTCTCATAATGTAGCACCGCTGAACCATCTCCCAGCTTCATTTGTACTTTGTCGTTGTACCATTCTTCACACAGCCAAGCGACGGCGATGTCAATTCGCTTTCTGAAATCTTCCAGGATGTATACAAGAAGAGATTGCCGAATGGTATTGCTCAAGGATAATCGCTCAGCATCTGCCGATTCATATTTGACAGCGTCTGAGGACTCTTCGAGACCAGCCCCAGCACGCGTTGCAAGGCGCGTAATGATAGTAATCCATGCATCTCGGTCATAGGCACTAGCTGCTAGTCTATTTATGCCAGCCTTTGTCTTTCTTACCGCGGGTTCCTCTAAGGTCTGCATCACACCGAAGACTCGAGAGACAGTACCTTGGCCAACCAGGGCCGCCTCCTCGGCATTTAGAGACGGAGGGGGCGGTAACGTGAACGGTCCAAGTGCTACATTTGCAACCTTTTCGATATCTACTTTAAGCTCTTCGGGTGGTGAACTGTCTAATTTGTTCAAAATTTGTTCCGTGTCTTCGGCATTGTAGAAATCAGGGTCGTAATCATCTTCGTCTTCTTCTACGCCCAGTGGAGCCGTTTCAGGGTTGATTTCTTCGGGTTTTGATTCTGAGAGAGCTTGAAGTCTTGCTTTCACGCCCTAATTGCCACATGAGTAATCGTGCAAACATATCATTCAATTTGGGAAATCTCACGCTAATAGCCTGTTCAATGGTGTCCGTATCTATCTTCTGGAGAATTGTTATACCAATCTTGACAACTAGGTCTTCTGACAAGAGTGCAACATCAAATCCCTTCAGAGCTTCATCCGTCGTGATGGTAAAAAGCTCGGCGATTGTGTGATTTCCAGGTTCTAGTGGTGGTATATGTAGTCGAGCAGACTTAACTTGCGCGCCTAGCTTTTGACGTTTGGCGGGATCTAGGCCGTCCACAGGTTTGGGGGGCCCACGCTTTCTATTTCCCTCATCAAAGATTTCCGTTTTAGAGCGCATCATTCGTTCGACATATTGCTGGATTCGCCCATTGAGTGGGTTGTGAGGGTCCCTACAACCATCAGTTTAGAACAACCATACTTTTACAGGGGCAAAAGGACATACCGCTTGCTGATATGGATAAGTAGTGATCTAGTAGTCTTTTCCATAGATTTAACCATAACGCGCAATTTGGGGGTCATTGGAGAGTTGGCTAGTTTCAGGGGATTGAAGTTTAAAAGAACATTTAGAATTTTATTTGCAATATGGGGACGGGCTCGAATCAAGATAGAAAGAGAATTCAAAGTTGCATCAACAAGTACAGCATCGCTAGGCATGTCAGTTTCTAAATTGGGGGGGGCACGGGGGGAAGATGAGTTGCAATGAGCCCGACATACCTAGAATTCTCTTGAAAGACACTGAGGAGTCTATCGAGAAGGCCTGACGCTTCTGCTTCAAGGTTTCGGGGAGGAAGAACAGTATGGTTCGGAGGCACCATAGATAGAGACACCTGAAGAGGATCACCACGCTAAACAGAAAATAACATTAGCATCTTGCCTTTTGGAAAATGCGAGATACTTCTCATACTCTAGAGTCTGCATCGGGGCCTGTTGTTTGAACCAACACAACCCTCTGCGCAAACTTAATGCAGCATATCCTGATTCCTGGCTTCGCGTTATCCCACATTCGAAGTATTCGAGTTTTGATTGCGGCCATGCGATCCCAGGTTGGTATATCGTAAGGATTGTTAATACTATTTGAACACACTAATTAGAACCAAGTCTAGATTCGGCGGCCATTGCTTGACGCCATCCAAAGAGAAGAAGATAGGAAGATTGTGAGAATGGTAAAATCTAAGTCATGGCTATAATGGACAGAAATTAACATACATCCATCGAACGACAAGCGGGTATATGCTAGCTGCTGTTTGCACAATACTCTTAACTACTGCACTATCTTCGTGCGGATTCTCAATCATGCCCTTCAATGTATCAAGTACGACCAAGCTCAATGTTTCTTTCTGCGGCGATGGTATGGTTGGACTTGAAAAGGTCTCTGCAAGGAAATCTGCGCCCCATCTGCGTAATTCCACCCTCGCGGATGGTCCAATAATTGGTAGTATTCCTTGAATGATCTGAGTATAGTAGTTGGCATCTGAGAGCACAAGTTTTCGAGCATCATTCAATTGATTGATTTGTTGTTCGACAGTTAAGGTAGCCATGACGATGGAGGTAACCTTTCAAGAGCTGTGGGGAAAGAAGTCGAATATGATCTACGATGGATTGTACTGTGCAAGCTGCATGTGAGAAAGGACTATACTGATATCCACTATATCGATTCGTTGAGTTTGCAGTAATATTGACTACAAACCATTCTGCGCAGCTGTTGTTGAAAGAATCAAGGCTGACAAACAAATTGTGTTTCTTTGATGCGATAATGGTTGAAGGTAAACGCGACCCTTTTTACGAGTATAAGTTGCGCGATATTGGCAAGCACCAAATCTTAACAGAACTGTACCTACCCACGCTACCTACCTACCTGGGCATGTTTCAAGGTAGCCTTATCGATAAGGCTGGATCTCATAAACTCCATCACTTGGGAATTTCTTTTCGGAAAGTGGCGCCATTGAATCATATCAATATACCAGTTGACAAAAAACTACAATTCAAAATGCCGTTGTAAGTTTTATTTTCATTGTAAACAATTGAATGCTGAATACTAATAAAGAACCATGATAGAGTTCCTAAGTCTTCCTATTACGATAAGAATTACAAACAATCTGCTGCCCTCATTCGAGCGCGAAGACCATATCTTGTTAAGAATGCCTTGACAGGGGTTGGCATTGCTGCATTTGCTTTTGGAGTTTGTAAGTATCTGCGAGAGTGTTCCAAGTCAGTTCACAGTAATAATCATCTATAGTTGCGTTCACTATTAGAGCAGTTTCGCAAGACGACTTTGAAGATGTCAAAGTACCAGCCGCACCAACCACCCGAGATTCTTGACTCGATTGAGAAGATATGACTGAGACCAACAGCGCTCCTGCGAGCTAAACTCTATACCCATGGCGATGACGACTTCATAATACAAAATCGAACGGATCACGGTCTACAAGAGTCACAAGTAGATGCAATGATTACTATGGGAGGCGTTTGGATGAAGGGAAACCCTCGGGAAACTCTAAGGGCCTCAAGGTTGTAGCTTGGTAGATTTGTAGCCGCACTTTTTAAAATACAGATGGAGATAGCATTATTGCAATACCGCCTAAAAGCTAAATCGAATTATATGCCATATGAATGGCTACCATCACTTCCCAGAACGCCGAACCGAATAAATGCTTTTCTGCCGTAACACCAACCACGCACCTTGAACCATATATTTGCGCCCTCGAGGCGCCTTCGTAGTCATTAAAATTTTACTTGTAGACATGAAGCCTGAGTTCGATTTTCTGGAGATGCGCTAGTCACTCACGGTGGAGATATGCGGGTCATCTCTTGTACCACATCCTGCAAACCGGCGCGTGATTTCTGGTGGATTTGATTACTGGCTACAGGTGGAGCCTGATGATTATGCTGCTCGTTGGAGATAGATAACAGCGGATGAGGAGGCCTAGTCTGCTTTGGCGATAAGGATGGCTGTCGACTGCCTAATGGTGATGGTACGATGGTATGTGAGTGTGGATTATTAGAAAATGGATTATGCGGAGAAACTCTTCCACCAGACGTTATGTATCCATTAGTATGGTGTAGGACTGATGTTGACATGTTAGAAAAGGTTCCCGAGATAGGGCCGCCTTGTTGATGAGAATGACGACGAGGCTGTACTTGAACTTGCGACAAAGGACTTGTGGTTCTTGGTGTAAGCTGGGCTGACGTTTGACGGTGTATCAAATGGGAGTGGGAAGGATGCTGGGGATTTGCCCAAGGTGTTTGTTCAATGAATTGCTCTTCCGCTGGCCTAAATCGCGATGTTGACCTTGCGGTTCGCAATGCAGCAATCTCTTGCAGCGAAAGATTTGCAGGCTGATGCACATATCTAGTCCCCTATGAAGAAGCCCCGTCAGCTTGCCTGTCCCTTTTTCGACAAATAATGTCATTCGGACTAAATCCAACCGTGGCTCCCAAATAATGCACTTACTCCCATCTTCTCAAAGTCCTCCTCAAGTTCTGCAGGTGTTGCTTGTGACATCGATGGAGCCGCTGGAAATCCGACATGTTTTGCAATACCCGAGAGAATAGAGACTTCGTTGGAATATGCTACCTGGTTTTGAACCTGTTGCGATCTTCGCGTGGGATAGTTTAGAGTGTACTCGGGTACGCCGGTGGAGTAGTTCCTTCTATCATGTTGTATCTCATACCATTGTTTACCTAGTTGCTCCATCTTGGTCTCTCGAATCTCTCTTGCTTCTTGTCGATATTGAATAAGAATCTGGCTCCTCCTCGCAACAGCGTAGGTTTTCAGAGTCTGTAGCTCATATTCACGCAGTTTCTCTGCGACACGGATCCTTTCATTTCTCCGTGCTTCGACAGGCTTCATCTGTTCAAGGAGATCGGGATGTGTAGGATGGTCTTGTCGGAGCATCGCCTCCTCTCGACTTATCTGCTCGAGGCGTGCATCGTATAACCTATAAATATATAAGCGAATGAAAAGGCGATCAAAAGTGTAATCTGACCTATCCCTAAAGACTGCGAAGTCCTTCTCAATACCTCCAAGTTGATCAAAGGCGCTTATCTTTTTCTCCACTGTTCGAATATGCGTTAGAATAATTGGCATGTTTAATTCTAACTTGCTGCGACAAAGACTCACATTCTTCTTCTGACTTCAATACGAGATCTGCTTCATCATCTTCCTCATTTTCTAGTTGGTCCTCCTCGCCGTTTCGCGTATCATCTTCGCCATTAGTCAGGATGCCATTCTGTATACTGTCTGACTCGTCCTCAATATGTGTGCCATTCTCCACAGCCTTTTTCTTCTTCCTGCCTCGTCTTTTGGGTGACAATGGTATGCTAGCGTTTTCAGTGGCTTCGTCATCAGGAAGCATGGTCTCTGTCACATCCACAAGAGCCTGCTCCTGTGGTCCATCGCCCTCTTCGCCTGATATATTTCCACTTATTGTATTTGATGCATCTTCTTCTGCGGGTAAGTCATCGTCAATTGCAAGATCGTCGCCTTGATTAATTATAGAGCCCGTCCGCTTGGGTAAAGGTTCACCAAAACTGTCATCGAGCTCCCCACTGCCCATTATTGATCGCTTGCGTTTTCTCGAATCGATTTCGGAAATTGATAATGCTCTCCTTCCTTCGCCCGCAGAATCTTCTAATGCCGTACGAGCTGTCGCTAGGTTGCGATCCAGCTCGACATCATCATGGCGGGAGCTTTTAGGGCTATCATTGGAGATTTCAACATCCTCGTCAGATAACTGATCTGCGTCATCTTCATCTGCATCTCCCTCATCTGCCATAATCTGGTTGTGTATTTTGCTTGGACTGCGCTCGTACGAATCGGCGTCATTACGGGAATTCAGAACCACATTCTTTTGAACTCTTAGCTTGTGAGGGGATTCTTCCAGTCGCTCTGTCTCTGCTTCAGAATCATCATCCTCGGAAGGGTTACTAAGGTCGTCAGAAGCTTCGGCATCGTCATCATTTTCTTGCTCGGCATCTTTGTCTTCAATATCACTCAAACTGCTGGAGCGATCTTCTTCCACCTCGAGGTCGCTGAGCTCGTCGTCAACCGAAGCTTCGTCGGGTATGATAGGATCAGCCGTTAACTCAACGTCAGTTTCGCCACTCATCTTGAAAGTAATTTAATTGGTAAAAAAATTGTTGTGGTGCTCATGTATTGCCATTGTCGCAAAACGAAGCATTGGGAATCAAGGTATAATTATCGGTAGATCCTCGGATATGAAAGGCGGTCATCAGCTAGCGGCAGTAATAATCCAAAATCCCTGTAAGCTGCAATTTTTATTTTTTTGATGAAGTCCAGAAATCTCAATATCTTGGGACAGGAAAAATAGCATTTTACCTACACCAATTATCTCAAAAACAGCTTAATCGCAATGGGTAAACTTAGTCGAAGCGATACTACCAGCGAGAAGGAGAAAGTCAACGGTAAAGAAAATGTCAGCAAATCAATTTTCACTGAAAATAAGGCTGTCGACCCTACGCTAGCCTTGCTATTTGCATCAAGTGTAAGTCTTGAGATTCATGCATCGCGCAATTTTGCTGATCAAGATTAGGCCGGTCCTGTACAGGCTCCTCCGAAATCTCGATATCAAGAAGCACCACCTTTGCCTCGTAGAAATGTGGAATCGCAAGAGGGAGGATCATCCGAGGTTTCTAACGATGATGAAGATGTCGAAATGGGCGAAGATGACGATGACTTGAGTAGCATTGATGGTGATCTCGAGGATGCTGAGATCTCAGGTCTATCGGCCGAGGATGATGATATCAACGAAATGCATGACGAGGTACCCGAATTGGACAAATTCATCGAAGCCAAAAACGAGAAACCCGAACGGAAGCGCAAAAGGAAGACTGATGAGCCAGACCTTGAAGGAAAGTACCTTGAAAAGCTGGCCAGGGAAGAAGAAAAGGAAGAGGAAGAACGCCAAGTCGAAAGACGATTGAAACGCCAGAAGTTAGCTGCGGAGCAGAAGCCAGTTTTAGAGGAAGGAATGGAGGAAGATGGTTCAGATGATGAGAGGGAAGATGCCGGATCTGAGAACGAACATGAAGCTGAGGATGATACCGAAGAATCTGGTTCAGAGGAGACAAGTCACCAAAGAAAGACGCCATCCGACGTTCCTCTGCATGAATCCCTCATACCAGACAAAGACGCGAGCGAGCTTGAAAAAGCATCTCGTACTATTTTCCTCGGAAATGTAGCAAGTTCTACTATTTCGTCTAAAGCCGATAAAAAGACCCTTATGTCTCATCTATCCTCCTTCATAGATGATCTTCCCCCTCCCCCAGCTGGCAAGCCATCCCACAAATTGGAATCCCTCCGCTTTCGTTCTACAGCCTACGCCACCGCTGCACTACCAAAGAAAGCAGCTTTTGCTAAAAAGGATATTATGACTGCTACAACGAAAAGCACAAATGCCTACGCCGTCTACTCTACAGCATTTGCAGCCAGAGAGGCCGTCAAGAGGCTTAATGGAACTATGGTACTTGATCGCCATCTTCGTGTAGATGGCGTGGCACATCCTGCAAAAACCGATCACCGCCGATGTGTTTTCGTCGGAAATTTAGGGTTTGTAGATGATGAATCTCTTCTTGAGCAAGATGGAGAAAATAGCCGAAAGCGGTCGAAAATACCCTCTGACATTGAAGAAGGCTTATGGAGGCAATTTGGAAAGGCTGGTGAAGTAGAGAGTGTACGGGTTATTCGTGATGAGAAAACTCGTGTTGGGAAGGGTTTTGCTTATGTACAATTTACCGTAAGTTTCTCTTGTTTTTCAAGATTCTCCAAGCTTATATTGACACGAAAATACAGGACGCAAATGCAGTTGAAGCTGCCCTACTTTTCAACGAGAAGAAGTATCCGCCGATGCTTCCTCGTGTCCTTCGGGTTGTTCGCGCCAAAGCTCAACACAAACAAGTCTCATCTCGACCCACAGCTCGTCAACCTAAATCGACAAAAGGCTCTCAGATTTACAATCCAAAGCTTGATCCAAATCAAGCTTCTTTGCAGGGTAGAGCTACCAAACTTTTAGGGAAAGCTGGTGGCGCAAAATTCAAGAAAACTGGAGCCAATGATACCACACTGGGTTCCAGGGGAGACAAGCAGGTCAGTGGAAACGGAGAAGCGAAGAGTGGAATGGCTGATATCAAAGCACCTGAGAGTTTCGTTTTTGAGGGTTATAGAGCTAGCGTAAGTAAGGGGAAGCCGAAGGATCTAAAGTTGGGAGGAAAGGGTGGTGGAAAGAAAAAGGGCAAACCCAGAACAAGATCGTCAAATAGAGGTGCCGAGTGGAAGAAGCGAGGCTCGAAGTAAGCTCAAATTGTAATCAAAATAATAATGTAGTAGACTAGTTGTATCGATGAATCAAATACCAATGAGAAATTGCAACTTATTGATTTGGTCTTACTCGCCATATGTTATGAATGTAAATCTATGTATATGTAAAAACCGACTTAACCAATATTGAGCGATGCCCCTTCACAATATTGAGTTTTCCGGATTGCGACTTTCACAACCTGCATTGAATTGCTCTTTCAATCGACACTTAAGCTCCTCTTGCTCCAAAAGTGCGGGGCATTGTCAGTAATGATACAACACACGTGATGCCAATCAATTTTTATGGCCGTTTTTTTGCAAAACAACACAAGGTTTTTTTCCCGCGTCCACGTCTCCCTGAACCCTGATCTCAAGATGTCTGGCTTCAGCTTCTCATTTGCTGGCGATGATATAGAGCCAGATTCAACGCAAGATGCGCTTTCATCTGTCTCCGGCCAAGCTGCAGAGACCGGCACCCTTGCACCACGGAAATCCAGCGGGGCATTTCCGGTAGCAGGACAACCACTCTTGCCCCCGACTCATCACACTCTAGAGGAATTCCTTAGGACATTACCATCTCAGATTGCTTATTCTACTTTAGTTATCAAATTAGATGATGGTAAGGAGATTGGAATTCCAAGAAGGGAGTTATGGGATGTGAGAGCGCAGTTGATGGCTGAGGATGAGGGAAATGGGGAAGGTCTTTTTGGATTGGGGAATGATGATGTGAAGACTGGGGTTTACGAAGGAGGGTTCAAAAGCTGGGAAAGCTCGGTGGATTTGGTTAAGGTTCTTAGCGGGAGGGCTGCTGTGGGGGAGGGAAGGAGAAGGGTTTTAGAGGTTTGTATTATGTCGAGTGGAACTTTACTTGTGGTCAAGTCTTTGTGAGTGATTATGCTGACAACCGTAATAGCTTGGTTGTGGAACTGGTCTTCCATCTCTCGCAGTCTTTCAATGGTTCCTGGAGAACACAACCTCTTCCACGTCCGGGCTAGAGCTTGGACTCGCAGACTACAATCCTACAGTCTTACAGCTCGTCACTTTACCTAATTTTCTCCTTTCTTGGGCACAAATCACAAAGTCTGAGTCCTGGGAAGCGGAAGGCGAACTGGATATTGACGAAGCACTTATATCGGAATTCATCTCTGCTCTGGCTTCTCGCAATATTAATATATCACTCTTCTCTGGTGCTTGGTCTCAAGATTTTGTATCTTTAGTGACGGGGAAGATGGATCTATCATGCGAGAACACAATCATCATCGGAGCAGAAACCATTTATTCTCCTGCTGCTTTGAAAGCTTTTGCTGAAACGTTGATGGCATTACTTGAATTAAGCACAGGGCCAAATAAGACGGCGCTGGTAGGGGCCAAGAAGGTGTATTTCGGAGTTGGCGGTTCAATAGAAGATTTTATTGAAGATGTCACAGCGCGTGGGGCTCTGGTAAAACAGGTTAGAGAAGAATCAGATGGGGTTAGAAGAGCTGTTATAGAAGTCGAAAAGGCAGTCTAAACCCTAGAATTGTACATTCATCAAATTCTCTAGCATTGGTGGTAAATTTTCGAATGTGATGACGGCACTATGGAGCTATCTTTTTGTCAGCATCCAAGTACTTTTACTGCTCGCCTAAATCACATTCAGCTATCTATGGATACTTATATTACGACGTTATGCTGTATGGATTAAGGCATGTCAAATATCCAATTTCTTCTAATCATTCTATCCTCCTAATTCATCGTCTCAAATGCGGTGAACTTTCCCCTGCTCCATCTTGGTATCTCGAGGCTGGTACTTGCAGAGCCAAGTCAAGAATCCCCATTCTTGACATATTTCTTCGCTGTTCGCTTTTGCCCGGTTCACTAGTGATGAAAGCTTTTCGAATGCCATGTTTAATCTTGGTAATTTTATATCACGCTAGCATTTGATATAGCTCTATCAGACCTCATCAGAGCGTACATATAACTGTATCTTCAAGACATTCATGGCCAGGTAAACCTTAAATATGTGCTCAGCTCATAACTCTGCCATCAAGTCCTTGGATTCTTGGATGTCATTTCATGACGCTACCACTCCATTCCAACACTTCCATCCATTTAGTATCTTACTCTTGAGCTCTATACTAGTTCAGATTCACTGGCGCAATCTTGATATCATGTCATGACATACCAACGTAGTCCAGTTGTATAGTTCTTAAATGCTTATATGTCATTTATCGATATTCTGCAGAGAAAGGGGACGGCTGTGAAAGATCTTGCCGAATCATCCACCCCCGCGGGACACAGTCAGTTGCCTATCTATGGACAAAATACAACCAACAGTCTGGTCACAGTTCAAAAGAACAACAAATTCCAAACTATATGCTATATTCCGTGCCAGTCTACAGGGTTATGCTCGGCACACACAACAGCCTCATCAGTATGATAAAATGGATGGGGCTAGTCTAAGTGATGTCCCCCTATCGTATAGTATACAATACAAGTAAGTAAGACGCATGACTCTACTTTGGGCCGGGCGTAGCTTGAGCGTGCAGAAGTCAAACCACTGTACCACGAGTCCCAAACCACTAGCGTTGATCGGTTCACATGCTTGTTCTGCCGTCATATTATGCCATACTGAATCGAAAGAGAATCCTCGCCTATATTAAAGCTGGGTAACATAAACGCATCTAGTATGGGAATCCAACAGCAGCAAGCGGATGTACTGAAGAGATGTTTCATTCCTTGTCCAGATGCACATGTATTTTGAGCATGGCTTACCTTCAAACTTTAGTAGTTCCTGCTTCGACTCATTGCAACATCATCCTCATGCTTTAAGGCGGCCGAAACGAAGGGAGAATTCGAGCGCCATGAACAACAAATGCATACACAATGAATAATTGAAAAATGGAGAGGCGATACTCAAAATGATTATGATTCCACCAATTCTAGAGAGCTAGCTCATCTTGCGGTTTAAGCCCATGTCCGTAAGTAGATCATCGGCAATGAAAATAGTAGGGACTGTACATCCATTCGACGTTACATGCAACAAATCGCTAGAGCTGCTTCACACCACTTTCAAGTAACTTCCACCAGCAGATGCGGGCTTGAATCACGAGATAACAGACTCCCATCAGAGGAAGATGCTCAGCCCATGTCGCATATCACTTTCAGCTCTCTGTTCTTGAAAATAGAGAGAAGTGCCTAGATGCCGAAGGTCAAGAGGTCAAACTAAGAAAAAATGAAAATCAGTATGTAACATGGTAAGGGATTTTATCTGCTCGGCAGGTATCAGGACGAAGCATTTCGTTGGCTAAAATATGGAGGTGACGCAATATGATAAACAGTGCTCTGAAGTCTGAAGGTGGAGGTGTCAAAGCAAGCGTGTGTAAACGGCGGGGGTATCTATGACCCAACACTCAAAAGGGTCGTGAAAGGGAATCAAGATGATCGCAGCGTTGATATGATCGCAAAACTGCCGCATTTTCAGTGGATATTGAGTGAAAGTTCAATCAAGAATGAGAACATGGCGCTGAGTCTAAATTCCATCTCACCCTCATGTATTCCATACCTTCCTGGCAAGCATTGGTACTCACTTCGTCAATTCTGCAACTGGAGCGTCCTCATCTGGGGTGTTGAATACCTTGGAGATATTCGCTTGTTTTTCATGGTCGTCCCGCAGCGGTACCAGTGCGCGTCCACCACCTTTACACGTTTTGTCGCACATCTATTGCCATTGTTTCGAAGAATCTTCCATCTTCGCCATTAACATATGGATCATAAGTTTTATTTGATGTGGTCCATGGTTGGGAAAGTTTTTCTTCTACGGTGTCCACATCTTTGGCTCGAATTGTCTTCAATTTTGCGCATCTTTTCCTACGACAGGGAGGGGGATATTCTGCATTGCTCACGCCTTGAAGTAGCTCACTGTCGGATGCAGACTGCAACCCCTATGGCTTGTTCCGCGAAAGTAACATCCGCCGGTCAGGAGTTTAAATCTGCCAGTGCAGTCTGGATGAAGATCTCAAATATCTCATCAACCACATCTATCACATTGCATGGGCTTCGATAATCTTCCCTACTGCCACCCTTAAACAGCAATGATTGTGGAATGCGATACCTACCTGATAGGAGTGCTACTTTGAAGATATCTGACCGGGCTGTGGTTGATCTGGTGAATGCTCTAGCTGCAGACGAAAGGAGCGCATAGTCCCGTCAGGTGAAAGAGCCCATGCCTCGAAACATCCGGATGTGACATTATGCGGCTTTGGTGCGAAAACCAATCTCTTGACATGAATATAGATATTATATGTATGTGTCTATGTCAACGATCTGATTCGTCAAATAACAACTGACGTCTCTCGCCCAATTGCTAAGCACGTGAGAGAAACCCAAATATGAGCCTACGGAGAATAAGCTGCCAATACATCAAGCTAATGTAGTGCATGCAACAATGCACATGTACAATCTACGATTCACGTAAGACAATGCATGTAGTACGCCATTGCGTTGCGCATCACTAGCAGGCGCCCATGAACTTTAAACGAATATATATATAAGATGTGCTGTCTTGGCTTGACCGGCACATTACAATAATGTCAGGCTCATCCAGTGTTAAGGATTTGAAAATACCTGCTCAATTGCTGAGTGCTCATGCATGTGCGCCCTCCTTCATCTCGCCCACACGGGTCTGAGGAATACACCTCCCGGTTGAGCCATACGTGCGATAGGCGTACACACCCTTCCCAGTCAGCCTTATGCATGTCTTTATCCTGGCCACTCATCGCCAAAAATGCCAAAACGTGCCATATCCGTGATGAGTTCACGTCACTGAAGTGATGGCGCAGATCATGGAAGGAAGAAATGAGCCGCACTGTCGGACATGCAGGTATATTATACAACGGCAGACATCCATCCACCCGCGTCATATATTGTGAAACATTTTGACAGAGCAAAGTATATGTTTGTGATGGACGTCTCCCGTTTCGAGGCCTACGCACGTGGGAGACAGTGTCCGGGAGAGTTGTCGAAGCAATATTAGGCCGACTATGAGCAATGCCTAAGTAGAGCGATATACGAGTATAAGCGGTGCAATTTCAGGTGATGGGTAGATGATTAATCTATCTCTAGACTCTTGTCAACGATGTTTGTCAGAAATCACCAGAAATCACAGGAAAAAGAAAAAGTTGGTGACCGTACATCTAGATGCAGGGACTAACAGCCTCACCGATATTCCTAGAACTTGCATCCATCCATATTATCGGCTGCCCCACCCGGCCGCTAGAGCCAACGCTTAATCCAAACTCCGAAAAACCTGTGAAAATTTGAGAGACAAGAACGTGTTGCTTTCTCGCAATGTGATTGGTTAACTCTAACCTCATCTTTCAACAATGAAGGAGTCCGAACTTACGAAGTACATTCGAGATGAGATTCGCCAAGTTCGCCAAGTTCTTCTTATGCACGATAGAAAAAGTTTTATCTGACAGGCTTTCGATGAAAAATGTGCCGGCTTGGAATGGTTGTGGTGGTTAAAACTCATCTAAGTGCCTTAGGGGAAAGGAATCACCACAACGACCATCGTAACATCTAAAGAATCATTGCAAAATGATATCTACAATATAAATTAGTTATCTGGGGCACCCGCACATGATCTTTGATGCTCCTTAGTGGGGGATAGTCACAGCATGAATAATAGTAATCTTGATACAGCAGGCAAGTGGAGAACATAGCGGTTTCAACCTTGACAGGAAGCATGACAACAATTTCCTATGAGGCGACCCATGAAGATTGATTCCAAGAAAGGGTATTGGATGATAGATCCGAGGAAGTGCAGGCTCAGTGATGGATGTTCCAAAGCAGACGACCTTGAAAAGCTACCATGGCTGGCTCCGTGTTGTCCAAATTTGGATATTAAGATCAAGACGACCAGAGTGGGGGACGTGGCCTTAATCTTGATGGATTTTAACCAATGTCGCAATTAACACTTAGGTTATGCTTATAAGTTCAACGATAAGCTACTATTAACCGTATCAGAAGACTAATAAGTGCATCAGGTTTTGATCCAATGGTGTATTTGCTATAGATTATTTGATATAAATAGACCTTGAGAAATCCCGGTGGGTTTTCTGGTGCTGGTGTTCCGGACCAAGGAACACATTATTTATGAAGAATCAACTGTTTTCGAAAGTTTAAAGTGCTAGATAAGGTATAGTAAAGTAGCTGGCAAGCGAAACTTACAGTAACATTACTCCGTAGACCAATGACTAGCTCCTCCGCCTCCCACATAAAAACAGTTTTAGTTATACAGTAATAACCTTATCAAGAGCAATAGCAATTCTAAACTAAACAGCCAAAGTTAGTGAAAGTAAAATCTATGCGAGGAAAGAGAATTTGTCTAGATAATCCGCGAGGTCTGTTTCTAGTTTCTTACCTACCCCATGAGTAGTGAACAATGCATTGATTTACATATTTCATTCTCGGTTCTTAAATCGTCCCAATTATTTAATGATATTCGCATCACAACCCAATTAAACGACATGCCCCTTCATTTTCATTTTTGCTTCATTAAGTGTTTTTCGCACGTGACTGGGCCCAATCGTGGGAAGAGAAAATCAAGATCCTTCATACGAGTATACAGAGTACAGAGTCCATATAAACATTTCGCTCTCGACTTATTTAATTATTACATTGAAATTGTCATACCTACTCTACTCTGCAAGTAGGTGGGTGCACACTGCATATGTGGCAAATTCAAAGAAGTTCCGCTACCGCCCCAGCCATATCATATATAATAAATGGAACAATGAAATGGATAAGAAAAGAAACAAGCCAACTCAACTTGATCCGATAAAAAAATAATAAATGTACTAGACCAATATCAGTTACATTCACTTTTCCTCGGTTTCCTGGAATTCCGCCCAGATTGTTAAGAATCCACTTTGCCCCCGCTTGAAAGTTTGATGTCCCACTTCGGAGGACTCCTACAGTCCTACTTTATCCATTTTTGGTCATGCTATCAATCTAGGATACCTACCTACCTACCTACCTAGTACTTGACCATGGACCGACCACCCGTAGTGAAAAAGAAACCTACGGAAAGGCCAATGATTTCTAATTTCCTTACTTATGTCATCTCATCGCCCACCCATTTGCTCTTTCACTTCTTCCTTTTCTCTTCATCGACAAATTTCTTCATTTCCCCTTCATTGCCTAAGCAATAAGGGCTTCGCCGTCACATTCCTCAAATCTCTCACCCTTTGAGGTGCCAATCGCCAATTCTCAAAATGGCGAGTCCTATTCATACCCATGAGCACCACAACCCTACGAATATGGGTATAATTGGTCTTCCTCATGGTCCGGAAACTGGTGATGATCATGTGTCGATATACGACTTGGGGGAAGATGAAGCTGTTTTCAACGAATTCCTTTACCCTGATGATATTTTCACTGCAGAGCATGTTTATTGGGCAGATCTCGGATTAAAAGACAAAATCTCCTTCATCACTAGGACCGAGGGAGCTGACGCAAAGAAAGAGATCAAGGCAATTTTGGCAATGATGAAAAAAGATCCCCTCAGTCCTGTTAGTTGGTATTTCAGCAATGCTGTTCTCCCCGGTGCTGGTTTGGGTCTTGAAGGGTATGTCAACATTCACCATTTGTTCATCCAATACTAATCATATGTTCAGATATGTTCTCTTCTCTATCGGAAACTTAGCCCCCCTCTTCTCAGCTGTTTGGCCACAGTGCTGGAAAACTTTCAAGGTTTGTAGTGAGCAATGGACTTATGCCGTCACTTACTTGGAAATTATTGGTATCATTGTTGGTCAAATCTTGGTCGGATACTTGGGTGACAAGATCGGCCGTCGTTGGGGCTTGATCCAAGATGCTGTCATTATGTTTCTTGGTCTTATTATGCTCATCGCTTCCTGGGGTACGACTCTCAACGGCTGGGTTATCTGCTATGCCTGGGCATTGTTCTTCTACGGCATTGGTGTTGGCGGCGAATATCCAATGACAGCCACTGCTGCCATGGAAAGCGCCACTGCGTCAAATCGCCAAACCACAAAGATGGACAGGCTTCATCGTGGCCGCAAGGTAACCATGGCCTTCCTTATGCAAGGTTGGGGCCAGTTTTTCAATCAAGCCATTCTCATCCTCTTGCTTCTCATCTTCCATCATGGAAGTGGAAACCCACCTTATTCCCAAGTTTCAGCGCAATGGCTTTTCAGAGTCTCGTTCGCCATCCCCGCTGTCGGTACTCTCTGGCTTGTCTATTACCGCATGTATAAAATGCCTCTCATCTCGAAAGGGCTCGATATTGCCAAGAAGACCACAAACGTCACTGGATACGACAAAGAGTCTCTGACCCTAACCGTGAAACATTTCTCGGGGCGCTTAATTGCTACAGCCGGAGCCTGGTTTTGCAACGATGTCTTCTTTTACGGTAACAAACTCTTCCAGTCCCAATTCATCAAGGTCATCTCTCCAGGCTCAACGTCGATTATGGAAGGGTGGTTGTGGAACTTGTGTAACGTCGGAGTATCTCTTGCCGGTTATTATTGCGCATCGTTCCTCATCGACAACAAGCTTTATGGACGAAAGTGGATGCAACAAGTTGGATTTGCCTTGGATTTCATTCTTTTCGTTATCCCAGCATTCCATTACGCTCATTACACTAGCATCGCGGGTATCAAGTCGTTCCAGGCCATGTACTTCTTATCCTCCTTCTTCAACCAATTTGGTCCAAACAGTGTCACCTTCCTCGTCGCTGCAGAAGTTTTCCCAACACCTATTCGCGCCTCTGCACACGGATTTTCAGCAGCTGTTGGTAAACTGGGTGCTTTGTTCGCGTCGGTTCTATATAATTTTATCACAACCCAACAAAAGTTCTACATCGTCCCATGGTTTGGTCTTGCTGGTATGCTCCTCACCGCCGTCTTCCTTCCAGACACCACCGGTCTCGAT
This sequence comes from Sclerotinia spermophila, assembly GCA_038090695.1. Lineage (NCBI taxonomy): Eukaryota > Fungi > Ascomycota > Leotiomycetes > Helotiales > Sclerotiniaceae > Sclerotinia > Sclerotinia spermophila. The sequence goes on from JBBMOJ010000025.1 coordinate 52,956, forward strand.
CTCAAGGAACAGGAACGAAGATGGAAGTACATCAGAGCTGGTAGGGAATCTGAGTACCATGGTATTGCTATTCATCCAGCACATTTGTCGTTGTGGGAAAGATGGATGAAGGCTGGCAAGAACTATGATCCTAAACTGGATGCCGGAGACAAGATTCTTGAGATGCGCCAAGAATGGGAACTCAAACAAACCGAGAAGGGAAAGAATGAGGAGGATATTGGAACCTACGATGATGATTGGAGCCAGGAAATTCACCAATATTTCCGTTCCGATAACAGCCCGAGAAGAACTCGCGCGCCGACTCGTGTAGAGCCGATATCTGAATCTACGAGTGATGAAATTACGAGAGAGAAGTAGCGAAACATTTATAAATGTATCGGATTTCACGGCGTTTTGGGCTGGTAATGGGAAGGGAGATTGCCCCAGAAACCTGTACAACTTGATGTTGGAAAAGTTGTTTATTTATATAAGTATTTACACATACAATCACACTGACTTGCATACTTTGGGTGGGATGATATATAATAATAAAGATTTGAAGTTAAAATGATTGTCGTCTTAGTTGTATTAGATTGATATGACTTGCAGTTTCCTACTTCAGATTTGACAATTAAATAACCCTTCATTCAAGCTTCGCTCAGTATCATGGATGCTTTAGGATTGCATTTTGACTTGCAATATTAATTAGTTTATCATCTCGTTCATCGAGGATATGTGAATTTTGGCCGATGAATGCACGGCCCCACTTGTGCCAATGACTTTTTAACTTGACACGAACTCACATTTTGGATGGCATTTTGAAACTTGGCAATCCGATGATAATATCACATTCTCCTGCATCAGTTGGACGTATGAACATAAGTAATGCCGTCGGGAACGCTTATTGCGGGATCCTGGCTTGGTCACCTTTCATGCATGAGACGAACACATGCAGTCACAATCAGCGGGCCCCCAAAACCTCACAATAAGAGTCGAAGTACCTCATGTGTTTGTCTAAAGATACATAATATCGCCTCCATCGAGATCGTTTAGTTCCTTTTCATTGGCATGTTATCCTAAGCCCTTATTGCTTACACACCGTCGGTGCTTTAAGGTTATCAAGTACCTATTTGTGCGGCTCCGAGCTACGACGTTGTAACTTGCGTAACCTGGAGGATGCTCACATAGCCTTGCATTGAGGCTGCTGCTCATGAGATGAGCAAATGATTTGAAAACTACTTTTATTTCTCATTGCCCTATGTATACCATTCAAAACTAATCAAATCAACAATCAGTTAAGAGCACATTACGATACTTCTTTATATATAGTCTCCTTGCATCTCTATGTGCGTCAAAGATGGAGACAAATGGTGGAAGTGATTGAGCATAGGAATTCAGAAGCCTTATTTGTTATATTGATATCGGTCAAGACTTCACCCTCTGCCAGAACGTCGGTTGGCGATGATGAGGCTCAATCGCATAGTTTCATGCCACATAGCAACGCCGAGACATCAAAATATGAACCCGCCAAATTCAATGACTGTCCGAAATTGGAGATAGATGAATTACCTTTCAGACGAAATCCCCGTATAGAACGGACGCCAAGAAATTCAGAAGTCGAGTGGGAGCATTTTCTGCTCCTAAACATGCTCATGATTGACAGAGCAACAGCATAATCGGAGTTCCTGCTATTGGACGAGATCCATAGATGAGATAGATGCCGGAAGCTAAGTTCACACAGGAAGAGCTCTTTCAATTTGCTAAGGGTAGCAAGGCGAAATCAGCATTCATGGAAATGACTCCTATGTCGCCAGTTTATTCGCGATCTCCCTCGAAGCAATCAGCGATGAAGTCTTTGCATAAGCTCGAGCCTGCGTAGATTGTCCGTGATATTCGTAGCCGCAAGGATCTGAGCATGGCTTGGATTCTTCTGTGTGATCATGGGTACCCAAAAGACGGTGATACATTGAAACAATTATCCAAAAGCCTTTTGGATAATATGAGAAAGCTAAGTCAACTGGGGTAGGGAGAGCATGGCATTGGCCGATACCTCAACTTGAAGTCTTGACCCGTTGCATCTTTGAATTTACCATAACTCTCTGGTTAACATATACTAAGAAGGAACACCGCCCCCTCTTTTTCATCTGTCACAGTACCGGGGGCCTAGTGCTCAAAATGGTTTTAACTGATGCGCGAAAGCTCAGAGACCCCGTTCTTCATAATTGGTATGGTGTCACATTTTTCGGTATGTCAAGTAGGAAGTCAACTCAGGGCTCACCTATGCATCTCACTAATCTCAATCATAGCAACACCCCATAGAGGCTCAAGTTATTTATCCCAACCAGGTTCCAAGGGTAGTATCCGTAAGATCATGGGCCTGTCACGGGAACTTCTGATATCTTTAACGAAGGAGCTGGAACTAGATCACTATTCTCTGAAGCAAATCGGGAGAGCCTTTAAAGCTCTAGCCACGGATCTTGAAGTGTGGACCTTTTTCGAGACATTAGATTCAAATCTTACCGGTCCAGATCAAGGTAAACCTTTTCATGCACCTATCACATCTATCAAGTCCGCAATACTTGAACTATGTAATGGAAGTGTATGTCCATTGGTGTGCACTCGTACAAAGTGTGCCGCCTTCGGCTTCGCAAACGGGCATACCAAAGAAGCTTATCTGGTGGCAGTAGTCGCTCTGGTCAAACAGGCTTGTGAATTGAGTAAATTCCCCATTTTGAACTAAATCTAGAGCGCAGAGTGGAGGTGGAGATCAATGATTTCTATGGTGGCGTTTCCACAATCCCAACAAACGTGCCCCTAATTAGAAGCTGGTCAACAAATAGCCTATGCGCGATTTCAGACAAGATGGTTCGACGAAGCTTTCGAAGGAACGAAGGGGAAAGTGGCGGATATCCAAGGGGCGGGACAATATTTACGTCACAATACCTGAGCTCCATAGTTGCCTACGGATAGAGTCACTTCTGGTGACAAGGTAAGAATGATACATTGATTCCTAAATCAACCTCGAGATTAAACATTTCCAAGAGAGGTTCAAGCCCTCCTCCCCAGACCCGACAAGCGCCAAAGATCAAAGTGGAAGCATTAGCAAATGCCATTGGGGAAATAATCACAGGATCAATTCCGTCTCTGCCTGCTTTGGTGAGTGATGTTTTTACAACAACAGGTGCGATGAGACTAGTCACTAATACAGATAACACTCCAATATGGACAATAATTCAGTTGCACTTCTAGAAGGAGGAGGAGCGCGTATAAAAATAGTCAAATGATAGGTTAGAATCATGCTGGATGTCCACGAAAAGCGAGAGTTGACTACGAATGGCCCGATATTCTTGAGGAATGCTGAGTATTATCTCATAGAGTACGCCCAGCATATTGTGAGAATGACAGAAAACGCAAAGAGTAACTAGAGATGATGTATAGATCCCCTCCCGTTATCGAACCAAAAGCCGTGACATGACATAGTTTGACAAGCTGTTCAACATGATACAGACACAAGCATAGCTACATTGGATGCCGCAGTTATCTTACAAAATGTACTAATCATTGATACAGGTGGATGAAGTGCAATGGGCAAGATACCAGGCTGATCTTGCCAGTGCACAAAGTAGATCCGTCATGATATTCACAGTGCGTTTGCCCGCATATTCGTGATAAGCTGAACTAATCTGCATCAATAATAGGTCTTCATAGGCCTCTTGTATGCTCTGTACCAAAAAGTCTATAAGCTCTGAACTAATCTCTCGCTCTCAGCTGCCATTTAGTTTCTTCACAAGCCTTTTGGGATGAACGTCCGGTCAGTTCTTCTTTCCCGCTCAACTCATACCTTCGCCATCTCATAGGCTAATATCAAATCAGAGAATGAGATGGTGTTGATTTCCTTCCTCTCCGCACAGTAGGCGTAATCGCAAGTATGAACAATTACCCCCATCGGTCCCAAAAGATAAGGTTAATAAAATTGCACTCCAACAGTCCCGAAATCCTCTGCCCTCATAACTCTCGCACTCATTATTGCCTGGAGCATCTGTATTCGTCGTCTCTTTAATGCCATTGGAATAGCACTTTCATATTTGTATGCTTTTATACACAAACATGTCAACCAAGCCATCAACGGAATTTGTTGAGACCAAAAGGAACTCCAAAAAAAGAAGCAGATCAAAAGGGCTAAGACAAAGAAAAGAAGAGGCGAATATAAAAGGAAAGAAAGCGGCTGCATGATGAAGATTAGAGTTTTTGGGAAAGTCATAAGGAGCGTAGGGAGAAGTATGGATATGGGATTTCGGGGAAGTTACGCTTGATCCATATACCCCTTTATTTTATATGTCATCGTTGTGAGCAAATTGCGGCATTAAAACAAGAACTGTACTCTCATTGAGCGAAGGCTCGCAATCCATCATTTCCATCCATTTCTTCAAAATCTCCCAAACTTCATCCCATTACCTTGCATCATAGCTTTCATTTAGTTTTAGACCCAATTGAGTATCTAAAGTATTTGTCCAATGTCAGTACTGTAGTTTGTCATTATGTGCAACCATAAATTTCTGGTCTATAGCCTTTCCTATCACCTCAACGAAGAGAGATGTCTAAATCCCATCATTGAACCAAACTTTCATTCCATTTTCCGGAATCACAACATAGGTGCGTCTTTCCCAGTCATCCATATTAGAGAAATAATGAATGCATGCTTCTTCAACACATACACGAGCCTCGTGGTTGACATCGACAAAGCTTCCCATATTGACAGAACGGGCTTGTCATATCATTTTGCAGTAGAGGCACTGATGCAAATGCATGCCGGATGCCATCTAATAGTGAGAGCATATTGGATCTATTTAGCCAGCTAATAGCTACCCTCTTCTTTCAGTCGGCGGTATGTTATTAATTCGGTTTGTGATGCTGCCCATGGTTTTCCTATAAACTCTCTTCGTCCATAGAGATTGCTGTTTAGTTTGCCGTGGGCGCATGTTTGTAAATCTACCTCCGCTTCATCTTCATCTTCACGTGGCTCGTCCATGTCAACATCACTATCGCTTCCTGACTCTAATCAGGCCGAGCAATCGTCGTTACAATTCACTGGGTTCCCATTTGAACGTGTCGTGATATCACCGAATTTCTTTTGCTCCCAACCTAACGCAAAAGACTGCAAAAAAATGTCACATCCTAATTCTGCTTCAGAAGTCCATGCTGACATAATTGTATTGGGAGTTTTATCCGCAATGTCGATTGACTCGAGAGATCATGGCTGCATTTATTGGCAGTGTCTTGGCCCATGATGGATCTCATCGAGACAGCTGCCCGATCAAGGGGATTGGCACCATTTGCTAGAAGGCACATCAGCACTGCAACTATACTGATAAGATTCTCGTTTTTCGCACCCGCTGCTTGCGAGATGAAAAGCTACCAGAATAGGGGAATGGAGGGGGTAATAATGGAATTTGTGTTCGCAGTTTTGACAGTGTTTCATACAAAGCCCGCTTGGGTTATCGATGGCAGGGCGCATGCTGCTCCAAAGATACGGCCGATACAATGACAGATATCTGGATGGAAGTATGACAGAACATGTGCTTCTAAGTGATTGGAATGGAAGCATTGCCTTCAGCTAAGTGAGAGCGGACGCCCGGTGAATCAGAATTCCATCTTCCAAAAATGTCAACTTCTTCTCCCGACCAATGGTCCAAGTATTTCAAAGAATCGTCCACAGTGACTGGCAGGCAAAGGCGTATGTGATTTCAGAATTAGCACCATAAGATTATCCAAGATTCTGTGGCCGCCTTCGTTGATAAAGAGCTTGCGCACAGAGGTTTGAACGCCCATCCGATCCACCATTGCGTCGAGAATGTTGCAACGTGTCTTAGGTCCGTCTAAAAAGTTGACTCCCAGATGTAAAGGGTAGACATTACTGTTCTGTAAGAAAGGAGTTTCCATTTTAAGGGAAATATCTCAAAAAAGATTCGAGTTCCTGGTCATAACGGCGAAGCTAAAACATCCTATTGATAAAACACAACCAGGAGTTTCCACGGCTTCCGTCAATGAAGTAATGGTTATATGCAATTTAGAGGCGCAGATGGGTACTGAAGAGGTTTATTTTCAACGCAGCTCTCAGCCTTTTCGCAGAGTTGATAGGAAAGCGATTGGCTGACCATCTTTTCCAAGTATCACGGTCGCGGGTATCTACATCTTCACTCTCTGAGTCTACTTTGCCGCCAAAGCATCCAGAGTAGACATATTTAGGACTTCATGCTGTTGAGTAAGAGTACGAGTATTTACGTGAATGATCCACTAACATAATTGAGGTGGATGGTGATTTCAATCCGATGAATCATCAATGAGATCAATAACGGCGCTACCCCTAAGGGTCGCCGGTATCTCTCCATTTAAGATAGGCATACTTGGCAAACATGATGATACTCTATCTCTAGAGCGATCAAAGTCAAGAATATCTGACGTCCAATATCTTGGCCCAACGTCCCAATACTTTGCAGTTCTAAAGGAGAACAGCCAAAAGTGATGAAGTTATTTTGTTAGCACTCTAAGATGATATCAGATCAAGCTACTATGTATGTAGATTATATGTAATCTATTGCAATGCATCTCTTACAAGTTCTCTCGTTTGCCCATACTCTATTAGAGCTTTTCGGGACGAACACCAGGAAAAAATCCGTTTTTTACGCTGAAAATTTTCCTCTCAGTACAAGCACAGTATGGTATAGGAAACAAATCTGAGGACTCGAGCAATTGAAATGCTGCTCTAGGTAACACGGATCTTGTCCATTGTAGTTGAGATTGCATGAGACCAATATATCTAGAGCACCTATGTCAAATATACATTTTGAGGCTTGCTATACATAGTGTCTTTTCTCAATAGAGTTGGATATGCTTGCGCTATGCTCCGAAACGATAACCTCCAGGTCCAACTACCGCTTAGTGTGTATAGCTGTCCTCTCCTGCTAGGCCTGCACTTTCTTCATTTTCCTTTATCCTTCCCAATCCAGACCTAAAGGCAATAGTCATAACTTGCCCTGGCTATAAGGCAATGAAGACTAGAAGGCAAGACAAAACCCGAGCAAAGTATGCTACTTAATTGCAAGTATTCTGTTTTATGATTGTGTTGAAATATTTTTGACAGCATTTTATATGTAGGCCTGAACATAGCTCACAGGACAACTCCCCGAGAGCCACCATTAATGCTCATGTATCTTCTCACAGTATGGCGGTCGAATTGTCGACCAAATCTCGTGATCAGTCTTTGGACACAGATATCGCCATTTCCAGCGAACGTGCATACTCTTCCTCATATAATTATTGTCTTTCGATGATTTCCGCCGGAGACTTTCGACCGATTTTCCATCATTTACAAGCTTCACGTGCTATTGTCCATATCAGTCTCAGCTACTCGGTCTGACATGCAAGGGCGAGAGTACTTCTGCGTTATCACAAGGTGATATTTCATGCCAAGTGATGGCATTCGGTTGTTGGTACATGCAGAGTATAGGGGAATTTGGGCAATGATTACTGATCGGATCGTCCGCAGTTTGACATGGTATGGGTGACATACGGTGACGAAGGGAGAACCTACTACGTTGGGGGTTATGGAAGAATTCTCTTGATATTATGTGCAAATTGGCAGCAGGGAGGCGATGCTTTCGTTACCAAGGAAATATGAGCCTAATGAACATTGAAACAGAGGTTGTGGATGTGGAAACGGCAGTGGCTACCGAAAGCATATTATAAGGCTCCGACCGAGTTTTCCTCGACATTTTTGGAACTGCTCAAGATCAAGGAGGAAATAGGAGAAGGTTTCACGAGGCACATAAAGCAGTTAATGTTCTTGACGTAATTTCATATTTGCTGGTTGCTCGCTATCATATAGCTGTGTTCCGACCGTAGTCAAGAAGCAAGTTGTATTCCAGGCTTATCTGCCATACAATCCCATGCAAATATGTGTTCCATCCTTCCTTGATAACCCATGATACAGCGTGAATGTATCCCAGTAATTTACTTGAGGGGAATGAAACGGGAAGAGTGGGTGGCACCGATACCGGGTCTTCCGTGCTTGACTGGACGGCTGTTTTGAAGTTAGCACCTGCTTCAAATGCGAAGGTCCTTAGGTTCTCGCGCAGAAAATAGTGGGAATAACTTACTAAGAGATAGAGAATTCGGCCAAGTAGTGACCAACCATCTCAGGCTTGATTTCGACTTGGTTGAACTCCTTTCCGGAGTAGATACCGATAACGCTGCCGATCATCTCTGGGACGACGATCATGTCTCTCAAATGGGTCTTGACCAAATCGGGCTTCTCATTTGGCTGAGCCTCTTGCTTGGCCTTACGGAGCTTCTTGATGAGACCCATAGGCTTGCGCTTCAAACCACGGTTGAACCTACGGCGAGCACGAGCGTGGACGACATCGCGGAGTTGGTCGGAGGAAAGGTCGAGGAGTCTATTCGAAGAATATAGGGTTAGCTACTATGAGATCCCCTTTGATATTCATGTTGTGGATTTATTAAGTTAGGCATACTGGTCGAGGTCGATTCCACGGTAGGAAAACTTGCGGAATGCTCTCTTTGCCTTGATCTCGGCAGCCTTTTGGGCATCCTGTGGATTGAGAAAAATGGTCAGCATTCCAATGCGTTCTTAGTCGCCTCCATAACTTCTGCAGAGAAAGGATCCAGAGGATCGCAGAAATAAATAATCAATTGCTCACATATTCTTCGTCGGCCATCTTTGCGGTTGGGTGCTTTTCGAAAGTTGTCGAAAGGATGGAGTTGTCGTGAAGGATTTGTTCGTCGCCAGGTAAGTCCAATTGCCAGAAAGTTTGCAAATTTGGGTCTCGCTTATGTTTTGGCGCTAAAATAGGGCAAATATCCCAGATAACCTCTCAGCCTCGTCCTTTTCTCATCATGCAAATGATAATACCGTATCAAATTACAAGGGTATTGGAGGGGTGTCAGATAGTAGACAATAGGATTAAGAGTGGCCTTGATTGGCCTCCGAATGATATGTGGAGAATGATATGAAATTTTATACGGTCTCTAGATGAATACATTTTCATGTAAAAATTGAAGGGGTCTCGAGCTGCATTTTTCACATGCTACTCACTACAAGCCGTTCAATGTGGTTATTTGTAAATCACATCACCTCACATCATATAAAGTTTTATCTTCGCGATCATGCCATGTTTGAAGAATCACGTCTTTATTGCTCTATTTTGCATGAATGTATGCTTGTCATGAGAATCTTTGCAAGATACATTCCATCCCATATGGCGTGCAAATAATGGGCCTAGCCCGCACGATTTCTCCCAGAAATCTCGAAATGATGTTCCGGTAGGTCGAGAGCGTCGAGTTCGGGGGCAAGTCAATTGACTGCTTAATCGAAAAGACCGAAACCCATATCCTCGTCGGACTCTTCCTTCTCTGTTTGTTGGGTTAGTAGTATTTCTAGTATTAAGAACAAAGCAAAACATACCCTCAGCCTTCTCCTCAACCTTCTCCTCAGCAGCGGCACCACCGGAAGCGGCAGCTCCACCAGCAGCTGGGGCAGCACCGGCACCACCAGATGGGACGGATGCCAACTTGGAGGAACCCTCAGCGATCAACTATATTTCACGTTAGTTACTACTACATATGCGAATTATTGCGATTGTGCTGACCTCGTTGATGTCCTTTCCGTCAAGCTCCTTGATGAGGGTGTCGAGACGCTCTTGGTCGATCTCAATTCCAACGGACTCGAGAACGGTGGTGATGTCCTTAGCGGAAGGGGAAGCCTTTCCACCGATGGTGAGGAGGAGGTATGCTGCGAGATACTTCATTTTGAATGCTATGCGCAAATTTTGTCAGTCGACGATTTCAAAGACGATCTTAGTGCGCGAAGCAATATTGTGAGATGTCGACGTGAGGAGGTTCTTACATTTATTTGTTTTGTTAAAGAACAGGTATATCAATCGATTTAACCGCAAGAGACGGAGACTGAAATTTCAAGTTCTGAGAGTTTTGAGGTTTGTGAAAGATTTGGATTGTGGATCTAAGATTCGATTAAAATCAAAAAGTTTCTTGTGTGGGCGAATGGCGTGGCGCTAAGCTATTCCTGTACAGCCAGGCACGTGATAACGAAATGGACTTAAATCCTTGCGATTGTCTGGCCGTTTGCTTTTTCACTGCCTCAACAACAAAGGAATATTCAAATACAATATTTTCTCTGAAGGCGCAGTTATTTGTTATCTGGCGATTTTAAGTTATATTCCTGCTGTTAGCACCGTACTTCTCAATTTCCATGTGCTGATGCACTACAAGAAGTCAGAAATCCACGCGATCAGCGTTTGACTTGTTCATCCATCATCTTCTGATTCTTTCATTCAAATTTTCAGTGTATCACAAGCACATCATTAAACATGCCGGTACGTCTACTTTGCGCATTTGTTACACTCTTGATAACCATGATACTGATTTGACCAAGATCGGTGATCTTCTTGCCCAGATTTCGGGGGGCCCAAGTCCAGATTCAACAACGACGATTCCGACCGCCACTCTCCCAACAAAGCGAAAAGCAAACGATGAATTGCGGAAGCCGGTTGACAAACTCCAAAGGCCAAATACTGCTACTATCTCGAGACCAATCACCCAAGCGGATCGTCCTACGGCTGTTGATACGAGTATGGGCAGGATGAAGATCGACACAAAACAACAAAGACCAACGCCGAACTCGGCTAATACCGCCAACACCACATTCAAAAATGGCCAGCCAACACCACCTCCATCTTCTACTGAATCAGCAAAACCCCCCAAGAAAGGTTCCTATGCGGAGATTTTGGCACGGGGCAAAGCTGCACAGGCATCTTTGGGACAGGTTGGAAAGATTCAGCATAAACGCATCGAGAAAGCACCGTCCAAGCGAGAGTCGGATAAGCTAAGGACCCAAAAGGGGAAAACCATTCAGAAAGGACTGGAACCAAATTCCAAATTCCAAAGGCCTGGCCAGGTTCCTGCTCGAAATGGACATAGTGGTACGAATGGTACGAAGTCTGTTGGTGCCAAGGCCCCGCCACCAGCTGTTGAAAAGAAGGTCAAAAAAGCTGCGACAGCAACAACTGGATACACCGGAACTGCTCGCCCAAGACCAGGAGGTGGTGGCAAAACTGCTACCAAGCCTAACGCACCTTCATATTCCGCTCGTAATGGAAGTAACGACCGATATAAAAATGGTAGAAAGAATCTCGACCGCTACTACGCTACTGATGAGGATGAGGACGAGGACGATATGGAGGAAGAAGTTGAGGAGGATGATTATGCATCTGATGTATCCTCTGATATGGAAGCAGCCACATTTGAAGTGGATGAAGAAGAAGAAAAGGCTGCTGCTATTGCCAGAAAGGAGGATGCTGAGGCTCTAGCGGAAGAGACCAGACTCAAGAAAGAGAAGGCTGAGAAGCGAGCACGACTTGCAGCTATGGCCAAGTCCAGAAGATGATAAATGAGTTAGTGATATTGGCTAGGTTTCTTAAGGATTTCTACAGGGATTTCTATGGGTGGGAACTTGTTTCTCAGGAACGCTATGGATGGATGCATTGTTTGAGTTTAGCGATATGGAGTTTTGGAATGGGAAGACGAGATATACAGGCATTGCAGGCGTAACATATTTGGAAGCTGCTTCGCTGCTTGACCACTTCGGTGGTAGTCTTACTTGCTATGCTTTTCAGCGCATTATGGTTACTAGAAGATCCTATTATAATGAGGAACACCAATAGCATGTACATGATTGTTTACTCTAATCTATCAAGATTCATGATCGTCTTTGGTCGGTTGACCTTGGGAAATATGTGATGTCATCCAAATATCAAGAGATCACTGCCAACTTAATTCATCTTTCCACTTAGCCATACATACACACAGAGGTTGGCCATCGTAGGCAATGGCGGCCAGCAATAACCATACTTCGTCATCCCGATACTATACCTACTACATGTTATCCTCATGGCTTTGTGCTTAGATTTGTATTTGTTCCCTGTTGACGTTCTACTCAGGGTTCCCAGTCTATATTCTCCGACTCCCAAACACTGCTAAGAACGGAATTCATCAGTTCAAGATTAAGGAACAGTCACAAAGAAATCATACAGTTCTTAACGACAAAATGCACATATATATTTCTGATATAAGTCAACAAAGATACGAATCAAAAAAAGAAAATGGTATCACAATCCCCGGCTCATCTCTCCCAAGACCCCTACAAATTAAAATCCACCATGTCCTCCGCGTCCACCACCACCGTGTCCACCTCTCTCGCCCCCAAATCCTCCTCCTCCGTGGTGTTCACCACCTGGTCCGCCGAAACCTCCACCGCCTCCTTGATGTCCGCCTGGTCCCCCGAAACCACCACTTTGATGTCCGCCTCCGTAATGTTCACCGCTCTGTCCTCCAAATCCTCCTTGTGGTCCACCAGGTCCACCGAAACCTCCCTGTTGGCCTCCGTATCCACCTTGAGGTCCACCGTTACCACCCATGTGGTGTTGTTGCTGATGTGGAGGAGCTTGGTTCTATTTGTATGTTAGCATGTGCATTCATGGAGGACTCTTCATGGATATAGTGGTGACGAACATGCTCATGCCCGTGCTCGTGCTTTCCCTCAACCTTGTGGATTACTTTGCTGATGAGGCCCATTGTGATTGATGTATGTATATGATTTTTCGAGATTTGTGTAAAAAAAATTGTGATTGTACAGCCGTAAGACCAGGAATTGAGTATGATTTCGAATCTAGCAGGAGACGAAGTATATCCTACTTATATGCCACCATCCATTCACACTCTTATCCAGTCCACTTTAATAGCCACGCGTACCTAGTCCTCAGCCTACCAAGATTCATCATATCTGGTCCAACTTCTGGTTTCTTGCTTTTGGCTGCTTGTCTATGCATGCAGTGCTTGCTCGATTACATTTACCTTGAATGCACACACCCACTAATTATCAAAAGTCTAAAATTCAAAGGCAATGCATAAGACTCCTCACTTCTCGGATCATGCGATCCGACTACCAGTACCGCAGAACTCTGAACCTCATCCATCACAAATCTCAGCTTCACTGACAAATAAATACGTATTTTACAGACACGGGGAGTTTTAAACCTCATCACAAAACTGTGTCGTGGTTACGAGTAGAGTCGTGGTCTATAAATGTCTTGGCAGTGGGGGTAACGCGCGGCCGAACATTCTTTGGAGATTGGGAGTATTCCGTAGAAGGTACGGGTGGAAGCCGAGGATCCGTCATTGAAAGGGAATGGCCAACGTCATCGTCACGTTATGGTTCGTGGGAAAAGCTACGTCATGCATTGAGTGATGTTTCTCGAGTCAAACGATCAGATTGACGAAAATTTACGCTTTGGCTTTACGAAGTATGAATAGGTAGGGGAAAGAGAGAAAAAGGTTTCGAAGTGATGGATTAAATCTGAAATATGAAATATATGAAGTTGTTATTGTGATGCGGTTGAATATCGGTGAAGCAAAGAAGTGGAACAGATGAGTGAGGCTTCCAGCTGCGTCAATGCACGGGGAAAAGAGTCATCAATGAGTTGGAGTCTTTTCTGGCAAGACTCGAGGATTCATTCAAGAGGGGGACGAATAATTATACGAGGGATGTATTAATAGAATTATCCCTTGCGCTTGATATACGTAGATATAAGTTTAGTGATACATATTAAACCCTCAATCCATGCCTAAATGGCTGTTCATTCCTACTATACATTTACCATAAAATGCCGACTGTGTTTTCAGGACGTACAACTGTGCCATAATTGCATTCAGTATCCCAAAAGGAAGCGCGTGTATTAAAGATGCTTTTGCCCGGAATAGCCGTTTCCCAATACGCCAACAGCCACAAAACTCCACGATGCTTGAAAGCATATTATACTCCGGTATTCTCCATTCTTATGAGTTTGCGAAAAAGGTGACTTTTAGTCTGGTGGTGGTGCAGCATTCATGATTTTGGCCAGCATGTCGATATGTGAAATGAGATTGCCGTTGAATCCTTCTTCCCGCTTTGGCGTGCCTTCAATATGCCAACAAGAGCCCCATGTATCCTCATCTAACGTTCCCTCGAAATATGCAATTCGCATTGGCCACTGCATCTTTGGCCACCATTCTTCCGGCAACAAACTAAAAATTCCTGACACTTCTCTCTTGGCGACACCTTGGAGCCACCAGATATCATCAACAATACGTGTCATAGCAAAGAAACATGCGGCAATAACCATAGTACGAGGATCCTGTTCCTTTAGTAGATCAATATAACGGCGTGTTACGGTGGCCGCAAAACTAAGAATTCGAGCTCGCTCTGGTTTTTGATGGGACCAGTTGAGCATGGCAACTGCGTGTTCGTATGCCTGCTTTGTATCTGCATCTATGGAATCATCGCCCGAGTTTGATACATGGTCGATACCTTCGAGTAAAAATGCAAAAAAGCCTCGGCGCTCCGGATCAAAATCTAGTAGTAACGGAGGCTGCCCATTGATGATAGGAAAGATTTTAGCCGAATTTCGCAACCAATGCCATGAAGTTATAACGACTGTCTTGACTCCCTGAAAAGAATGGAACCAAGCGAGTGGTAGAACATAACCACCATCAGAATCGCCATCAATTCCATTCTCGACACAACGGGATGCCGATGCTTGGAAGGCAATGAGAGCAGCGGTACAGAAAAGTGCTTCCGCATTGCTTTGAGATGGACCTTGGCTCAAAAGAGCAGAATATTGAGCAAGCGCTGATGCCATATAACTATGTGACGCACGTGCAAGACTTCGATCTTCGGGCTGTAATATACGTAAGTGTAAAGCAGATACAGCAAGAATGGCGTCCATCAGATGTGGGGAGTCATAAGCGAGTGATGGTACGTTTACAGTCCAGGCAACGTCTTGGCTTTCATCATTGGAAAGAGTTTTCGAAGTCGTTGCCGTATAATGATGCATTAGCCTGAGCTCAAGTGATCGATCACGTATTGAGTCACCATGACCTCTGACAGTCATTGTAGGGGACCGGTAGAAAGGCATTACTGAAGAAGTGGTAGAGGCGGGTGATGAGCCATGGTTGACTGTGCCTTCTGAACTTTGATGAACAAGCATTGGATATTGGAAGGCTGGTGAATCAGGTGATGAGGGAACATCTCCAAAATCACAGGAAACGCCTGGAATAGCCATTGTCAACATGCATTCTACTCTTCAGTTTCGATATACGGACCATGCTTTTTACAATTTCCACACAAAGGATGTTTTTCGTCGCACTGGTTCAAATTAGCACATATTCATGACTGCCTCTGGATCCCACCAAGTATTGGTTGGTTACTTTGATTTTCCTGTGCTTGCATCTTTGACACCCAGCTTTAGATTTCTTATGCGATCTTCTTGGTGGCATCTTGTTTGTTCTGCCTGTTGAAGGACTAAGGAAGTTGAAAGCTATCACGAGTGGCGACCAGATTGAGTATTTCGACAAATGTTCATATTGAAAGCAGGTGGTTTTTATTTCATCCAGTGGAGATATTGTAAAGATGTAGTAGATGTTTGTTTTGGTGTTCGATAATGATCCAAAGTATCCAATTGACCGATAAATTTTTGAAATTTCACCCCTTTGGTGTTCCGATTTGCATCGATTGTTTACCATCGAGCGTCTGTTTAATAATTGTGCTTAGTATCGGGGCTTCGGAACATGGGCATTTGAAGGTATGAGGGTATGAGGGTAGCCCCTGCAGCATTCGTCTTTGATGATCTATAATATGATTGGTTCTCGGTGGAAGTAAGGCTATTAGTCATCATCTCAGCCTCCTTCCTGGATGAAAACGTTCCGACAGTTTCTAGTACGATGTAGTCTTACATAATAATAAGTGAGTGTGGCATTATGTATTATCTGGTGAGCTTTTAGTAAAATTAGTAGTAAAACAGTTAGCAGCATCATGTGACGATAGTTGAGTGTTGATAAACATGCACCTCAGTGATCATTAGAATTATCTTGTCATTCCATGTATTACAGAGTACAGTGAGTATATTATTCAATATTACATCTTGATATCTTTATAACTTATCTTTATATCTTTATATCTTTATATATTTATAGCTTTATATCTTTATATCTATATTATTAGTCCTCAACATTCAGATCTTATATCTACTCGACTAATAAACTCACTCTCCTTTGACTACGTAATAACCTTAACGACCTCCTTAACTCGGATTCCAATAACCTAAAAGGTGTGTAACAATGAATGAATGGTTCCACCAAGCAACAATACGATTACTACTGGTAAAAGGATTGATAATAGCTAAGCCGTTGGTGGTTGCATACAAGGAAGGCACAAGATTTATTTGTCATGATATCTTCATATATTCTTTTTCCTTCTTCAACCTGCACATAAGCAGCCAATGAACCCTCCCTCCTGCATTTTCTTACCTACATGTACCTCGTAGATATTTTGGAACATTCCCTTCTCTCATTCATGATTCATCTGGAAGAATTGAATTGCGTGCTTTAGCCTCTGATTCAGTTTCTATATTTAGTGCCTTTGTTCTTACAAATTAAGGTTTAGCTCTCGTCAATCTTCTTACATTATTACCAATTTGACCCATTACCAAGAGACCAAGAGTCACTTACATATTTATCCTTTTACTATAAAGTCGTTCCTTGTACAGTAAAGCAAAAAATATAATAAAAACTATTAAACCAAAGCTTCCCCGCAATAATTTTTTTTAAAATATATTTTCTTGTCAATCCATTATCAAATCTCTATATTTTGGTTGTGTGAAAATTGTTCAGAGAAAAGGCAAAAAGAAAAAAGAACAAGAAAGAGAAACTCATCACCCCGCACTACCCCTCAAAATGACTATCCAAAACTTCGATCATCCCATTGAAACTCCTCCACGAGCACCTTCGCCAGTTCATCGATTTGGTACTCTAGCAGTCCATGCTGGCTCCCCTCACGATCCTGTCACCGGCGCCGTCATCGAAGCCATCTCCCTCTCTACAACATTTGCACAAACCGCTGTCGGAAAACCTGTTGGCGCATATGAATACAGCCGAAGCTCCAACCCCAATCGTGATAACTTTGAAAAGGCTGTCGCAGCTCTCGAACACGCAAAATACGCTCTAGCTTTCTCTTCTGGCTCTGCTACTACTGCTACTATTTTGCAGTCCTTGGCCGCCGGTTCGCATGTTATTTCGGTCTCAGACGTTTACGGTGGTACCCACAGATATTTCACACAGGTTGCTAAAGCTCATGGAGTGAAGGTTACATTTACGCCAGAGATTGAGGTGGATGTTGTGGATCATATTACTCCCGAGACAAAACTCATTTGGATTGAAACTCCTAGCAACCCAACTCTGCGACTTGTGGACATCAGAGCGGTAGCTACAGCAGCGCACGAACATGGCATAATGGTTGTGGTTGACAATACCTTCATGAGTCCATATGTCCAACAACCATTAGACCACGGAGCTGACATTGTTGTTCACTCTGTTACCAAATATATCAATGGACACTCCGATGTAGTGATGGGAGTAGCCGCTTTCAACTCTGACGCCATGAAGGAAAGATTGGGATTTTTGCAAAATGCTATTGGTTGCATACCTTCAGCATTTGACAGTTGGCTTGCTCACCGTGGCTTGAAGACATTACATCTCCGAGCCAGAGAAGCTACAGTCAACGCAACAGTAGTGGCAAAAGCTTTGGAGGCTTCACCACACGTTATTGCTGTCAACTATCCTGGCTTGGACTCCCACCCACACCGAAAAATTGCTCTCAAGCAACACAGAGATGGTATGGGAGGTGGTATGCTTTCTTTCCGTATCAAAGGAGGTTCCGCTGCAGCAGAAAAGTTCTGTCAAATGACTAGCATCTTCACATTGGCAGAGAGTCTGGGAGGAGTCGAGAGTTTGGTTGAAGTTCCCAGCAGTATGACACATGCTGGTATTCCTAAAGCTCACCGAGAGGCCATTGGCGTGTACGACGATTTGGTCCGTATCAGTTGCGGAGTTGAAGATGCAGAGGACTTGAAGGCAGACGTTTTGCAAGCCTTGGAGAAGGCTGTTGTCTGGCCTAAAATCTCCAATGGTTTACAAAACTATGCTTCTTAAATCCTGTATTGGGGTTTGATTTTATTCTTGTTAGAAGCATCGCATGCATATCATATGGACCTGCGAATGCGTGGGCGCTGGCGTTGGGGCATAGTTGGAATACCTCTTATATCTCGAAATGCTGCATGTAGATGATGGTTGAATTTACATAGATTTCTTATCTTGATCCAGTCTTGTGGGGGTTTCTTTTCATGGCTTGGGAAATTAGACAAAATTAAATTATTTAGACGCGATATTGGATAGCACCATCATAAAAATACTCCGTGAATGAACGCAAATCCTTCAGGACATAGTACATCTTATGACTTAAATGCCCAAAACGAATTTCACCCCCTTGCTAGCATTTTCCAAAAATTCATCTCCACCCTTGATACCGGGGAAAAGCCAGAAGTAATGCGGTAGCCCATCATAATAGTCACTCTTTGTCTTGATGCCTTTATCCTTTAACATCATTTCCAACACCTTTCCATCATCCCGTAAAGGGTCTTTGCCACACGTAGCAATATAAGTCGGAGGGAATTCACCCAGGTGATCAGAAAGCGTCACAACTGAGAATCAAACGGATTAGTCCCTCTCCTCAAATCAAGCAGATATACCAAAAATAGAATTAAAAAAACCTACAAACTCTCGGATCTCCAGGATCCACACCTGCAGCTTCGAAAAACGTGCTCATAGTATCCGAATCAAGAATCGGCACACCGTGCGCATTTTCATCGTAGGATGTATAATGATTTTTGTAAGCCGCTGGGACGGAGGACGGGTGTGCGGCTACGGGGACTATGGCTACGATGCCTTTGATTTGCGAGCGTTTCCCCGAGGCAATGAGATCGTGTGCTACGGTGAGAGCCAGACCGCCGCCGGCGGAGCTGCCGATTGTGAAGACTTGGGACTGGGAGGCGTGGAGTTCTGAGGCGTGTTTGTAGGCCTGGCGTGGAGTGTGAGTCGGGACAGAGAGCAAGAGCTGAGAAACAATGAAGGGCGAGCGGGAGGAGAAGGAAGAGATATCAGATACATACCCATTCAAAAGCTTTCACGCTATCATCCAGCATAATCGGAACCTTGTGTTTCGGGGCCAATCTATACTCGGCACTCACAATGACACAAGGAACACTCTTTGCAATATATCGACACCACATATCTTCAGAATCAAGGCTCCCAACGCAATATCCACCTCCGTGAAAATACACTCCCAAAGGAAATTCGCCGTTCTGGGCGGTATTTGGAGGCGTGTATATACGAACCGGAACGCCGTCTGCGGAAGCATCACGAGTCTGGACTGAGGTATCGGGAGGGGGTCTTTGACCGTCTAGCGCTGCGACTAGGCGGTTGAATTGCTCTTCGATGTTGGCCGAATCACCTACGAGAAGGGGACGGGTGCCTAAGCCTCTTTCAAGCTGCGAGGATCAAAATCAAGTATATAGTAGGCGGGGGAGAGGGGGCAAGGAGCTTGTCGCTTGTCGTGACGGATGGATTGGGACAATTACCTCGAGCCATTCGGGCTTATAACCTGCATTTGATGTATCTGCCATTGTATAGCTTATCTCTGTAGTTTGGAAAATCATAAGAAAGAGAATTCGGAATAGGATTCACTAGGTTTACAAGTTTGAGGAAATCTTTGGATATCAGTTGAGTACTTCAAGCATTCCAAGGAAATACACAAGAAGAATGTAGCACTCTATATACCTGTAGGAAGATTTCAAAAATACAAATACTGGAAATACTGGAAATTAAAGACGGGATCGAAAGAACCTAGATATATTATTTACCCCGCCATGCAACCATCTGGTGTGGCTCATGTTAGTGGTACGTATTCAAAAATAAGCTGAAATCACTGCAGCCATTAAATTACTCGGACCAGCGCAGGACAGAAATACCGAGCTGAAGATTCCGTTACACGGACACAAGGATAGAATTTACTTGGCGAACTATATACATACTTAGACAGTGTCCAGCTGCCATGTATCCAGTGCGGGGTAATTTGGCGGCAACTTTACAACTCCAACTCTCCGTATGCTATCAGAGGTCGGAACTACTTCCTCGAAATCGTGGTTATCTGGAACATATCCGATAGACTTACGTTGTTTAGTTGATTGCTTGAGGGCATTGTATCCTGTTCTTCCCAAAAGTTTCAAGACCCTGAGCAATTCATGCCTTCACTTCCTGCGCTGCTAATTGCCGTACCGTGTCATTTTGTTCGAGCTACACCCGGAAGCTCACAGTGCTTTACGTTGAATAGGCCTCAGATTGTGAATCAACAATCAGGTTTGGAAAAGCCTCAAACAGAGCACCACAAGACATAACAAAGTGTTAATATTTATCTATTTTGAATTCATTCAATTTTATTTCTACAGCCACTGGGCCTTGTGGTATTTCGAGCTGATTTTCCCGCCTAAGTAGACGCGCCAGGCAAGAGAAAAATGAGGAATATTCATTCCCGAAAGGTAGAAATCAGGTTGAGCACCTGTATACAAGGGTTACATAGAATTATAAAAAGCCCATTTGGTAGACTTGTTACTAAGTCGCGATTTTGTTTCTCTGGAAGCGATAATCCTAAGCTGTTTGGCACCTCTGCCAATTTAAGCATCTTCACTGGATTTTGGAGAATGTTTTTCTTTTGTTTTGGAAAATCACATTCTAGCCTAATTAAAATATTTGATGCCCACTGATTTTATTACCTTCCCACAGTACCACAGAAATTATAATACATTCAGTTATTGACTCTCAGCAAACTTGCCATCAAACTCATACCCGTCAGCATGTAAACTTGGACGAAAGTAACAAGTATTGTGCTTAGTGTGGGATTTGATGAAATAGGCATAATGTAAAAAATGTTTGCTTTTCTGGAGTGAAATGTAACTGATACAACGGAAAGTCTGCGCAAATAGAGAAATCTCGTGAAACCAACAAAGTCGTGATCTCGAAGGGCTGTAGAAGTGTACAGATGAAAAGAATAAAAGGAAACCCCCCTAACGACTCTCCGTCAGTCCCTCCCCAATCAACTAAATTGAAATACAGTGCAAGAATTACAAGGTATGGACTACCAAGCATGGAAATTTCGGGTATCAGACTTTTGATG
This sequence comes from Sclerotinia spermophila, assembly GCA_038090695.1. NCBI lineage: Eukaryota > Fungi > Ascomycota > Leotiomycetes > Helotiales > Sclerotiniaceae > Sclerotinia > Sclerotinia spermophila. Next base: position 74,125 of record JBBMOJ010000025.1, read on the forward strand.
AGTACTCGCGCTTTGCCGGAAGTGGCGGATGAAAGTGAAAACGTCAAACTCATCAAACAACTTCTCCCTGATCTCCTCAATCTGCTCCGTCACATTGACTACCAATACATGTCGAGTAAGGGTTGAGTGTGCATGATATGTGACAGCTTGCAACCGATTGAATCCAGAAAAAAAAGGGCTTTCATAAGAGATCAAACCTCTCCATATTCGGGTGCATCGGCGTAATCATTTTCCTCAGTTTTGGATTCGTTTTCTTCTGCTGGTGGTGCACCAACAGAGGAGTTCTCTGGCATCAAACCCTTCTCCTTGAGGTACTTGATAGACTTCAAGATTGTCAAATCATCCTTGGCGGTGTCGTTAAGAATGAGACGTTGAGCAATAGTCATCTTACCACCATTTAACTCCTTCTCTCGTAAAGCTTGATTGCGGACGTCTAGGTCGTGAACGAAGCGACACTTGCCCTTCTTGCCGCAGGTGCCACCAGTGGAATAGTACTTGCAGTGGCGTTGAAGTTGAGCCTTTGTTGGTGGTGCTCGTGCGTGCACGATACCGGTAAAACCATTGTTGCGCGATGTCATCGTTTCTGGCTTCTCAGAGTCTGAATTGGATGAGGAATCATCGTCATCACTCACTTGGCCACGATCCTCATCACCCTCGTCACCATTTTCACGCTTGCGTTTACCACCGGACATCTCCTGTTTGATCTTACGTTCAGCTTTCTCAAGTTCTAGTCTGAGCTTCTCAGCCTTGCGTTGCTGTTTTTCGAGTTTGGTCTCTCCATCATCCTTTTTAGTGGGCTTTGCTTCAGGCTCCTTCTTGAACTTGTGATTCTTGTTTTGTTCACGTTTCAAGCGGAGCTCCTCAGCAGCAGCTTCTCTACGAGCTTTCGTAGGGAAGCGACTTTTACGCTCAGCGAGCCATGCTGTAAGATCTGCAGGTAACCTAAAAAACATTAGCAAAAAGAACAAGAAGAACTAATCTTCTAGGCCTGCATAAACATACTGTGGAGTATCTGGACCAAGCAAAGTAACCAAACGAGCTTCTTCATCGACATCATCAATTTCATCATCGCTATCCTCATGATCCACACCGTTTGGTGTCAAACCAAGAGTATTTGTTCTGCGCTTTTTCTTGTTCTTCTTCGCATTGTCTCCTGCACCTGCAGGCTTGAAATGCATCGGAGGAGATTGTGAATTGCCATTGAAAGAACGATTGTTGTCGCGACCGCGAAATTGAAAATTATCACCGCGACCTCTACCTCTAAAGTTCCCATTTCCTCTGCCCCGATTAGAGCTCGAGTTGAATGAATGAGAATCATGCGATGGACGCTGTCCTCCATGACCTCCATTAGAGAAGTTTTGTGGGGGATATGCTTGATAAGATGGCTGAGAAAACGGAGCAGGGGAAGTCTGATGATTGGAATATTGGGGAGTAGGGAAACCATTGCCCGCTTGGGCCATATGATCTCCACGTTCGTTCTCAAATCCCATGCGTATTGGAGGACCCATAAGAGGTGCTTCATGACCGCCACGACCATTATTGAAGCCACCACGACCACGACCTCTACTATTATTATTGAACTGATGTTGTCCCTGGGGTGGACCTTGCCATTGTTGGGGTGGGCCACTAGGGTGTGGTTGCTGAGAAGGCGGTCCGTAGGGTTGTTGAAATGGGGCAGGTTGCTGTGCACCATATTGTTGTGGTGGTGGTTGATTGAAGCCTTGTGGAGCGTAATTTGGATGGTAGTTCTGCGCAGGGAGGGGAACCTGAGGTGGTGGCTGGTGTGCTTGAGGAGGAGGACCGTGACTGTGCTGTGGACCATGCTGACCCTGTTGCCATTGTTGAGGGTAACTATTAGGGGGTCCGTTATGGCCAGAACCTTGAGAACCGCTTGGAGGTCCTATGTAGGGTGCTGGATTATGCGGGTTGTATTGGTCACTAGGAGGACCCTGTATCTGTGGAGGACCATTGTAACCATTTTGATGCGAGTGAGAAGGGCCATTGTGACCGCCTCTCGCACCACCTCTAGGGGGGCCATTATTGCGCGTCTGTTGATATGGAGGAGGTTGTTGATACCCATACTGAGGGGTTTGTTGGGGATATCCAACAGAAGGTGGTCCCGAAGGAGGAGGAGGAGGAGGGAAATTGTATTGCTGCGTACCAGCCATAATGACGTCGGACTTCGAGTTGTTGTGTCGATAAGGTGAAGGTTGTCTTTGAAGGTGACTTAAATAGTGTGAAATCTTCACACCGTGTAGGTTCTGTGCAGTAGGGTTTCGATCGATTCCAGGGTGGCTGTACTGAACAACGGTATGTCCTGAGTTTGAAAGTTGTCGCAAATCGTTTTGTGCTGGTGGTTGAATCTTTGTTGCACCGTATGGACCAAAGAGATTGCCGGGTAGTACTGTAAAGGGTGCTACTACGTATTAATTGATGAAAATCGATGGCACAATGAAACAATTATTGAAAAGGGATGATGAAGCAAGATGGGAAAGAAAGCTGCCTCGCGCAATAATGATTTAGTCGGGAGGACATCTCTCTTATTATTTAGTGTGGAAATTGTCGCACAATATGAGCCAATAGAAATTCTCCCAAATTTTGGGGAACTTGGCTGGATTATGTAAGACTTCTTTTCCATTGATTTATCGAGCATGAACCTCTGAGTGAAAAGATCTTGGGTGAATTCTGTAAAAGCTTGAAGAAATAATAACGTACCCATTTTTAGATATATCCTCCGTTGCTGTTGATAACTTTAGAGAATAAAGTTGCTCTGGCAGAACAAGAAGAAGAAGAAGAAGAAGAAGGAAAAAACTGAAGCAGTCGGAGAAGATTCTTTATTTAGATCCGAGTTGAATTTTGTTCAATTTATGCTATCCTATTTGATGGGCTCGCAAAAGTGAACATTCAGAAGAAATAAAGACAAGCAACCTTTATCTAGGTAGTCACGTTATATCATTTTATTTTATTCTGTTTCCTCATCATTTGGTGGCTTGTCGTTGAAGCAGTATCAGCCGTACAAAAGGAAAGAATCATTACATGGGAAGGAGCAAAGTACAAGAAGCAAAAGCAATTTTTGACCTAGCCAGTAGCCAGCTTGGTATATTATCATGTTTATCCTCGTGAGTTTCTTTTTTAAATCAGGGAAAAATTCAAATTCTAACTTGGCAAAGACAAAAATTGCCGATTTAGTTCAAATCGCACCTCAAGATTTAGGGAAAAATGCTAGTCAAGCAATTGAGGATAATATCAATCTTAAATATGCCAACAAGGTGATTCAAAAGATTGGTCTTTGTATCTGCTTTTATGATCTTCTATCGGCCTCGGAGGGTTTGATTGGTCATGGTGATGGTCTCGTAAACGTCAATGGTACATTGGTCCTAGGAGTCAACACAGCTTTTCATGCTTGCTAACCACTTAGCAGTTGAATTTCGCATCGTCGTGTTCAGACCCTTCAAATTTGAAATCATGACAGGAAGAATCAGTAGTTCTATTGAAAGTGGAATTAGAGGTTAGTATATATATGTGGAAGTTGTATTAAGCTTCGTTGACAATATCAAGTTCGTACTCACTTCTTCGACGAAATTTTCGTTCCCGCAAAAATGCTACCAGAAGGCTCACACTTGTAAGTCTATCTCATTCACTTCTTCTCTATTTTGGTCACTAATAACCATCCAGCAACCACAACGAGCAAGTTTTTATCTGGGAGACCGAAGAAGGTACACAGCTTTACTTCGATAACCAGGAAACAGTGCGGTTTCGGGTTGACTCTGAGCAATGGAATGATCAAGCGCCATTGGGCCCCGAAAAGCAAGATGACAATGAGGAATCACGAGTAATTGAAGCGCCCTACAAGATAGTAGCTTCGATGGAAGAAGTTGGGTTAGGGCCTTGCTTGTGGTGGGACTAAGGAGAAACATGTGTTCGAGCGACCTCAGGGGGACGGAAACAGTTGCGTGGGGCAAAATCAGGTATATTTCTGGAGTTGGGGAAACATTCTAGGATTTGGAGTTCATTGAGAATCGATAGGCTCTCAAGGGCTGTTCTCGAGTATATCAAAATTTAGAAGAAGCACTCTTCACAACTAGGACGGGCGCTAGTCTAAGAGCTCTTTTGATTGCATTGTAGTGAAACTGCCTTCTACATAACAGATTGTGCAGTGAAACTGTTCAAATTCAGCAATATTGTATGGCTGCCAAAATTTAGAGTCCGGTGCAGCTGTGGGTATAAATATGCTGTCATTATTGCGGAAAGTTTGATCACCATCTTGATAACCACAAGATAAAAACGCATGTGAGCTTTATGCAATAAAAATCTTCCTTTGGAGCAATATGTACGGGTATTTTCTGTAATTCGGTCTTCAACGCTTCTTCTCTTCGTTTTCCTGGTTGAATTTCTCATAGTGTGCTACCAATTTCTCCATATCTCTAGCTCTATGGCCTGCTGGTACATTCCATGGGGACCCTGTGTTAAATTGTCTGTAGCAAATTAGCTTCTGCAGCAGGGGTACTGGAGATATTGAGACCAACTCGGGAAATCTAAGATTGACATGTGCACTACCCGTATCACTTTGGAAAAGGTTGCGGTCGAAGGCAGCTTGTTCGAGCATAGAAACATGTAGCGCATTTCGTGCGGCCCATTTCTCTTTATAATGTGAATAGCTATCGATCAGCTTCGCGAGACCGGAAGGAGAACCGTCGGCGGATGGTTGGGCGTATTGATAGACTCCAATTGAGATGGGGATGGCTGCAAGAACAACGAAGAAACCAGTCTATATCGTTATTAGTCGTAGGACTTGTGCAGGAGACAATCGAAAGCTCACTCCGAAGGACTCGTTCTTTGGGCCAGCATGATGATGCCCGTGTTCTGTACTTGATCCAGCGAAGTGATGGACCTCATCACCAGTCTTTCCATGTTGTGCAGATGACCACCGTCGCGGGACTCGAGTGGATACTCTTCCAACTCGATCGGCAGATTGAACCGCCTTTCTCTTGAGCGCGAACATTATGTTGTGTATTAACTGGCGTTCAAGTGATCATTCTTGGAAAGTCGTTATGTTTGGATGTCCCTCAAGTTGATGACCATTGCTGACTAATTATGCCTCAGGCAACTAGTAAGAGAACCCCACAAAAGTGTGTGATTGACCCTCTAGCCTCCTAAGGCAAAGGGATTCTGCCGAGATGGCGCGGCGAAACGATTGAATAAATCTGTACTTACTTGAATGCCACTTGTCCTTACGATGACTACAAATAATCCGGCAGATCACCAACTTATTCCTATTGATGCTTTAAATTTGGAGAGTGAATCGGAAGACTCAAGCTCAGCAGAATCTCTTGCTTCATTAGAAAGTGATTCCGAAGAACGACCACCCGAGAAGATACTCACTGAAATAGTGGGGAAGAACAACCACATCTGGTATCTTGTGAAGTGGAAAGATAGTCCCCTTTTACATTCCAGCTGGGAAGGAGAAGCGTGCTTTGAAAATTATCCTTGGATTTTCGACCAGTGGCTAGTCAATAAACAAGCTCAAAAAGAAGGAAAAATTCAGCCATTTGACTTGCAAGCGTTCGATCAAGCTTGCAAGGACCTCGACCTAGCAGAGAGACAACGAAGAATCCTAAGGCGGTTCAGAAGAAAAGCCAAACGACTTCTGTCGATTGTAGCTGATTGAACTCATCCTAAAGGAGCCATTATTGTACTCGATACACACCTTATACACAATTATAACTCAAAATGGTTAGCGTAGAAATACGCAGCATACTGAGCATAGCATGGCTCAGTCTTCCAATATTTGCGAGGGCATTCTCGATGGACCCAGAAGCTTCACCATCCGCAAATACCGAGCTCATATGCCCTACAGACAATCAAGCTGAATGTTACCCTCGAATTTTCCAACCAACGAGAGACTTCCAAATCATTAAGCCTGGGCAGGATATTCCACCAGGCCTTCATGTTCGGCTAGATATCTCTTCTGGCTTGAAAGAAGCTCGCCTCAATATTCCAATGGAAGGCGATGATGTTACGCTGGAGCTTGACATTCCCACAGAACAAGCCATGGTCGTAATTGAAGATGTCGAGGTTGAACCCTCGGAAGACCCGCAACCACCCTCAGATGCACCGGCTTACAGTGGCCATGGAAAGATACAGCCCCCGCCACCCTCATCATCTGACTTTGAATCCTTCCGAACCTCTCTTGCCTCATTGAAAGGGCAAGATGCATCCCTTGGTTTGGCTCTGTCTTCTCTTTCGGAGCTGTCACACGACATTTACTACGGATCTGAACTCATGGCCGATGAGGAGGCAGTTTCCGCCCTGATATGTCTCATGGCCATGGAATCCTTGGGACCTGAAGACGAAATTGACCATGCAGCCTCTGCCACTCTCTCCGGTTCTCTACAAAACAATCCCACTGCCATCGGCTCCCTTTCGCTGTTTCACGATATCGTCATGGTACCTACTTGTCCTGTTCTTCGCGAAAATGGGTTAAGTCTTATCCCCGCGCTCCAAAAAAAGCTATCGGCCTCTACTACATCACCTTTGTCTCTCAAATCTCAAATTTCAGCCCTTAGTGGCCTCTTGAAATCGCCAGAAATTCAAAAGTCTTTCCTTGAGCAAGATGGTACTTCATACCTACAGTCCGTCTTCTTGAAGTCTGGACCTCAATATGACGTCGTTCGAAAGCGTATTGTACAGCTTTTAATGGACAATTTTCTGGATGAAAGTATGGGGGCGCGGATGGGAGTTTGGCCAAGGGTAGATATAGTCCAGAAGGGAGAGAAGGATTGCAACGGCGATGTTGTCAATGATGAATGTTGGGCTTGGTATGGTAAAGAGTTTTACGGAACCGAGGGTGGAAGGAAAGAATGGATGGGCGAGTTCTTGGAAAAAATAGGTCAAGGTAATCAGAGCGGGGAAAGGGACAGGGAACTATAAATATAGATGTCTTATATGCCTGTTCATTTACGATACTATATACGAAATTGGATTCATGATCACTCCACTTTCAGACGAACCACGACTAGCAATCTCATTGCGACAAATGGGTATTTGTGCTAAATTGCGATTCAAGTTTTTCCCTACGTGAAAGGTATGAGAAGAAACAGGCTTTCCAATCACTCCATGATTTGCATCCCCCATGTACTCGGAGCTTGCCCAGCATGCCCGGCTGCAGATTTAGCTGTAAACCATCAAAAATAAAGAGGATCCAGAAGTAAATGGAGGGATACAAACACTCCGGATCTGACATACCGCATATCCATACCAATCAGCATACTCAAGATTTGTCGCTATATCTAAATGACCAATCGAGACCCGTTGAATATCCCAAACACGTTCTACCTTCCTGGTTGATAATGAATAGTCACCGTGGAAAAGACAGAAATCACTTGATACAGCAACAGCAGCAATGAATTTCCCACTCAATTATAAGTCCTTCACTCACTCGCCCGCCATTGATCTTTACAGTATTATCGTTCCAATTTCCCCCTAAACCCGTCACTTTTTTCAACTCTATGAAAATTCAACTTCAACGTCCGAATTATCAAAAGCTCTAGAGCGTGGCGCTTTTAACCCCGATGTCCCTCGTAAGTACAAACACAGTAGTTGTACACTAGCGTCACTGTCCGATCAAAAGCCCTCACAATATTAAGTAGAGAGGCAGACAACATTCTCGAGAATGATGAATTATACTGCCGCGCCATCGAGGCGTGTGGGTACTGGAGGCTTGGGGAAGTATGTAGTATTATACCTATCGGGAGAAGTGGTACATGTGCTGTTGAGGGTAACGGTACTTGAGGATGATTGGGTTGGGGGCATTTGTGAAGATGCATGATAATCTATTGAGGATTCTTAGAGGGTATTACTGGTTGATTCAATTGCAGATATTGCTCGATAGTATCAAAGTTCTCGACTGTCGTACAACGACTAAAAGTGCACAATGCTTCTCAGCTATGCAAACACTCAATCACTAGAGCTCCAGCTATCAAAATTCTCAACTGTACTGAGTGCAACCGGCAAAATAGAATCTGCGGGGGCAAGATTCGTCTTCCATGCAGAATATGTCAACTCCGTCAAATCTGTAAAGCTAGCATGCAAGATAGGGGACTTTAGTAGCTATAGCCATAGTATAGACTGTATATGAAAGGTTGTAGAGATCAAAGGATGACTAAAGGAGACCTCTAGAGATTCATCTTTGGCATTGTAGACTATATTTGTAATGTAAACTTTCTTAGCCGCATTCAGACAGAAATGTTATTTCTGTCGTCGCTGATTGCTTTCTGCTCTAGTGTGCAGAGTACCTGGTATGGTGAAATGAGTTGTGGTTGACATTTGCACTCAAGTTGGACGTTCCGGACCGTGCCCATTCAATATGCCTGCCTAAGGCATGATATAGCGACATCATCACTTTTGGGTGGTCGTCAACTCCATTTTTGAGACTTTGCACTCTACAAGCTCTCTACGATATCGAACCCTACCTATCAGGTCTCAGTCTGCCAAAATGTTATTCTTCAGGTGAGTGCGATTCCACAAACAGCTTTGAAGTTGCAACAGCTAATGCTTATCCTCTACAAACAGCTTCTTTAAAACCTTGGTAGATCACGAAGTTACGGTCGAGCTCAAGAACGATATCCAGATCAAGGGCATATTGAAATCGGTAGACCAATACCTAAATATCAAGCTGGATGACATACAAGTGGTAGAGGAGCTGAAATACCCACATCTGGTCAGTAGTTCAACATGGGGGATGGCAACGCAGTGAAATGCGATTGACCTTGTGCTTCGAGTTTGTAATGCTGATATATGCGCATAGTCATCGGTCAAAAATATTTTCATAAGAGGGAGTGTCGTCAGATACGTACATCTTCCTGGTGGCGTGATTGACACAGCTCTTTTGGAAGATGGTAGGTCCTCTGTACTGACCGAACACTGTGTATGGAGGCTAATGATCATTTGTAGCTACTAGGAGAGAGGCTGCGCAACAGGCGACTAAAGGAAAATGAACACATACACTCAGAGCGGAGGAAAATAGTTGATGTGAATACTCTTCCCTTTTGGGAAGGATATACGCTGTAGATAACATTGAGAGGAAAATGGGGGGAGGGGCATGTTCAACAGAAAAGGCATGCAGCCGGTCACCGCAGACCATTCTATGCGTTAATGAACATTCATGAGAAAGCAAATACGGAAAAGCAACATCGGCAATACATGGCTTTGAATTGCTTGGGGTGCAATTAAAAAATATTAAAATTTCATAATTCAACCCAATATTGTTGAAAGTCTCCCGAGAAGGGAAACACAGATATCTCGACTTTTATTGTATAAAGTTGCATGTGCTTTCATAAAATCTAAGAATCCATGGAAACTTGTTGGTTCTGCCCCTCCAGATAAGACAATATTCTGTCGCCTCATGTCAGGTGATAACGTGGACCGCGCACTACTTTTCGTGATTTCTTATCAGACTACTCCAGGTGAACGAACTGCTTTTAGATAATTTATCTTTCTTCGGAAACACTTCTACGACTTCAAGTAATCATTCAATGATTTCTGAACTATAGCGATTAATTAAAATCAATTCAAGGACTGCCTCATTCTTCAATGGTCTACATAAGCAGCGTTAAACGTGCTATTCACCCTGTATCTTAGAATACAAACGAGCAAGTCTATCGACGGCAAACGTTAACACTTTACACTTCTAGTACCACGCACTTGTAAAATACTATGTTTCGAAACCCTCGAGAGAACCTAACTAAATCTACAGACTCTCATTTGAAGCCCTCCACGGGTAGACCGCCTACGCCACCCGCCATTCCCTCAGTTCCTCGAACGGTACAGACAATGGCCCCTCGAAGTGCAAACAATCCGACTACCCCGCGACCTGCCAAAAACTCTATTGCTTCTGCTTTCAGCAAACAATCGTCGAAGAAAAGTGCGACGGCAAAAACGCCAGTGAGAGCTAATGGCAATATCCTGAATTTCTTCAAGAAAGTGGATAATCTACTCAAAGACGATGATTCTCTTTTTGTAGCCCAACAATCTAGCGTGAAATCACAGCTTCCTCCCCGTGAACCCAGTCCAGGTCTAGACGACTTGTATGGAGTCAGCGAAGAATTGATTGATAAACGTTACAACGAGGCCGAAAGATCGGTCAAAAAGCGCAAACTTTCAAACAGTCCCAAAATCGAAGATTTTGAAAGTAGTCTTACAACGCCTTCAATACCAACCGAGCCATGTAGTCCTTCAATCAAAAGTCCTATGCCAGCTGACAAGGCGAAATTCGCAATCAAAAGACCACGCCGATCAGGGCCATTCTTGGACGACTCCGATAGCGATGAAGAGCTCAAGGGAGATCTCAAGACCGAGAATATTGTTCAAGAGCGAACATTCATAGAGAAAACGGGAACTGGAGATTCTCTGAAAAATGGCATTGCAGAATTGAGCATTGAGAAGGAGCCCATTAATAAAGATACCTCGGTCGGATCATCTACCGAATCACTTTTAACTTTGAAAGGCAGCTTCTTCAAGTCCAGGAAGAAAGTTCCGGTTGCGAGAGCTCAAGCGAAATGGGAAGCATTACAGCCAAAAAGCGCAAGGACCATGTCATCATCGGAAGATGAAGAACCAGAAACGTTGAAAGGTTCAAAGTACTTCGACAGCAAGGGCAAAGGAAAGATAGAGTCGGAATCAGAGTACGAGGAGGCAGACACATCGAAAGTCTCGAAGAAGCTCGGTAGTAAGGACAAGAGCAAAGGAAAACGGAAGAGGAAGAGGAAGGGCAATCCACTTCCAGAAGTTCCAGTCTTGAAGCAGGAGAAAACGAGTGGAGATACATGGGCAGACTTTGAGGATATGGGTGAATTCCCTGACGAGGATCTGGACGGTGAAGAATTCATCGAGCGCAAGTGGATGGAGGAACAAAACAACCTAGAACCCGATGAAGCACAGGAAGAGGAAGATTCGTTCAATGGATTCGATGATGATGATAGCTTCAATGACAACACCGGAGAAGGAAACGTCTCTGCTTGCCCTTTGTGCGATGCGAATTTGAGTAGTATCACTTCAGATGAAGCCTCAATGCATGTCAATGCGTGTTTAGATGGAAAACCCATACCTTTACCAACAAAAGTCATAGCAAAAGCCAATCCTGAATCAAGCGAAGCAAAAGTGGTAATGCCCGAAGTTGCCAGAAACCGTTTTGCTAGGAAAGCAGCAGTCCCAAGACCAGGACAGGTGAACCCACTTGATCTCAACAACGATGAGGGATCTGCATTTTCCAAAATCATGTTAGGACATGCAGAAGATGCTGCTTGGGCTAGCGCTGCAGATAAGGAAAAGTCGTCTAGAGGAAAGCCGGCACATCAAAGGACTTGCCCATTTTACAAGATTATGCCTGGGCTATTCATCTGCGTTGATGCCTTTAGATATGGTGCAGTTAAAGGCTGTAATGCGTACTTCTTGAGCCACTTTCATAGCGATCATTACATTGGTCTAACTTCTACTTGGTCACACGGCCCCATATATTGCAGCAAAGTCACCGGTAATCTTGTCAAACAACAACTTAAGGTAGATCCAAAATGGGTTGTTTCCATTGACTTTGACGAGAAGATCGAAGTACCTAATACACAAGGCGTTTCAATAACAATGATTCCAGCAAATCATTGTCCTGGAAGCTCGCTCTTTCTCTTCGAGAAGACTACTGGCGGTGGACAAAGGCCTAAAGTTCAACGCATTCTTCATTGTGGCGACTTTCGTGCTTGTCCGGCGCATATTGCTCATCCTCTTTTAATGCCTAACGTTGTCGACTCGGTCAATGGAAAGACTAAACAGCAAAAGATTGATGTTTGTTATCTTGATACCACATACCTCAATCCCAAATACTCGTTTCCATCACAGGACGATGTCGTGAAAGCTTGTGCAGATATGTGTGTCAGTCTTAGTAAAGAAAAGGCAGAAGAAAGTGATGCATGGGAGACGGTCAAGAGAGAACGAGCAGGATCCAAGATGACGAATTTCATCAAACCTTCTCCAAAGATTGAGGCTGAGAACTCCAGCACTCCAGAAACAGCTTCTAAGAGCAAGAAGAAAGCTCGAGGCCGTTTACTTGTCGTTTGCGGTACTTATAGTATCGGTAAGGAACGCATCGTACTTGGTATAGCTCGCGCTCTAGATTGCAAGATTTATGCAATCCCAGGCAAAATGCGTATCTGTGCCGCTTTAGAAGATCCCGAACTTAGCAGTCGCCTGACATCGGATCCCCGAGAGGCACAAATTCATATGCAGATGCTTATGGACTTACGCCCGGAAACTTTACAGGACTACCTTACTGGCTATAAGCCCCACTTCACACGTGTTGTGGGTTTTCGACCAAGTGGTTGGAGTTATAAGCCACCGAATTCTCGTTTTGTGGACTCTCCGCCGATTCATACAATTCTTAATGCCGCCAATTGGAGATCGGAATACGATATGGGAGAGTTGGTACCACAGAGAGGGAGTACTAAGGAAGCACAATGTTTTGGAGTGCCGTATTCTGAACATAGCAGTTTCAGGGAGTTGACGATGTTTGTTATGGGGCTAAGAATTGAGAAGGTGGTTCCAACTGTCAATGTCGGTAGTGAAGTTGGGAGGAAACGAATGAAAATGTGGATTGATCGGTGGCTTACGGAGAGGAGCAAACATGGAGTATTGAGGTTTGGAGATGGGAAGGAAGAGGGAGTGGTTCAGTGGTAGAGGGTGGACTATTTGGATACCAAATAGCTTCTTCGGGGTCTTGGTCTCGACTTGGAGGGTTTTTAGGACAAACTGTAGCAAGCTTTTTGTAGTGTGTTTTGAAGGGATATGAGGATCAATCTCGACAAAGTGCTTCAGTAAAAGCATAAGAGGACTGCAGTGAGCAAGACTTGTAGTGAGTAGTAGATTATGAATTAATAACAATGACAAATGAGATGATATTGTAGATATTTTAGTTTTCTATACTTGCTTTTGTATTGGATGTTGCTGCCATCGGCACTACTAGTCTCTTTTCCTTTTGTCCAAAGTACTAAACCATCTAGGCATACTTCTAGTACTGAGGGTTAGCGAGCTCTTTTCACGTCTCGAAACGCGAGTTCAAAGGGAGGCAATCACAATCTCTTCACGACTCTCTTGGCTTCATTACCCACTCGTAGTTATACCCCGCTTGATACAGGAGCTTCATTCTCGATACTATACAGTCTCATTTCGAGATTAAATGATACTACTTACCTACGCAAACAGCTAGCTAACCAATCGAGTCGACGAAAAATACACGCATATATTATACCAGGGCAATTGCTGTTTACTTTGTAACAAATCCAATGATAAATAACTACCCAGTCCGAATTCAACATTTTTCACAACTCCAACACAAACAAAGATTGCACAAAGTATTAAAATCCTTACATAAGTCCCCCTCCCCGGCCCCTTTTCATAAATATGTGATCAATTTAAATCAAAATACATACCGAGTTCTTGGGACCCCCCCGCCCCCCCTTGTTCCTCATCCCTGCGTCCCAATTTCCCCACACATCATTCCCCCCCATATTTTTGTGCTGTCCAGTGTCCACAAGGGATTTTCAGGGTACTCCGAAGATCGGCCGTTAGATGCATGGAGAAGATGGAATGATTGTCAGGTATCTTGTATGATTCTTGTGCACATCGTACGTACCTGTTTGTGTGTGTCGTGTGTGCATGCACCGTATGTGTGTGTTTTACGAGCAGCAGGGGGATCGATCCGCATGAAAATCGGGAGTTGCGGGATCGAAAGTTGTGGATGAAACATATGACGATGAATTAATTGTAAGACTACATAATCACTTTTTATGTGTTGTGTTACTTTTTTTGTTTGCGGGTTTGTGTTGGGGATGATTTCGCACCGGGGACTTTTTGGGCGCGCGAGATGGGTGGGTTTTTATTAGGACGAGGGGATGATTATATACAGTAATTAGTAGATTGGATTGTGAGTCGGGGGAAATTTCTAAGGGATTTTTATTAATCGTTTATCGAGTACATAAGTTACTCTCCATATATATGCACATAGCGAACGAGGCGAAAAACAAATAAAAAATTGGGAAATTTAATTTCAACAAAAGTCCCATGACCATTCTTTCTATAATAATAATAAAAATATTTGCATCAATTTTAAATACATCTCAGATTAATAAAAGTGGGGAGTTATTTATGTCTCAGGTATGTATTTTGTCTCGACTCTTGGACCCGTCTAGTCCGCCTCATTTGTCGATCCCCATCTTCCGTCTAAACGTTCTTGGGCCATTTCTTGGGGTAACGTCGCGTGCATTGCATGGGGTATGGACGATGGGGATGGGGGTACCTACCTACCTACCGCCATGCTATGTACGGTATGTGCCAATTTGTGGGGTTGGAATTTGGAATGGGGATGGGGGTGGGGATGGGGGTGGTCAGATGTCTCATATTTTGGTGCAAGTGAGGAGGGGGAGTTTCGCCAGAGGGCGGGAGATTGGAGAATTATCGGAGGAATGGAGGAAATTAACATTCGATATAGAATTCATCTTTGGATGGTCGAACGGATCGACGCGGAGGAAAAAAAGGAAGAAAAAAAAACCGAAAAGTGGGCTGAGAGATATTAGCGATACCCTCCGTATGCATTGCGCGCGTCACACCGAGGTTGGAGCTACTGTCTATCGCCTCTGGGGTGCGACTACCCCGGATTTTGTATACAGAGCAGAGCATACGTGATCATAGTCATGGACAATTGGATCCAGCGAATCGACTGGACTGGACTGAATACAAGAAGTGTGCAGAGGACAGACACACAAGAAACAAGAAGCGGCAAAAAAAAAAACACAACAAAGAGTAAACAAAGTACGTCCGTTTGTACCCATTGTCTCTCCATATCTCCCTCCCCTTTATCCCCGTCCATCTCTCATTCATATACCACAACGAGTCTAGTATATATCTTATAATCGTGCCTGCATAGAATCACTCTAACCCCCATCTCATCTCAAACCCTCCTAATCTTTCCATCCTTCCCCCATGCATTTCCCTTCCAACTCAAATCAAGCAAAGAAGAAGAATAAGAATAAGAGTGAAACAAGTAAAGAAATAAAGAACCCCCTATAAATCATGCCCCGACACGAATGGCCACAATAGCCATCATCCAAGCACACACCTCTCTTTCATTACATACACCATCGATCTAGATTAGACGCAGAAATCCAACAGGAGAAAGGCGCAATGCGGGTTGTGAGATTCTAGATTCTAGAAGCATAGGGTCGACAAAGAAAATTATCACAACATACTAGCTACTAAAACCCCATAGGCCGGACCATAGAAACCATAGGAAAATCATGGGAACCATGGCAAAGGATGAATGAAAGAGGCCGCAATTTTTTATCTAGTGTAAAGATTATGACGACACTTCATCAAAGGCAATTTTATCCCTCACATATCATCAGAGCCAGATCGGATCGATTCGGATCACAGCATGGCACATTACTTTGTATCACGTAGCTAGAGATCATTGCTTTGCATATTGTTCATTTTTGCTGACTACTGTATTGGTGTATATGCTCAATAGTTCGCCATCTTCTCTCTCTCTTCTCCCCTTCCTCTCCAGGTATGACGCGCGCTAATTCGCATTATTGCGAAAAATGCAGTGTGTGTGCATTTGAATATTGTGTTTGCGCACAACTCATGGTCCCCGCTGTACAGGGTAAGTCCAATTTTTCCTCCTCGCCAATAGACAGGTCAGTCTCTCCTGTACCCCGTAAAAGCCCAAACCCCTAAGCGTGAAGAATTTGCCCAAACCATTTATATGTAGCCCATTGCCAGAATACAGCTTTGGCTTCCATCCTCAAGCCCTGACCCCCTTGAGAGCAAATGCCATTCCCAAGCCAAACGCCGAACAATCCCAATTGTGGTTCCTAAACCCGGTGTGTAAATGCAGCATTAAATATGTGCTGTAGTATTATGTACAAAAGTCGTCGTATATTCGTCGATGTTAGATTCGATCAATAATTGTATCCGTATGCATGAAATGACCCTTGAATGGACAGTGAGACTTCTCCGAGAGCCGTGGTCCGATTGTGGTGACTATCGCCTCCATCCAACGTTCCAGATGACGTGTGCGATGTCTTTTGCTGTATTTACAGTGTCGACAACTTTTCCAAAGAGTCCTTCAGATACAGCATCATCTTCGTCCTCTTCATAAGGCATAAACATGCCAGATGGCGTTCTCCTCATACCGGAAGGCTCCTCGTTCGAACCAACAGAGTCCGAGATGTTGAGACTGTGAAATCGATCTTGCGTAATTGATACGCTATCTTTTCTATGGGCAGAAGAACTGGGTGGTTGCCAATTGATATCATCATCGTCTTCATCGTCGCCTAGAGGTGTTCTCGTTGATGGTTTCGAAGGCTTCAATGTCTTTTGAGAGGGAGAGGGTGACAACTTTGTCCCGAGAAAAGACCCACTGTGCTTCATGGCTGTATCCTGTGGCTCGGGGGTGTCTGCTCGGTATTTGAGTGTTGTAGATGGTAACATTGCAATGGTTTTGCTATCGGTCATGGAGTTAACGCTGGAAATTGTCCTCTTCCTCATGGGTGGAAGTTGTCGTTTAGAGGTGCTTCTCTTCATCATGATAGCTCCATCATCAGAGTCACTATCGTCAAAGTCTTGAGTAGTGTAGTCCAGCTCGTCATCGTCATCGCCCTTAATTTCCAGGGCGATACATTGCGATACCTGTTCATTGAAACTAATATGTCTCTTTTCAGTGCCAGGGGTGATTAGTCCGGATGAGGTAACCGATGAAAGCATACTCAAATCGGCTTGGTCTGATTGTCTGCTTGCAAACTCATAGGGAACGTAGTCAGAAACAGCCCTTATTATACCAGGGCGCTGCCCATCGCCAGATTGCTGTGCCTGGACCGCGGCAGCAGCTTGTTTGAGTAATGAAGATGATGACAACGATCTTTGAAGCATTATTTCAGACATGCTGCGTTTCTTGAGAATTGGCTTTTTTTGTAAAAAGGAATTCGATTTCGATAGCCTGCTGCTGCTGACAGGGGAGGTATCCGGGGCATTGAATGTGGTTGGTCCAGATTGAAGGGGACCATATAGCCAGGTCACATCACAATCCTTCAACCTAAAGAATGTCAATTACTTTTCTACTTAATCTGCTCACAATGGCAGCAGTATCATCATCATCGAAACCTACCAATTAAGTTTTTCCGGTGAAACCGTCTTCAGTCTATATTTTGCCTTCATCCAAGTTCTCCACGAAGCATTTTCTAGTCGTTCGTGATTAGAGTATTCGCCCCCCTTTGACACAATGAGTTTCCACGATGCCCATATATCCTCTTCTTTCCAATTGTGTGATAAATAATCAACGTGCCGCGAAGGTTTCGCTTGTAGTGCTGTGTCATCCTCGGCATGTGCGTGTGATACTTCTGGGGATCCAGGTCGAGAGATGATGGAGGTGCTGTTTGAAGTAGGTGAGACAGCATAGGAATCGCCGCTATTTGGACTGGTTGGGGGTTCTAAATCTTCAATTTGATCGCAGTATGCTACATCGTCATATATGGGAAAGAAAATGTGATCTTCATCGTCTGCATGGTCGCAATGATCGAGCGACAAGCTGCTAGCTGGCGTTGATGAGTATGAAGGAACAACAGAATCGGCATGTAGGGTTTGTGGAGATGATGGTGCCGAAGATGCTGAGGAATTACTGGGTGATATTATCGGGTTGAACCTTACGCTATTCGATCGAGATAGGGATTGTGAATATGGAGAGGATTGTGTGACGAATTTGGGCTGTGAATGTGATCGACGAAGAGGACTCGACGAAAAGTAGGAATTCTCTTCCGAATTGAGAACCATGGCCATTATTGCAATAATACCTTCGGGTAGAAAATGTGGGTTGATTGGTGCCGGAGTATGCGGTTTAAGGTCAAGAATGACCTGTTGTTGAGATAGAGAACCTCCTCTTCGTTTGAGCTTTGTACCGTTTCTAGGTTTGGTGACTTCTCATTCCGTTGTTCCAAAAGTTGTATGATAGCTATGATATTAATCATAAAACCGAGTACGTCCAGGTTACTGCAAGGCTATTTGTGAAAGTACGGTTGGTAGTAGGAACTTCGATTGATCTTGCACAATTCCAAGGATTTCCAGATCCTAAGTGATCGATCGAATAGTAAAAGGTTATCGATTGAAAAGAAAAAGGGTTTGATTTGGAGTTTAGGTTTGTAGGTGATAAGAAGAAACGAGTAAATGTGGAGAATGGGAGGATGGGAGGATGGGAGGATGGAGGATGGAGAATGGAGAGAATGGAAAATGGAAAATGGAGAAAGTTGATCGAGGTGAAGTAAGAAATAATAAATGAAGTGGTGAGGATTTGATTGAATGATTTTGAAAGGTTTTAATAACTGGAAACTCCTTTTTTTCTTCTTTCGGAGGAAGTTTAAATTTCTTGTACTAAATAAGAGGAATAGAATAGGATAGGGTTAACTGTATATAATAAATAAGTAATAATAATAATAATAATAATAAATAAGTAAAGGCAAAGAAAAAGAAAAAGAAGTTCTCGACCCTTGGGGAATTTTATTAGGAACTTGGACATTCATGAAGGTGGCCTTTGGTAGTTTGGTAGTTTGGTAGGGAATTATTTGGATTGATAAGTGGGTGAAAAACAAAGTGGATTTGTGAATGGAATGCGTGGAATGAGTGGATAGATGAATGGATGGGGGGTGGATGCATATAATTGTAAGTGAGTGAGTGGGTGGGTGAGTGAGTGAGTGTAAGTAATAGTAGGTGTGAAGCTAAAAATTCGTGATGGATGAAAATTTGAATTGAATTGAATTGAATTGAATTGTTTTTTATGTGGGAGAATTTCCAAAGGTTGTGCGTGCGTTTTTAGTCTAAATGGGGTATAGTGGCTACTAGTAGGTACTACAGAACAAACAAAACGTTAGATTTCTATCTAATATTCTATCTAATACATACCCAAGTGAGGTTAGAGAGATTAATATATACCAAAGTACAGAAATAGAAGCACGAGTTCCGCTTATAATAATATAGTATATATGTGATTATCGTATCAATATACCTAGTAGGTATGTATGTATGTATGTATTTATGTATGTATATATATATGTATGTATGTATGTAGCTAGGTCTAGTCTATGTACAGAGTATGAAGAAAGTACAGTATGAGCGAAGTATCTCCCTCGTATCAACTGTACAAAGTATTGAACAATAAATCACTAATACTCAAAGAAGCTGCTGCATGGCATTCGTACTCTTTGTATTTTTATCATTCATTCATTACTTTTAAGTTAAGGTTATACTCTGTACAAGTACAACATACAATACTAAATTACCCCATAATATCATTCAGAATTCCTTTCCTTTCCTTTCTTTTCACCACCCACTCAACTCTTGTTATTCTTATGATTACTCAATGAGGACGTATAATAAAGAATGGAATGTTGAATTGAAATTGACAATTTCTAACAGGAATCTTCGCATTCCCTATCCAATTTCATTGAAACCTGAGACAGACAACCCAAAGAATTCCATTGTCAGAGCATTCGGACTCCGGAGCCATATGATATACCTAGGTACTCCTCTTCTCGTGAAAGATTGAACATTTATACCTTTGATTCCTTCGTAAGAACTTTCCTATCAGCTAGCTATAGGTCTAGGTATACCTAATTATCAATAGTACCAAGGCTTCTAAACTCTCTCCATCGGTTGATTGTGATATAGACTTGATGTCTATTCCTGCCAACTATTCAGATGAAGAGGTTATCTTCTAAGCTTTCCAATTCCTGGAGAAGAACCTTGGCAGACTGGGGAAATGAAACACTTTTACACGTTCATTCCTTTGAGTTTGATTCGTGATAGGTAGAATGGGTCAACAAACGGCTACCCAGGTACGAATGCATTGGAGAGAGGGGGTCGACGTGATTGCTATCTCAGCCTTTTCCATTATTTCTGTAGAGTAGCTTGTCTGCCGGATAGTCTCACGCAATGGTCATTGGAATTTCAACAAAGCTGCTCTTTGATACATCGATCAATATTTGGAATGAGTATGTTTTGAGATGCTTTGTTACTTTCTTCTACCCAAGTACTATACATTCACTTACCATAGATTACGTGTATCCGTGCCACACACACTGCAGTGGCTCCATCCCAATATATCTAACCATTCTTGCCGAGTAAATTCTGTACCTCGTACACACATGGAAGCACATACTTATATTATATTTCCTGTCGACTTTCGCATCTTCTGCATAATCATATTAAACCACGGGCATTCCTCGCACCTTAAGGCCTCTCACATTATGTAATCGTAGTATTTGACGGGCAATGAAACACCTATAGCGTGGTAGACTAGGGCGGATCAGTCCTTCTAGACCGACATGGTGGATGCGAAAATGCTCATCATCACCGAGTATTCAATGTCTATCGCTACCAGGTTGATGAGAAATTGCATCAGTCTCGATGTCGAACCATGACTACAGAAATGGTAGTTCAACTTTGAGAGATAATGAAGCCGTTTAGTGCCTCCTTCCTTAATCCTACTGATATTCCAAGAAATCCACCAATCTTGGCTTTCAAGATGAGGAGAACAACGACGGGCGACAAGCACTTTAACTTGCCAATTCCGTTTCCCCAAAACCTAAAATTCTCCAAGGCTAAACCACATCAGCCAATTACATCTCGTTTTTCCCTACTCGTACTTTGCGGAACAATGTGGGGATCATTGGAGGCGAGCAACACCGAAGACTCACTGGCTGCATGAGCTGGTGGCTTCGAGAGAAAATTCTCGTTTGCCATTGCCACTAAAAATGCCAATTACCCATGAGGTGATCGTTCATATTCCAGACAACCCGGAACGACAATTTGGTTTCTCGTGTCTAGATTACCCCCGAGATTCGATTCAGAATATAAGGAAAGCATCCATGTTTAAACCTCTTGTATTGGGATGATTTTACCGAGCTTCGGTTTCTGGTTGGAGTTTGCTATGTATACCAACCCTACTCACTCCCATTGTCTTTTCAGACAGCACAACCAATATCAAGGCAATGTCGTTTAAATTCGATTACTCCAGAATATGTCAACCCCGTTTGGATTGAGGCTATCCCTTACTTCCTATCTCCAGATGGAAGAACCAGCATAATTACAGTATTCTATGCCAATCTTGTTCCGTGGTAGGGAAAGTGTGTTGTGGACTATTTGAGTTTATACGGTAGGTTATCCCAGAATTCATCCATGTTAATCATTGTGGTTGGAGCAGCTCGAGTAGTTGGTCACGTAATAACCTTATCGCAGAATAGTTATTTATTCTCTTTGACAGAAAGCACATTCGATTGTTCGAGAGTGGCAGCATGCAAGAAGCTAGAGTGTCGGCTATCTCCAGACTCGACCTTTACGTTTATACCTAGGTACATTGCTTGCTACGGAACTAAATTCGTAAAGTATAATCCTTCGGTGATCCGGGGAAATTAGCAAAATGCTTTCAGACAGTTCTGCTTCGTTGTTTGTACTGTGATTAGGTTTCAGGCGATTCTTTCCTGATTCTTTCCACTAAACACTGTAAGTGAATTGTCCGCATTTGGAGCTGATGATTCTAGGTTATCACTTTCGGCGCTTCTTTTACGAAACTGGGTCCCAGATATACTGATGGGAAACCGAAACCCGGCGGGAGATGGTTCATTTCCAACTTCCAAGCAATATGCAACCTTCTAGCTGATCGCTAAGGGGCCATTAATTGCACTTCGGGGCTATCCGATGAAATATACCTCAAATCATAGTTGTCCGAAAACAATCACATAGTAGTAATTTCACTGCCGCATTGCTATGTACGAAAGTCAACGAAGTCTACACCGAGCCGGGACGCATTGTGCTTTATTCATGATCTTGGACGATCAACCCGTGCCGTCGAACAACTTGCGCCGTCTTCCCTGCATAGTCCTGCCCAAAATAGGACATCTGCATGATCATTGACATCCATGAAGTAAACTCTGAGGCTTCCCCCGCCTTCACCTGTCTCTATTTGTATTTCCCCACCCATTCGATATTGGTCAACCTAACTATGGTGAAGAAAAATCACGGGGTCACGATGAATCGCTTCCAATGCCTGGCACTTTTCGTTTTCATTAATGGCCGGATTTCGATTCTTCCAGATTTGAATCGTCTTTTTGAACATGAATTAAACACTAGAGAAAGCTACTAGGTAGATATGTGAACACCTATGAAGCATTTACAATTATTAACGTCTGGATATTGATAAGGAATTCAAAAACAAGGCACCAAATAGTGGGCATCCATGAGTAAGTATATCACCCCCTGCAGCAACTATTGAATACTCGAGGTTGTGAAAACTCGATATGGAATGAACATTGAGGGGATACAACATGAAGCACTTTGTCATATTAATTGCTTCATACAAAGTCGTCAAACACGAGTGTATTCTTGAGTAGTGATATGAAATATTGCACATCCCACATTTTGAGAAAAGTGGTTCCAGATCTGGCATGTTCCTTATGTCGTACACAGCATGAAAATTGGTTCTTAACTTCTCCATTGGCAGCTCAACACCACATGGTCGAATGTGGTGACTTCATTTCGATAGAAAGCACTGCTTTATGTACCGCGAAGTCTCTTTCATTATGATCTACAACTCTATAGCTTATCAGTTTACCAGAAGTTCGTTAACGACGTCGACATAAGTACAATATCCAATCATAGTAAGAAGCGACAGCACTCGAACTATAATAAAGTAGCAAGAAGCAGCTATATTCATTCTTACATTGGCATTTTCCTATGCACGTTCATGGTCACACTGACTCATATCCCTGGAAATCTTTCGCCATCTGTCCATCAATGCAGGAAAGCGCTGCCATTCTATAAATTGTGATCATCAAAGCAATCAACCGGTGAACTTTATCGACTTTTCACAACACCGAACTGACCAAGACCATTTCGTATGAGAAGTCCAACGGCTGTGGAATATCGGGTACCCGGTAGATGAATTTTATTTCTAAAATGGGAAAGTTACATCCGACCGAGAGTAATCTCAAAGCGGTATCCCGTACAGTTGGATGTGAGGAATCTTATCCAGCCGAATTGTGGAGTCTTAGCCAAAATCTCATACAGTAGTATGGTACGTACGACGGAGTTATATGGGCGTAAGTGTTTTCCATCTCGTTTCCATCGAAGGCTGAAGCAGAGCAGGGCGTTCTTGCATGGGAAGTCTATCAAGGATTCAAGGTCTCGACTCCTCCATTGTGAAGTGGGGGTTGGAGGAATTGGCCAATCGACAAACATTTGATTCGAGAAGTCATCCACACCAAATGCAAGAGCAAGGTTTCACATTTATTTACCTCGTACATGAACGAACTGAACACGAACATTTACATCGTACGCCTCTTATCTTCTTCTTCTCCTCTTATCAAATGTTATTGGGATGTTGTCATCAAACATGACAATTGTATTGATTGATTGATAGTTTGTGCATTGCCTAAACGGGCGATATCATTCATACTTTATACTTCATACTCTTTACTATCTCAGATGCTGCAGTAGTAGTGACCAGTCTTTGCGATGAAGGAACCGTGCTACATTAAGGACCAAGGTAGCTAGCATTCATGATTCATGTGTATTTGTCGCAGAAGTATAGAGTACATAGACACTTGCCCACCACTGCTACCCCTCACCCACGGATACATTCTAGGAAATCAATCTAGATTCCATCATAGCCCTGAGATATGCCGCCCACGCTGATCTCCCTTGCTGGACACACATCATATGATAACGGTCCACTATCTGCGCCGTGCTACGAACTCCTGGTAACGACACAATATAAACTACCTGGGACTCACCATTGCCGTTATTTGAAAAGGTGCTTGTTCGCCATGTTTCATACATGCACGTTCCCTCATTTGATATACGCATTACTGGAAATAGTCTCTCCTGTATTTTGTGTGTTTGTATACAGAGTAGAGGAACTCATCGAAATACTTGCATACAGTTGTAAGTAACCGACAACGCTTTCGGTAATGGATCCCTCACCATGCGAAAGAAGTTTCTTAGAACGCAAGTGGCTTTCGTATCACATCATGGTTTGATGGGTTGACGGTCAGGAATGCCAATTATTCGTGCTTAAACATATCAGTTTGAAGGGAAGTTTCCTTATTTCATCCATTTACCCCGCTATCTATTACTTCGATATGAACCAACCAGCACAACACCACCAAACGATCTCGAAATCACAAACACAAATAGCAAATACCTATACACAAACACACAATCAGAGATCTGTACATGAAATAGAAAGTTCCAGCCCCCCTCTCTCGACATCTTATCTATAATTTCCTCACATACATACATACATACATACATACCACTTTCATACATTTCGCACAGTCGTATCCCCGCACCCTCGTATCTTAACTTTTTCTCTCCTCACGTCATTCCCAAACCGTCCATCGTCGCATCGGAAACACTCGGAATGACACGTTATGATACATGCATAAATTAATGATGGCGTAGTCGTGGCGCGAAGCTTATGCAAGCCGTGGCCAGTCTTGCTGCAGCCACTTGCACATGGTACGGGCTCTTTTGAGGTGATGAACGTAGATCCTGCCTGGGATGAATAGCTTTTTGACTCGGTATCTTGGATCGGGATTCGGTCCGCTTCAGAAAATTATATCCATGTGAGGGAGGGTTCGATTGCCTTTTCATGTGGATTATGGAAAGTTTTCGTATATGCATATGCGTGTTCCATTAATCAGGAATGCAACGTACGTTTGAACTTGCCAATTCCTATCAAGATGCGAGTCACTTCCAATAATTAATTTTCCATCTTTGACAGCATCACTCATTTGATCATCTTCCTAATGAGTCAATGGTACTCTATCCAGCATCTCCTTGAAGTATCAACTACATCTCATACATCACAGTGTTTTAGCCCGATCCTCCCTGTCTCGGGTAGTCTTTTCCAAGGGTCCTGACTTCAATACATCATTTTCCTTTTCATCTACAGTATAATGGTGTATATATTACATCATCCCTGGTAATTAGCATCATCTTTCGCATCAGAAAATTACAATTATTTGACTACAAGTATACAGTCAATAGACGAGCCAGGTACCTTGGATGTAACAGCATACGGATGTACAGGTACCTGACTTCCCGATATCCGAATGAGATTACGGGCAGCACACATGCAGTACCGAGACCCTGAAAATTTGAAAGGGGAAGATCTTTTGAAAATCGGGATAGTTAGAGGAGCGTCGTCGTAATCTCTTGCATTCTAAATTCGATTGCAGAGTCGATACTTCTCCGTCTACCTTTCATACTTCATATCTACTATTCCCTAGGCTTACATATGGAAGCTTCGGGGCCGGGGACACGTCAAGAATCGTTGCAGGAGCCAATTGCTCATGCCAGATTATGCGCAGCTCGATAGATGTAGATGGATACTGCAAATACAAATACAAACACAAACCATACAATACAATACAAGCCATACAATACAACATGATATCTACCAACAGAAACACCTCCAATAATGATTCTGCAAGAGATAAAAAGAGACGAACCAAAGTCAGAGGCTAGCCAGATGGATATCCAGCAAAGAACAAACAAACCAAACCTCACGGCATTTACATGTCGTGCGACCTCTCTACATACTTTTATATGAACTACATGCCGGCCCGCACGTACCTACCAAATTACATACACACGTATACATATACATATACATATACATACAATATTCCCCATGTATACATGACACCCCTAAACCGTCGAAAAATGACTAATTAGCCATCCCTACGCCATAGAAAAATTAGTAATGAAACCCATCCCACGCCCCCCCCCACGCTGCTAGGATCCCCCCACTCCATTATATAAGTTACATAGAGTCATAGTCTGATTGATCTCTTGGCGTGTAATATGTAGATCCTGGCAGCTGCGGGCAGGGAAGCATGCAGTGTTATGTGACACCCGAAATATATATGTATACTCTGGACTCGGCTTCGGTTATTGAGATCTTGCATGTACATGTCATATTTTCTGTTTTAGATGTACCCAGCGTGATCTATTATTGTTATTGTAGGTAGATGAGCATTACCCATTCTATCCAAGCACATGTAGCCTCTACAGTTCTCTAATAGCTTTCTATTTCCCTCCTGTCCAACTCTCATCGCTATACCTAAGCATATGCAGCGTCCATAGGTGACCTTCTATTTCCTTTCCATCCAACTCTCATGGCTAACCCCTTTAACCAATTACTCCCTAACTCCTCCTCTCGCCAAAAGCCACTTCTTCAGGAATTCGGAAACTAACACAAAACATCCTCTTCTTTGGCGCCACATCTCTCACATCCCAAACCTTCGTCTCATATTGATCACCCTGCACAATCTTCATACCCAATTTCTCACTCACTCTTTCACAAATTTCTATATTAGCCGCCTCATTATCTTCATTCTTCGCCGCAAAACAATGGACATGTACCATTGGTAGTTTTGTTTCCGTGTGAGGAGTAAATAGGTGTTGCGAGGTATGATAGAGGCCGTGAAAGGAGGGAAGGAAATCTATGGCAGTGGCGGGGAGGTTCATCACAAAGTGAGAGATGGTGTTGGGAATAGTGAGGATTTTGGGAGGTGGAGGTGGTTGAGTTGGCGGAGGAGCACTGCGCGAGGGTCGTTTGGGAGCGATGGTTATGGTGTTTTGGTTTGTGGCGGTGAGTTGGAGGAGTTCGTCGGCGGCTTGGTGGATGAATTTGTGGCCGTCTACGTTGAAGGGATGAACAAACTTTTTAACCTGAAAAGTTGATTAGCTACATGGACTTTTGTGACGTTAAGTAAAATTGAACATTAGAGTTTGGAATCAGATTAAAGCGCCTTGTCAAAGGCATTCTCATCAATTTAGTCCAACTTGTGGTTTATGTTGACCGTCGTGATATTGATATCATCCATCATGTATAAAGGAGGTAAAATTGTAAGGAAAGAGAAACATACCTTGTTTCTAATAACTGCATCTTTCATAGCCTTATAACTATCCGGATTCAAATCATTTGCCCACACGAAAACCCCTTTCTTCCCCGCTGGTAAGGCGAAAGGACCCACCCCCGCCATAACATCACAAACCACATCCCCAGGTTCAAACAGATCCACCAATCGCTTGTGTTCCGTTTGCAATCTACTATTCCAATAGACTTTCGAGTAATCGAACCGAAACGTACAATCTCCTTCGCGTATTTCAACATTCATGTTATCTTCGCCGGCGAGCACTTCGTAAGAGAAAGTACGGTACTCAGACACGGTGCCGACGTCATCGATTTTGTTGATGACTGTACGGATAGTGGGATTTTTGTCCATAAGAACTGTCGCAACGAGAGATTTATATGGGAGATATTCGTCATGTAAGTTGAGATGGGCTGGCACTGTTAGAGAAGTTTAGACGATTGAAAAGAGGAGTGATACCAACATGCCCGACAATGGCGAAGCCAACTGGAATTTCTCCTTGGGCATCTTCGGGAAGAATAGATTTCATGATATCAACTATAAGAATTAACCTCTTATGAGTGCCATACGGACACAGGAATCAACGTACTATAATTCCAATGATCATAACCCAAAGTCAAATCAAATGGGATAACTCCCAACTCATGTGCCTTCACAGCTTCATGTAAAATGGAACTCCAAGTTGTGGGATCTGCCAGAAAAGTCAACATTAACCCCATGTACACCCTCTGAGAAATCTGAGAGACTATACCATCATGTTTTACTTTAGGATTCAGAAGCAAACACTTTCCACCTCTCGCAGCAAATTCTGGATCTGGATCCGATCGTATAGGTGCAACTCTATCTTCCAGCAATATTTCCTTGCTTTTTGTTAATTGAGATCGACATTTCGATATAATTTTATTATTCATAAGTCTCGCTGCAGCAATTGGTATGGTTTTGGAAAAAAGAGCACGATCGAGTACTCCCGCGGCGGAGCGCACAACGGGTGGGTGAAATAATGACATTTGGTCGTCAGATGTTACTGTAGATTGCTACATAAAATATCAGTAGAGTCATCCTTTAAAAGAAGACGCGAACACACCTCCATAACTTCATATCGTTTTGTCTTTTCTTGCGAAGGTTTTAATTTTGTGTGTAGACGATTCATAATTTCACATAAGGCTGAAGCTAGAGATTTTAAAGCATAAGCTAGTGGCAAGGCTGCGCGAGGCTATGCCCCAACCAAGTTGTGATGTCATGGAAGGCTACATTCATTGATTTCCCCTGTCGTGGTTGAGTGCAACTCTGTAAGAAAAATTGTATTTCAAAATGTCGGCAGCCAAAAGGACGATAGACTCTTTCTTCAAACCACCAGCAAAGAAACCCCGAGTCTCAGGATTGGCAACAGCAGAAGAAGCGAAACCAATAGCAGAAGTATTGGTAAGTTTTATACAACACGACAGCTTTAATTTCGCCACTAATCTATGAAGGAACGTGAATTCACGCGTCATTCAACATATCCATTTCCAATACCATGTTTTCCCTCATCTGTATCTTCGGAGCTCTCCTCATTTCCATCTACGATTGGCAAAGAAATAAACAATCAAGCTGATCTCGATCTTCTTTACTTCGAGCCTTACATTCCCAGATATCTAGAACGTCAAGTGTTCCAATTTCTTCGTTCAGAATTGCCCTTTTATCGTGTAGAGTATGATATCAATCGAGGAGGTATATCGACGCATATCAAGACTCCAAGGTAGATTTTCCATTGTCTCAATGCAAGTCAATCACTAAGATTCGAGAAGATGGACCACGGTATTCGGCCTTGACGAAACATCCAAGTTCAATGAAAATGGAGAGGTCATCGACGCTAATAGCGGCATGAAAATTGAGAAAGAGCGGTGTTATACCAAATATCCACCTCGACCAATCCCCAAATGTTTAGACGATTTACGACTTTCCACTGAAACTGCGACGGGTTGCAGGTTCAATTTCTGTCTTGTCAACTATTATGCATCTGGATCGGATTCAATCTCATATCAGTACGTCAACAATGCACAACTTTTGCTGTCTTTCACACCTGATTCCGTGCTCTGATCTCAAGGCCCACTTTTCCTCTTCCCCAAATACATACTTTCTATTTTTTAATACGATGTGATTCCTCATTTTCCTCCAACACGGTTCTTTGATATAAAATACTGATTTCTCGACCTTCAACAGTAGTGACGATGAAAGGTTCTTAGGCCCGTTACCGGCTATTGCAAGTTTCTCGCTTGGGGCAAGGAGAGATTTCCTCATGAAGCATAAACCTATCCCGCCGAACGATAACGCTCCTCCTCCGCCGGAAACAAAACCTATCAAGCTGCCACTTGCAAGTGGGGATATGATATTGATGCGAGGTAAGACACAGGAAAATTGGCTTCATTCTATCCCTAAGCGAACCGGGAAGAATGCCGATGACGGGGGAAGAATCAATATAACCTTCAGGCGTGCTATGATAAAGGGTGGGACTGAGAACTACTACAATTATAATGTTGGCACTGGTCCTGTGTATAAATGGGATGACATCCTAAAGGAAATGAGGATATGGAAAGAGTTGTAATTGGGATTCATTTGAAGTAAAATTCACCCACCATTCGAAATTGCACACTCTCATATTGAAAATGGCATCTAATCTATCTTCCGAACCTCATCTGTGCGTTACCATAGTTATATAACGCTTGCAAGAACACTTGATATCCAACTCCGTGATTATCTTGCACGTGAAAGATTTCTGTGAGGCGCAACTGCCATGGCGGGTATCCGGATAGTTCGACCGTTGGTCCAAATAAGATCAAAAGGTTTGGCTCTCCCATGATGCTCTCTGTAATCTCAGCATCAATGAGTTCTTGGCTGATATCATTGGGCTCAATTTTGCCCCGTTGGGACATCTCTGTTAGTGTTTTGGTTAAGTCGACCAATGAATCTCGGCCGTCTTCAGTCGAAAGAAGTAGCACCGAGATATGCTGTAGAGAGCCAGGAAGTGTATCACTCGTCGAAGTAGCTGATGAAGATTCCATGGATGGAACATGGGGAGCTCTCATGGACAACGCTGGATGGTCTGGCCCAAAATACGAGGCCAATTTTCTCACTACTGCCCGATGAGTTGCTGGTATATAACCTTTGAGAATTCCTGTATACCATCATTAGCACGCCCCCGGTTATGTATTTCTTTTCATACTACAATCACATACCAGTCTTTTCATATACCGACAACATTGGAATTCCTACACATGCACACCATGCTGTGATCTCTGCTACCTCGTCGACCAGAGCCTCTAATCCTGCTCCTCCTCTTGCACCATCCTCCAGGTTTAATATGACGCTAACGTGTTCGGGTAATCTCTCTAATCCTTTTACGTCCTTTTGTATCAATCCTGGTGTCCGATGATGGTAAAATAAAATCGCAAATATACGATCCTTCACCGCATGGTATGCTTGTCTCAACCTAACATATAATGAAAAGACTGCATGCACAACAGCGTATACTAATGCGTGCAATTGGAGACGAAAGAAGTTGCGAATGCCAAGATGAGAGCGAGATTTTGGACCTGACGACTTAGACTTCGAATTCGATTTAGATCTAGTTTGGCTTTTGATTGATGAAGTTCGCGAGGGTAAATCGGAAGGGAGTAGTGGCTAGAATGCAGTTACAGCGTTAATGAGTGGACGAATGAATTGAATGGGTACCTGCAGGTACACAACGACAGGGCGAAATTAAAACTTGCCTCAATAAGCTTTCGTCGTTCTTCTGCCGTGAATAGGGTGTGACCGCCTCTTGCATCTTCGCGGTACGCTTCAAGAGCTTTAGATTTACTAATCATGATGATAGCGATACAAGAACTGTATAGACCCTAAGATAATGGCAAGAAAGTTGGAGAGTGAAGTGTCCTAATTTCACTCCAGACCATTTGAAAGGCTGGAATTCAATACGAGGCCACGAATTTTGAGGGTCCACAGGTCTGGAGGTTCAAGCGAGACTGGTCCTTCCGCGCCTCCGATTACGACCCATGCTACTGATACATTGTTCCCGTAAGTCAAAACGCACTTCACATATGAGCTTCATGAAATTTAAGTATGGCATCTCTTCATAGTGGCTCAGTGAGATCACTATATCCAAAAGGGCCAAGCTTTACCTTAGAAAATTTCTCAAGTAAAGACTTCATAGTGAGAGATTTCGTGGAAGAACTGTCCGAAAGTGCGGTTCCGATAAACAGGCGTTCTGGACCAGCTCAACCTGCATTTGATGCCAAACCATTTATAAGGACATTTGAAAGTATTTCTGTTCACTCCCTCAATAACCAACATTCCTGAATGCTGATTAGAGTTCAGGTGCTCTGCAACAGCTTGCGACACTTTCAGATGAGCTAGAGGAGAAGGAAACAGAGCTCCTAACATCCGTTCGGCGGGCCGAGATACAGCATGATCAAACACTAGACACCCTAGGGCGCAAACTGGATGAGTCGATTGATTCTTTTGAATCGCTCGATATAACACTAAATAATCCTAATGGTACGAATGGCTCAACCACAGATCGATATGGGCGGCCGGAGGCAGGGGGGAACATTGCGGTCCAAATCGGAGAAAGGCTCGAGGACTTAGACAAGCAGAGACGGCGTGCGATTGACGCCAACTTCTTAATACAATGCTGGATAGAAGTCAGCGAGAATGGGTCACTCATATCTTTGGAGGATATGATCAGGCGGCAAGGTGGAGGTGAGAACAAAGTTAGATCTGCTGTCATTGCCAGACAGCTCATGCGCATGAGCCAAAGACTGGATCCGGCATCATGGGCTAACGGTTCGAAAAAAGTCAACGGATTTTCAAATGGCGTTGCTGGACATAAAGGCCACAATACTAGGGAAATCATAGAGAAGTTCTCGGAGACTTTAGAAAAAGATCTTTTGAAACAGTTTGACAACAGTTATCGGCGGCAGAACTTTGATGACATGCTCGAGTGCGCAAAGGTCTTACACGATTTCAATGGTGGATCTAGTGTCATTGGCACATTCGTCAATCAGCATCAATTCTTCATTGACCGAAGTCAACTTATTGCAGAGGAGGTCACAACAGACAACGAGACATGGGAAATCTTGGCCGATCCCGACTCTGAACCCCCAGGAGTTGAACCTAGTTTGCAATCTCTCATTGATGAGATTAGAGCTGTCATGCAAGAGGAGTCTTTTATTATTAAGCGAGCATTCCCATTCTATGAAGTTGTTCTCATCAAATTCATTCAACGCATATTTCAGCAATCTATTCAGCAGCGTCTAGAGATGGTACTTGAAAAGGCCGACACCATTTCTTCTCTGGCCTTCCTTAGGTCATTACATGCCTCGAGGACTTATATCAACAGCTTAATTGAAGACCTTAAAGCACACGGTCTCACAGAACATCCCGAACCTTGCACAGCTCAAACTGCACAGAGCTTAGACCAGCAGTTGGACGAATTGTTCGTTCCATATCTGGTTGGAAACTCATATATCGATCGAGAGAGGAAAAGTCTGGAGGAGCTCTTCTCTTCATTGCTCTTTAAATTCACCATCTACCACTCACGGCGAAAGAAGGTTCCAACAGGTTTTATGGCTTCTCTGGCCCAGCAGGGAAGTCAGCTTTTATCTTCGGCAAAGGATGCTTACATTGATCGTCTCGACTCTTCTGAGCTCACGCCCACTCAAAAGGCTATGATGTTACGTGTTGCTGGCCTTCGGGACCTTGATAACAATAAGAATGAGATTGAAGTCACAGATGAAGACGGTGTGATCAGGGTCGCAAATGCCAAACGTATGCTTAAATGGCTTGCAGAAGGTGTGCGACGAGCCTTGGAGATGGGAAGTGGAAGTGACACGCCTAAAGATGTCTCGGCTCTTCTGAACCTCCTGCTTAGCAGCATGGGCGAAGTATATATCGAAACGGCACTTGAAGCTGCTGCCGATCAAGCCGCTGCTCAAGAGAATATCAAAACCGAGCCTGATTTGGCCTACCTCCCTTCTGTGCAACCGGCCGTCATCATTACGAATGTGATGTCCCGGTTCATTAACACGGTGCTCATACGCCTTGCAGAAACAAACACCACTGTTCGACGTGGAATGGAATCACAGACTAAAGCGAGTGTGGAGAGAATCGAAAAGAAGGCTAACGACATCATGCGCAGTACTATTACCGTGGTACTGAACTGGATTACAAGGTTGTTAGCAGGCCAGAAGAAAACGGATTTTCGACCGAAGGATAGTGACCTTGGTTCGATTGAAACTCTACAGACGGCGACCTGTCTTGCCATTTGTAACTTTCTCCAGCGTGTGGCTAAAAATGCCGCACAAGCTGTTGATGGACAAAACCTCGAGGTGTTTAGCTGTGAGCTCGCGATCAGCATTCGAGACATGCTGTTTGAACACTTCAAAAAATTCCAAGTGAATGCTACTGGTGGTTTGATGGTCACGAAAGATATGTCAAGTTATGTGTCAGCGCTGAAAGATTGGCCATTAACAAAGGATATCGCAAGTGAAGTGGAGATCCTTGGCGACATTGGCAACTTGTTCATCGTTGGAGCAGAAGCTCTTAAAGAAAAATCGAGAGCTGTGCTTGCAAGTGGGGCCAGCAAGAAGTTACAGAAGGCAGACTTCAAAGCTTTTGTATTGAAAAGAGACGATTCGGGAAGTGTAGGAGTTCAAAGTGTGCTTGCAGGATTATGATACCAAAACTCGAAACGAATGTCAGTTGGAAAAAGGAGGCGTTTGGGTGTAAGCGGAGAAATAAGGATGATAAAAGCTTATTAAATTCATCTTTCATGGGACGGACTTTGTTCGCTGTTCATGATTATCTATAGAATTGTACAATATGACAGGACAAATTTGTTTGCCATATATGATCTGCTCGAATATAGAGTTGGGAGGTTCTTCATGATCCTTCTACGAGGTCCTTTAATGGACCCTTCTACGTGACCTTTCTTGTTCCAATACATCCAGGAAATACCGCCTTATAACGCCATTGCCATTGCCATTACCAAACTCCATTATAGTTCTTTCACATATCGTACAGGCGATCTCCGTCATTGACTCATGGTAAATTGAACCCAAAGCCAGCCATACAACTCTTGTATTTTTCCACCATACTTGCACAAGCTACCTGCGGATCCTTGGCCGTACTAAATAGCATACATTCGTCTCGAGCAGCTTTCTCATCCTTACATACGCAACATGGCTTTTCCGGAAGGAAAAACTACTTAGCTAACGTTCCAAATTGCCTATCATGGAAGGAAAATGGATCCGTACCTTGGGTTTTGCAGAAGCTTCTCCAGTCGGTTTAAGATCAACGCGCATATTCGCGCTGGTGGCAGATGTAGCTAGTTTCGACATCAATGGCTTGCTCACTCAAAATTGAAGGGGCAAGGAACTTTAGAGTAGAGAGAGAGAGACATACGCATGTTGATTGCAGATGTTGACATGTTCATATGTCGAATATCGTCTTTAAGAAGGCTTTGTAAATAGTACATGTACACCTAGTTGTGGTTTTGCCTTTCAAAGTGTCGTGTTCGTCGAATATTTGAATATGGATTTATATATTTGTATTTGTACAGTGTATTTGTAAGAAAGCTCCAAAATTCCGTCCCTCACACAACATCACGACATTATCCCGGGCCGAGCGGCCGTCTGCGGCCGATATGTCGGTAAAAAGTCTACCCGATCCGCCAGTGGACTAAATCGAGATTAGCCTTCCTTAACCCTGAACTTTTGAAGACCTGCAGCTGCAACCCCCACCACCTAAAAACATTGCCGCATCCATCAATTTCTACAATCTGCAACTAGATTTCTTACTTGCAAAAATTTTGTTTTTTTCCTGTCGCTTTCCAAGCTTGTGGTACTTGCGCAACGTTAAGAGTCGAGATGGCTAACGCAACAAAAATCTTCTCGTTGGAGGGAAAGGGATTAAAATTGAATTCTGCCGCCGATGTGGAGCCGCACATTAAGACACTGAGGGAGATGAAGGATGTGGAGGAAGTGAGATTTCTTGGAAACACCTTGGGCGTTGAGGCTTGTAGGGTGATTGGGGAGGTTCTGGGAGAGAAGACAAGTTTGAAGGTATGTTGGGTCTTCCTCGTTCAATTTCCATCTAAATTTCCCCAAGGTGGCATTCTAGATGTCCGAACGAGGGGTCAAATATTGTTGCTGACCTCATCAAGGTTGCAAATTTGGCGGATATATTTACTGGGCGGTTACTTAATGAAATTCCACAAGCTCTTTCATTTCTCCTCACTGCTCTGCTCAAGCTCCCGAACTTGCATACGGTCAATTTGAATGACAATGCATTTGGACTCAATACTCAAGCCCCACTCGTCGCATTCCTTTCTTCGCACACTCCGCTTCAACATCTCATCCTCAATAATAACGGACTGGGACCTCATGCTGGTATTTTGATTGCAGACGCACTTAGCGCATTACACGCAAAGAAACTCGAGGCACGTGCTGCAGGAAAACAAGTTCCGGATTTGGAAACTGTCATTTGCGGACGCAATAGATTGGAGAATGGAAGTATGACGGCTTGGGCAAAAGCATACAGCTTACATACCGGTGTTAAGGAAGTTAAGATGGTGCAGAACGGCATTCGACAAGAGGGAATTAGTCACCTGTTGAGTGAGGGTTTGAAATATGCGAAGGACATTGAGATTCTCGATCTGCAAGACAATACCTTTACAATTACTGGCTCAAAGGCCTTGGCTAGAGTTGTGGGAGGATGGGCCAATATTCAGGAGTTGGGTGTTGGAGATTCCTTGTTGGGTGGAAAGGGAAGTGTTATCTTTGCAGAGGCTTTGAAGAAAGGCAGAAACAACAAATTGGAGATTCTGCGGTTACAATTCAATGATATTGGAGTAAAGGGTCTAACAGTTTTTACCGCCGCTGCAAAAGAGGCTCTGCCAAAGTTGAAGAAGATTGAGTTGAATGGAAACAAATTTGACGAGGGTCATGATTGCATTGTGGAGTTGAGGGAGTTATTGGAGGAAAGAAAGGAGAAATTTGCGGGCGATATAGTTATTGAGGATGATTGGGGTCTTGACGATTTGGAGGATTTGGAAGGAGAAAGTGATGAAGAAAGTGAGGAGGAAGAGGAAGAGGAAGAACTCGAGGAGCAAAGAGAACAATTGATCCACGATGCAGAGGAAGCTCAAGAAGGGGAACCTGTTGCACAAAAAGAGGATAAGGATGTCGATGATCTCGCAAAGGTTCTCGGCAAGAACCTCCAAGTCTGAAAATGGCAATACGATTATGAATGATGGATTTTGGATGATTTTGGCGGAACTGTGTTTTCAGGGTTGACATGACCAAGGAATGGTTTGGTTGGATGGGTAGAAAACGTTGAGGGAAGGAAAGGAGAGACTTTAGACGGAACTCTCTGTGCATACCCCCATTCATGTTACTGATGTATAACTCTCGGTTTTCCGTTTCATGCACATATGCATAGCATGGTATAATTGCTTCTTTCTTGATGAAGGTTGGCGTTGCAAGCATTCCCGTAGATAGATACTTTTAGACAGATGAAGAATTTTGCAATACTTCGCTATTAAAAAGGATATTGTTTCTTGTTTGATTGAGCTATCCGGAGACAGGTATTGTAACAAGAAGCTTATGCACCGACAAACCTTTTCATTCCCCAGAGTTTACCCAATGATATTCGTACCAAGACCATTGAGGCTCTTCCCTCTTTAATTCGTCTGTATGTGTGTAATATATGGATGTATGTCATGTCTGCAAAGTCCGAACTCGGTAACCAATCGGGTCGAACATATCCAATTCGTTAGCGATTTGACTTTTCCAAGCCAGTCATCATTTTCACGCCTCCTAGATTTTTTGATTATATTTCAAGGTCCTAGGAGTTGATTACTCATTTATCTAGAAGAAAGAATAGAAAAAAATCTATGTTATATCTATATTCGTTCCAGAGTCGATATTTTATATGATGAATAGATAGGTACAGTCAATAAATTCTTGGTTCAGGAGGTACTTCGGCCTTTACTCGCAAAGTGGGAGAATATATATTTTTTTTCCTTTGTTGATATATTTTAATCTGTGACTTCTTACTCTGAACTTATCAGTGTATACTTTTATTTTATCTTTGTTTTTGGATATTTAATCGAATAAATGGATCCCTCTGGCGCAGGAACATGTGCTCAAATTGCTAGGCAAGATGTTCATCGAAAGGTTGATGATGGAAATATGATACCAGGTTCTGATGAATCAGGTGGCGCGAAGACTTTTGATCCAGTGGATATGAACATATTGAAGCAAAATAAGGGATGGAGGAAGATTGTTCGGAATTTCACTCCTTCGTATGTTGTTTTCTTCTATGTTATCAGGATCTGAGGAAAGGCTCTCAGAGTCAAGATCTTTGCCACCCTCTTCCCCCTCCTTCTCAAATTCTAACATCCTCTTCCTAGCTGGTTTGCCGTCACAATGGGCACGGGAATCGTATCAATGCTCCTCCATAATCTTCCCTACAATGGCACCTGGCTGAAATACATCTCTATTATCATATTCGTACTCAATATCTTCCTTTTTTGTACATTTCTTGCTATTTCGTTATTAAGATATATATTGTATCCGCAAATATGGAAGGCGATGATACGGCATCCTGCGCAATCATTATTTCTGGGAACATTCCCGATGGGACTGGCAACGATTGTTAATATGATTGTTTTTGTGTGTGTACCTGCTTGGGGAGGATGGGTGGTTTATTTGGTGAGTTTTTTTTTTATCTTTCATATTTTTGAGGAACTTGGGCGAGATGAATGAGGACTAATTCTGGATGTGAAGGCTTGGGCTTTGTGGTGGATAGATGCGGTCATTTCTGTAGCGACATGTTTCTATCTTCCTTTTGTAATGTATGTCTCCCCTTTCAAATTTTCTGAATAATCCGACTAATCTCTTTCAGCATGTCCCTCCATAAAGTTGAACTCTCAACTATGACGGCCGCTTGGCTTCTCCCAATTGTTGCCCCTATTGTTGCAGCTGCTTCGGGAGGCA
This sequence comes from Sclerotinia spermophila, assembly GCA_038090695.1. Taxonomy (NCBI): domain Eukaryota; kingdom Fungi; phylum Ascomycota; class Leotiomycetes; order Helotiales; family Sclerotiniaceae; genus Sclerotinia; species Sclerotinia spermophila. The sequence goes on from JBBMOJ010000025.1 coordinate 112,184, forward strand.
TTGTCGCTTCCGTTCGTAAGTTCATTTCTGTCTTCTCAATCCATATTCCTCGATATCTAGATACTTCTGTTTGGCTTTTGCAATTTCCCTACTTTGCAGCGAAGTTTGGATTGCCAAATTTCTCTCCAAATTCCATCACCTAACAAAAAGACAAACAAAAACTTACACCCCCCAGTCCCCAACCCCCAACACGCTCTTTATACCGTCATAATATCCTATATTCTTTTCGGCACCGGCTTCCCTCTCGCAATGACAATCCTGGTCATCTACTTTCAACGTCTCACCGTGTACAAGAACCCTCCTCGAGAAGTGATCGTTTCCGTCTTCCTGCCCCTCGGTCCCCTAGGCCAAGGCGGCTTTGCACTCATGCAATTAGGAAAAGTCTCCTTAACCCTATTCCCTCAAACCAACACTCTCCCCGCTATCCCCGCCCCTGGTCCCGGTCCCATCTTCTATACTCTAGGATTTCTATTTGCGCTTATAATGTGGGGGTTCGGTCTCCTTTGGTTGTTTTTCGCCGTGGCAAGCATTTCCAGATCGAGATTTCCGTTTAATATGGGATGGTGGGGATTTACATTCCCGCTCGGAGTTTTCACAACATCGACTGTTATGATAGGAGCAGAGCTTCCTTCGAGATTCTTTAGGGTATTGGGAACGGTTTTTAGTGTCCTGGTGACGGCGTTGTGGGTGATGGTCGCGGTGGGGACAGTTAAAAGGGCGATTTGGGGCGGGTTAATCTTCGCGCCTTGTTTGAAGGATGTGGAGGGGGCAGAGAGGGAAGCTAGGCAACATTTTGAGAGAAAACGGAAGAGTGGAAAGAAGGGGGAGGTTGGAGGAGAGAAGATCAGTGGGTATGAGAGCGGTGATGCACAGAGGAGAATGGGGAATTCAAGCCCAGTTTGAGGGTTAGCGAGCACGCGCATTCTTGTATACTTTCTTTTTTCTGTTTTTGCATTAGATGAGATAAAGCTCGCGCTTTTTGCATTGATGTTGTTTATCATTTTCGGTATCTAGATGGATGGATGTAATATGTATAATATCAACAAACGAGGAATTATAAAGAACCAATAAATACACAGTTTACATATACATCTCCCGACCCAAGAAACAGAGTTCAATATGGATACAAGTTGACTTATCGAATTTAGCTTGATCATATAAAAAAATAGGGATACCTTTGAAATTTGAATATGAATAGCTGCTAATTAGCTCTTTGCCTCAAGACACAAACTCGGATTTGCGTGGCGGTGATTACTTCTATAGTTTATATAATATAGTCTAAGTATAATGTAATAGGAATCTATTATCACGCTATATACCGTATTGATATATACCAAATTTCTAATAGATAGATAGATAGATATACAATCTTTCCCATCTATCCATCCATACTCCATAGAACTTTCGATCTCTGGATTGGGGATATGAATTACTTTCTCTTGTATAACTCATACTCATACATCCCTCAACACCTCAACACCTCAATACACCAACACCCCAATACATCCGCACCACTATACCCGAAACAGGAAACCCGAAACCCGAAACCATACCGCAAGAAGTCTATAGCAAAACAGTAATAGGAAAATAGACGAAAGAAAGAAAAGAAAGAAAAGAAAGAAAGCAACGGAAACTATTATCAGGATCCGGAAATCTAGATTATCCTATTCTACTCCTATTCTTAATCTCAATCTAATGCAATTATTCTACTACATACATACATACATACACATCTACAATCTTACCTATATATTATAATCAATACAAAGAGCTACTAGCTACTAGCTACAGGTGATAGCTACACTATAAATTAATTTCCATCTTATCTTATCATATCATATCTTCTATTCCAGAGCCCGCGAGAAAACCCATCGTGCCGAGATTTTCGACCAAAAGATTTGCATGACGGGGATTTTTGCTACAGGAGGGGGGAAATTCATATGGTAAAATAGTCAAGTATGAGAGTGATTGTGTGATTATGGATTCTTCTTTCCCCTTTGTCTTGGCACTTCGAGGCGCAAGAGCTTTAAATCTATGTGTGCTTTGCTGGTAGTGTACCTGTAATAATTAGTCTAGATTGTGATATAATATATCTTATTCTTTTTATATGTATAGGTATATGTATAGTTTTTATTTATTCATTCATCTATCTATATCTAACCAGAACCGCGCCGATCGATTAGTAAATCATATCATAAATTCATCTCTCATTTCCATACATTCTCATCCATTCATCCATTTATATATTTACCCCCCCCCTTTCTCCCCAAAACCTACACAGGTATCGATGGGGTAATTAGCAAAGTCGGGGATTTGGATTTCCAAAGTGAGATATATATCTCATTGTAAGATTTATATTATACATGTCCTATGATATACAGTGCAGTGTAGTATAGTATATTAGAAAAATGCACCCAAGAAAGATATACTACTATGCTCTACAGACAAGACAAGACGAGGAAGATACATGTCGATATAAGGATACACCTTGTAGATCAAACATCTCAATATATGATCAAGATATAGCTAACGAGATCCGCAAAAGTCAAAGTCTACTCAGAAGAAAGTCAGAAACTAAAAACTGAGTATACGGCTCCGATTCCTGTTCACGCATCCCAATGTTCATCGTTAGGGGGCCCTCTCCTGGGTGCTTCCTCTCCCCCCCCCCCCATTCCACCTCCCTACTCTAAAATCTTCACACCTCCTTACTAGGATAATCAAGTATATATCCATTTCCCGTTTGTATATTGATAGTGTAGTCAGAAAACATAGTCATACTCGAGGCATTCGTGGTGTCATAGACTTGCTGATTTGCTTCCAATGTCTCACGGCTGGAACGCGGGATTAAGCCCCTGGGTATGGATGGCAAGGATTGGAACTGAGCCGTTATTTTACTGCTTCTGGGCCTCGTATACTCGTACCCATGGCAGATGGAAGATTGAAGTGGGATGGGAGGAAAAAGTCTAGAGTGTAAAGAAAAATGAACAATAAATAGGGGCCGGAGTCAAAATGGGAGGGGATAGAGAGATGAGTGAAAGGTGAAGAAAGTGAAAAGAGGCGAAGAGAATAGAGACGAGTAGAGAAGTGACGAGGAGAAGATTGGAATGAACAGGAATGAAGAATGAGATGAAAGTACACTGCGTTCAAAGCACAATCCATTGAACAGAGCGAAGAAAGGTAAACACTTGATTACCACTGATTAAATGACCACACTGTGAAGCTTCTCAATGTTGGATCATCGATGCAACCATCAGAACATCGCTTGGAGATTAATCTTCTACTTTGGTATGATTCTGACTGATAAACAACTCCGTGTATGTATTGCAACTAAATTCCCGAGCCCAGTTCGATAATCGGAAATGATCCAATCCTTCCCGTATCCAATAACACATCAATCGGCAAAAACCAGCATGCAGTTCGAGAAATGCAAGGAATTCTATTCGTGCACATCATTCGGGTGAATGTGACAAATGTGAAGAAGTCTGAAACAAATCTCGAAAATCATGAAAGTCCTTTGGTGTACGTTACTTTCGGACACGTACGGAGTGATTGTGGTTGACCAAATATCATTTGACGATTAGATATTGTCTCGCTTCGAGACTTGTCTAACATTGATAGGACCACTGTTGTGATCTAGATTTATTGTCCGTGGAGTTGAAGAAATGACAAACACGTGTAATTTAACTTCTACCCCAATCGGAGGGATTATGACAACTTTGTGAGCGCACAGTTGTACAATTGATCTCCATCATGTATTAGGAGTAGTATTTTGAAGCTACCCTCAAGGCCAACTTCGATCGACAAAGGGGTGACGTTAGAATGATGCGGGTTACTAGTCTCGACCATCAAGGAACCAGGTTAAATCGGCAGAAATACCAGGAGAACTCAGGATCTTTTGCAACATTCACGTACTAGGGAATGAAAGGTGTGGACAGAGTGGTCTGGGCCCTCCTCCACAATCGTCAAGATACTAATGGTTGTGACATCGACTCCTATTCTTCATCAAACTTTCGGACGGTATGAAAAGCACAGATAAATTAGTGATTAAGCGCCAGGTACCCGGAACAAGCCAAATAGCTTCAGTATGATTCATGAAACCTAACCACAGCGCGTATTACAATATCAAAAATGTCATGTCTTAGCCGCCGAATGGAAAGCAAGAAGAACCATATTGAATGATGATTGGCTCTCGGCGGAACCGAAGCTATTGCGAATTGATCTATCCTAGTATTCGTTTTATGAAACTAGGCACATAATATTGAAAGTAAGAAATGAATAGTACGCTTCCAGATAGTACATAATTCTGCGAACGAGTGGTGGTGGTGAACTTGCATCTACTGGACGCTCGAAAGCTGACACGACATTATGCGGTGATGAGGGGAGACTACCGGCAGAGAAGATATTGCATGGAAGCGCTAGAAGATTAATAAGGGAAATAAAATATGTACACTCCCGTAGGCCATACCGTTACTGTACGAGAGGAGTGGGATTGACATTCGGAAATTCCCCCGAGGATACCTCACCCGAACAGCAAAGAAACGTTGTATTTCTCCGTATCACAAAATAACATCAATAATATTACAAATCGTACACACAGCACAGACAGGTAGGTGGATGTGGAGGGAGAGATCAGCAATCATCGAATCTTCAACCTTCAGGATTCGGAAATAAAATTCAATGAAGAATGCGGAGGAGTGTCGTATAGCATTGTAGTAGTAATATAAAGCAGTGTAAGATCCAGATTAGTAATGATATGTTATCGGACTTTCAATAAAAAAGACCATGGAGATGTTTTGGGTAGAAATGGTAAACGAAGAGGGACGAGGGTTTCCAGAATGGTGACGATGTTCTGATTGATGGATGTAACATTAATTTATATGGAATATGAATTTCAATTTCCTTCAACCAAACTTTCAACATTTCTTCATCTCAACCAGGACTGAATGCGTGCAAGATGCCAAACAGGCTAAAAGTTGAAGCATGACAATGTCACACACAATGTGCCATTGACAGCGGGGGAATTTGCTGATGTGATAATGATAATGATATGGAGATGGAGATGGGAGATGGGGGATAAGAGATGCTGATGAGGATCCCCCCGTATGTCAATGGGAGGGTTGATGTGGGAAAGTGGCCGGCCTTCCTTCCTTTCTCGTTTGCTCGTGATGTTTATGTAACAATTAAAAGGCAAGGTCAGCAAAAGCGAGGGAGATATAGGGAGGGCAAGGAAAGAGGGCAAGGAAAGAGGAAAGAGGAAAGAGCATATGAGCATATGAGCAAGGATAAGAAACCAGAAACCAACGGAACGGTCACAACTTCCGGATTAAGAAGGAGTCACAACTTTTCGGCCTTATAGTGGCTTCACATTTGCAGATGAAAAAAAAAAGATAACCAGGGAAGAATGATTGGGAAGGATTGCAATATTGCAATATTGTAATATCTCCCTCCCCCCAAAAAGGCTCGAAAAGGGAATATCAAAGCGGTTCTCCACCAATAATAAAATAAAATAAAACTGGATTTTTGATTGATTGATATTTTTAATTTGGACTCCACTATGAACTCTTTGAGTGTATCGTACGGAGTACAGAGTATGTACTGTATGGCATGATTTTGGGAGGATAACATGTGCCCGCATTGTGCAGTACAGTACAGTCAGTAACTGGGAGACGACCCTCTCACTCCTCTCTCGGCGGGATGCATTATCATGATTCATTACATACCTACCTACCTACGATGTATGTAGTACTTTACTGTATTGTGAAATTGAATCTGTCGATATGAAATGATAGATGATGATGGTACAGTACATCATACATACAATCTCTTTCTTTACCATATGTACTTTCATTTCTTGATACCCAACCCTTCCAACCTTTCCACCCTTCCAACCTTTCCAACCTTTCCAACCCTTCCACCCTTCCAACCCTTCCTACCCACGGGGATTTCACCCGTTTGGATCTCCAAGGCTCACGGTTATTTATGTTCCGAAGCTCCGAATTCCCACACCGATCGAACATTTGCAGAAAGAACCCGGCTTTTCTTTGGCTTCTTTGGCTTCTTTGGCTTCTTTACTTCTTTGCTTCTTGTTTTGGCCTTTATGCTTCATATATTTTAAGGCTTCAAAAAACAGTCTTCTCTTATTAGACTCTGACAACTGACACACACACACACACACGCACCCTTTCTCTCGTAATCCGTACCCCGTACATACTCCACCTACACCGACTTTTCTTGATTCTGATTCGTCATCATACGGTTGATGGATATGGAACAAACAGGGAATTGAAGAAAGTTTTCTTTGATTGAACGAAAAAGTGAATTTTTGGAGAATGGCATTGACATTATTTCATTAATTACATACAGTACATATTGGTAAATTGTAATGTTCCAACCAAGGTGAAATTGATGGTCGAATGAATGAATGAATGGACGGTGCCTGACCCAATGTAAGACTACCTGATATTGATGTTTGATTGAAGTTATTATTGTTACTGTAGTATTGTATTGTATCGCATAGGTCAGCTTGAAAGTTCGAAAACAAGATGATGGATGATAAATATAATAATATCACGAGTCAAGGACGAAGATGACTTATTCCCGTTTTCCCCTCCTCAGCCCTCCTTCCGGACTTTCACCATAATATCATAATATCTGACCCCCCCCCACCACTAATAATATACATAATTAAGAAACTTTTTCTGTACGGAGTACTCTGGAGTCTGCACTCAGCATCCATCAGCACTGTACCCAACGAGCCAACGAACCAACGAGCCATCCTAACCTAATAAGATATCTATCCAACAAATCCCAACCACCAACCAGTTTATTCCTTTTTTTATTAAAAAAAACCTCTAAATGCACCAATGGAAACTAGGGAGTGAACGGCTCGTCCCTTTCCTCTTTCCCTTTTCCCTTTTTTCTTTTACCCTTCCCCTTGATAATATTAAGTAACCAATGACATGGATAATTGAATATGTAAATTACTAGATACTAGATAATAGATAACAGATATTGTAGGTATAAGGAGGCTAGCATTGTAATGACTGTCGTATTAAGACTATGGAATCAAGAGATAATATATCTCTTGATGACTAATGCTAAGCTAGTGTATATGAGGACAGTGAATCCATTCAACAACAGATAACAGATAATAAATACACCTTTGCGAATTAGAGCTTTTAGAGCCTTTATAACTATATAAAGTCTACAGTATCACTCCAGTTGACCCAAAACAAAACAATTCAATCAATGAGATTCTCTACACCCGTACGAAGCATACCAGTATAGATATCTACAGTAGTCAAAAGTCCGTAGACAACCACCTTACGAGGAAACTTCATTCAAGGCCAAAATGAAAATTCAAGCAAAATAGCTGTTCTGAGCGATTACGGATCTTGGAATTCTGAATTAGACCTTGACCCTTAGACCTTTGAACCTTATTAGATATCTTAGACCTTGTAGCCCTTGATGTTAATGTGAAAATATTACCTGATAAAATCATAAAATCAAGTAAAAAGAATTACCTAGTTACCTCGTAAAAACCCAAAAACCAAAAAAAAAAAAAAAAAAAATAATACCTGGAAATACACTTTACCTAGTGTGATCTAGCTCCATTTTCCAGATTAATCCACTAAAAGTTACTCATATCTCGAGATCCCCAATCAAAACCTTTCATCTCCCCCTTCCTTTAACATCAACAACGAATCAAACAATTTCAACGCAAAACCACAAACCCAAGACGACCCATTTTCATCGTTGTTACCCCAATCCAATCCTCAAGTGCTCCTCAAAGATACCAATCAGAGGTATTCGAGTACCTTTTCACGATAACGAATCATTTTATCGCAATCCATTTCAATCCATTTCTATTTCCGAGAAAAGCATCATCACTTTTGCACAATTTGGATTTCCATCCATACAGATTGTCGTATTGCAGTCTCGCATCGCACTCTTACACCAAAAAATTAAACAACAACACAACATAAAAAGGGTTGTTTAAAGAAAGAAGCACAAGCCCAAAAAAGGGTTCGCAAAGGATTCCAATTACGCTCGTGCTTTTTCTTCCCGTCATTATTCACTCTTATTATTGTAAGGGGAATTGGAATATATCAATTTCTATCCAATTTATATTTGCCTAGGCATCTTTGTTTACCGCTACTAGACGCGCTCAATTTCCAGAGAGAAGAAAGACTCCAATAACGATCCAGATACCTTGTATCGCCATCGTGAGATTCTTTTTTTTTTGGAAGGGGTGGTGACAAGCCGAAGCAGAACATTGCCAATCATCCAACGTCTTCCTCCACCAGAAACATCATCGCCATAGCCCTATCATCAACACGAAAGACCTCAACGCCAAAACAATTGGCCATAGCACTGATCCCGTGATTAACTCTACCTGCGGGAAGGATTAAAACACAGCTTGCCATTGAATTGATCGGAATCGATTCAAGTCGCGTATTGGAAGGTGAGTCTCTTCCCTAGTTCAAGATCTGGATACCTCAAATTTCACATCCGCCATCTAGAGCTGTTTATCCTCGGCTCTTGCTTTTGATTTGTATTCATTGTCGCGGCTGCGTGTCACACTAGTATCAAAACTACGGGTACACAATACAAGCTGAAGTTGACGAGTACTTGATCATACAAAGGAAATGAAAGTCAAAGCAGAGCAAAGAGGAAACTACTTATACTTTATGTAAGAAACTTATAGGATAGCTAACTAACATTTTATTTTGTCTACTTCATCTAGCCAGTCATTTCAAAAAGTCACAAATTAGATCGATCTATACCAGGATTCAATTATTTCAAATCCAAATAATTAATTCACTATCGTACTCGGCTTGTTGAACCGAGCAGACATCAATACGACTATACAGTTCGGAGCAAAGTTGAAGTTACCTACCTACCTACTTACCGAGCCTCGACCATCCAACCCAATTTAGCTCATCCCAGCCCCCCTTCCCATCAAAACTTAACCTTACCAATCATCGAGCCAATATCACAAGGTACAGTACCCCTCAAAAATCATTACAGCCGCACTGCTCTACTCGATGTCAAAGCTCCTTTATCGCAACGTGCAAGGAAGAAAAGCTCTTGCTTGCTTGCATTCATTCATTTATTTATTTATACATAATAGAGTACAACTTATTTACTTACATACTTATTAGGTACTTCAAGGGTCCAACGCGCAACACAAACCACCAGTTTGTTAACTTGATTTGATTTTTCAATTCAAAGTACGTCACGTCACCTTAATTAGAATAATATTCCCATCTTTTATTCAATTATTACAGGTAAAGCTAAAGAAAGCTCATTCACAGGGTAAGCGTAGGTTTTACATGACCTCCACATGCATTGCCAGCGCATCACTGGTCAAAGGCAAAAAAAAAAAACCATTACATCGGGTCCCAAATCCTTCCCCTCTCTATGTTTCCAATCATTCCATCTCGTTCCGAAGCTTGATTCAATTTTGACCATTCATCATAACTAATTCGTTTGGTTGGATAGTCATACCTTACAAAAGTCAATATTTACTGGAGAAAGCTTCATCACTCTACGAGTGGCTCGCGAAATAGCTAGATACCACAAAAAGTTGTTCAACATCTATCTTGAATTACTTCAACCCGATATTCTCACGTGGGGTGACCAACTTTCGAGCCTAATACGCCGCACGCCTCACTTGAGTCGCCTTTCGTTTACATCAGCTTGCATATGCTGTGCTGCGGTCAATTGCGGTGTACACCTACCATATTGCTTGCCAGCACATCCACGCATACCAAGTCGTCGGTTGACGACCAGGCTTAGGCACTAGCTCCGTGACAGCCACCTGGAACCTTTGCGACAGCATTGCCAATGCGTTAATCCGAGTCATCGAATTTTCGGATTTTCATCATAATACTCAACTCCAATTCATAACGTACTCGGTGAACTCGATAGCACTTTTTTTCGTCGCTTTCTACACCTATCAAGAACTTTACCTTGTTGCCTCGACGCGCCCCAAGCTTCACGCAACCGCGACCTAGGCAATTGAGATCTCCACTTCTTTACAAAATTCTCTTACGGGATCAAAACTGTACAAATGATGGAGTACGCGCATTATTCACAACCGCCGCAAGGCCAGCATAATCATACGCAGGCGCATATTCAAGGTGGATATCCAAACTCTGGACACCGCCCAAATTCTGGAGCTCCAATTACTTCACCATCACAGCAACAACCAGTCCATTCGCAACATGCCGTTCAACAATCTCCAATTCTTTCTTCGCAGTCGCAGCAAGGAGGACCTAATGCGGGACATATGCAGCAGCATACCCTGGGATATCAACCAGCATACGTACCACAGATGAACTTGCAATATGGAAACAACCCGATGAACACCCAGGCAGCGGCGATGGCAGCAACCAACGCAGCTGTTGGTGGTAACTACCCTTATAGTATGCCGGACTCAAGCTTGCCGCAGACATCTCCAAGAATTGGTGCCGGTATAAATGTGAAGAAGGAGAGAGTACCGCGGTCACCAACTCAGGCTGCTATTAACAATCAAGTTGCCCAAAATCGACGCATGAGTACACAACAAATTGGCAGCCCAGCCGTAACTAATACGCAACCTCTTATGAACCATCGGGCATCAATTTCAGGACCTTCTATGCCGGCACCTCCCCAACCACACCCTCAATCCCCCGAACTCGTATCAGGGGCAGTTGAAGAGTCGCCTTTATATGTCAATGCAAAACAATTTCATCGTATTTTGAAGAGACGTGTTGCGAGACAAAGATTAGAGGAGGCACTCCGACTGACGTCAAAGGGTAGGAAGCCATATTTACATGAGAGCAGACATAATCATGCGATGAGGAGACCCAGAGGTCCCGGTGGTCGATTCTTAACAGCAGATGAAGTTGCAGAAATTGAGAGAACAAAGGGCGATGGTGGAGATGATAATGACAAGCCATTAGAAACTCCGGCCAAGAGTGTCTCTAGTGCGAGTGCCAGCTCGGGAACTAAGCGAAAGGCCGACTCCGACAATCACACTCCTAGTAAGAAACCTAAATTGGTCGCTGCAGCTAGAAGCAGTGCTGAGGAAGATGAAGAAGATGCAGAAGATGATGGATGAATATGAGAGTTAATATCTTTCATAACATTCATTATTTCATCCACAGCTCCAATTATTTATTTATGATATCACGACAGCGATTGTTTCTTGACCTGCTATTGTGCTCGTAACACTTGATTACTTCATTTTAGCGATTTTAAGGGTCTGGTATTTTTTTTCACGTATGGGTCATTTCAATTTTGCTTTTTGGATATGAACAGGGGTTTCATGTCACGATGTGAGGATGTGCCGGCTGGCAGGAGTTTTCTCACAGATTTCCAGTTCGGATCTCTCGTGTGGCTTTTACATTTGGTGGGATGGTAGGGATGGAAGGGATTCATTGGGAGAAAAGGAATATCATATGAGGGTGTGGTAGGATGGATACAAGACGATAGTATGACACATTTGAGATGAGGAAAAGAATTCAGATAAAAACATGAGGGAATTAGGGAAGGAACTGCATATGGACGGTATCTCTTGAGAAAGTGTGGCTACACGGGACATTCGCTTCTCTTTACATTTTTTTTTTTTTTTTTCATTTTTGATTCCCAATTTTATGAACGTACAGTACAGTGGACCTTCCCTTTTTAAACTCCAGCCTTGCAAGAGACCAAAACCAGCGAAATTTTACTTCTTTTTACAAATTTCTACCAAATGTTTATTTTCTTGTAATGTCTGACAATGGGCGCTTTTGATATGTTACTTATGATGTGGCGTTGGTGTGTGTGTGTGTGTGTGTCTGCGTGTTGAGCTGATTTGGTACACTTTGTGTATTTCCTTGTTCTTCTAGGGATGTTTATATTGATTTGATTGATGACGATGTATTCACAGTTCACTCATTTATGCGTGTGAAATCATGGTGGGTAGATTTGCTAGTCTAGGCTGCTAATGAGATACCCTTTTTTGTGATTGTGATGGTTTTTTCTTTCTCTCTTCGGCGTTCGTGGGTTTGATGTTGAGTGTTGGGAGGGTGAAGTTGATGTAAAAATTTGCGAATAGGAGGAGGTGGGGGGGTTTATATATATGAAAATGAAAGTGAAAAATTCGTGTAGCGCAGAGGAATGATTGGAGTGTAAGGTGATTGAATGTGCTTGAATGCGGGGGAATGCGCGAGATGTAGAGAGGGGTTGGTGAATATGGGGAAAGGAGATGTGCAAGATGGATGGGATGGGGAGAAGGCGGATATGGAGATGATATGTATAGCTGATGATGGATATGGATGGGCGGTGGGAGAGGTGGAGATTAATGGGGGGGGAGGGTCGAATGATGGGGAAGGGAAGAAGGGGGGGAGGAGAGACCTCGGGAAGCTGGTATTCTAGATATTTCAGCGATGCTCTGCGGATGGATCGGAGATGCTGGTCGAGACTTGTATATTGAGGAGGTGCGAGATTGAAGGTTTGTGGGATGAGAGTGGGATGGAATGGAATGGAATGGTGGAAGTGAGAGGTGAGATATCAGATTGCTGGACTTTCATATACGTTGTGGGATCTGCATCTACATCTACATCTAAATGGATCTCCCTGCGATAGGAGTAAGAATGCGGAATGCGGAATGCGATTTTTCCAGACGTCTTGCGCGTGGATGAAATACATCGATATGATGATGTGATGATATGATACATAAACCGCATCTATGGTAATACATGACCCGAGACTGAAGATGGCGGGGGAGTGGGTCGAGCTTGTGATTTGGAGGGACTTTGTTATCATAGTCGTATACGATGTATACGAATGGGACGGGACGGAATGGATGGATATATAGCAGATGAAGAAAAAAAAGATACGAGTGGAGTTTTTGTTTTGTTATGGTCTGGGATGAATAAATAAATAGATAAATAAATGATTGGTTGATTGGATTGGTTGATTGATTCATCTCGGGATTTCTTTTCACGCGTAATATCTATTGAAATAGCCATTTTCCCATTTTCCCTTCACTCACACTCCCATACACCGAATATCAACAAGATCTAAAAAACAAAATAGATTACTATAATCTAATCGAGTCTGAAAATCCTCTAGAATCGATCACTCGCAACTGTAATTCGAGCACCACTGCGCTGCATGGTCATTCAATACAGCTTGCCAAGATATCCTCGACTTTCTCTTCTGCCCTCCAAAAACTCCCAATGTTGATAGAAATATTTGAGCCCAGCGGATCGTCTTGTCTATGCCTCTCATTACCCCTGCCCATTATTGATGTCTGATGTTTATATAAGTATACCCGTCTCGGATCTTATCGTCTCAACTCAACTCAGTCCAGATGCAGCAATTCTTGAATAACATCAATGAATCTTGGAACTCATATCCCAGATTCAAGCTCAGGGTAGGGTCAGTGTTAGTGTTATCTAACCCTCCCTACAATAACCGAATTTACGACATCTCGGAACGGGTCCATGCGGACGCAGATATCCAGATATCGGGTGACTGCTGGGGTTGTTACATCGAAGTCCTATATCTCCACGATTAGCTGTGCTCTTTGCCTCCTCTTCCCAGATTCGTATTCCACATCACAAAGAAACATGTATATATCATGAAGAGGAAAAAAAGAGAAAGAAGAAAAACATACACAATAAAGCACATTCCTCAATCCCCAAGCCCCCCTCATAACCAATAAACTCCCCTTCCTCATCTTCCCTGCCACATTTTCCAAAATCATCTCCTTGTCCTCCTGAGTGCCTCCCACTAAAGCAGCTAACCATACAATGTCATAGCCTGAAAGGTCTAGATCATTGGATCCGGCCAATGAGGTGATAAATTTCATCCCCGTGGATGGAAGTCCACCAAGTGATTTGCAAAGGGTTTGCGCTTGAGTGTTAGCGAGGGGGTTGCTGTCGATATTTGTTATGATGACGGAAGGAGGGTAGGAAGGCGTAGGAAGCGGTGTTTGGGGAGAGGAAATGGGCGAGAGACTGCATGTCATGTGATTTGATGAGAGTGCAGATAAGATGCTGAGACTAGTGAGAGGCATTGGACCTGAACCGATGAATGCGATACTGGTAGAGGGGGAGAAAACAAAGCCAGTTGAGGAAATAGCGGCGAGTTCGAAACGCGTTAATTGTTCGTAGTTTTTGTCGTATGGGAAGGTAGATAGAATGCGGTGGGCTGGGAGTGGTTAGTTGCGGGGGGATTTGGTCAGGGGATGCATGAGACTTGCCATCCTCACACGTTCCGGCGCTAGAGATGGCTTTTGCCCAGTAGGACTCCATGCATGCTTCGGCAGTCGAACAAATGTCTCGGAGCGTAGGTAAAATGCTAGAGATTCGTTGGTCGCTGAGTACCTACAAATCTATTAGTCAATCTTGCCATCTGAGCTTTCGTCACAAAAACCAACCAATTTGGAAATCAAGTCAGGAACAATAGTAATACAAGTTCCTACAAGATCTGAAAACAATACATTGGTTACAGGAGAAGGACTGAGATCGGTGATTTGAGATAATTGTGTGTAAAGAGATAGGATCTTCCGGATGTAGACTTCGGCTTGTGGATTCGGGGCGTCTTTGATGATTTGTGTTGTTTCGGGAACGAATGTGAGGGAGGTACGGCTGCATTTTGAGGATGAGGGTGTTTTGTTTTTCCGGTAGACTGAGCGGATGTAGGATAGTAGGGAACAGGTGGACATTTTGTCCATGGTCGGATTTTTCGGACTTCTTTCGAAACTATTACTTGTATGTAAGATCTAGAGCTGCCAGATAAATGCGAAATTAGAATGTGATAAGTTAAGCAGTTATTACGGTGCCAACTATGAAAGAGGGGGGGAATAGAAATTTGGAGCCCATGAGGAGATCTCGTGGATGCACGGGGCAATTATCGACTCCAATGGTATTCGTAGACTGATGGAATTGTATGTGATGGAGGTAACTTGGGAAGTCGGATACAAAACCACGGATGGAATTGTCACATATCTGTGGATGAAAGTATTGAAGTGTTATCCATATAATAAATATACTATATATAGGAATAAATCTGTTTGAAAAGCGATGATTACGAGATATTGCAGGATTACATTACCATAAATATTCTTTGTGCAGTTGATCTTGGGAAATGATCTTTATCTTTGCAAGGCATGCAATTTTTCAAGATTTGAAATTTCAAGAAGACGGAAAAGAATTTGAAGTCTTGAAAAGGAGTTGGATAATTTAGAAGCTCCATACAAATTTTGCTTGTTCTCTTTCTTAAGTAGCCATCAAGGTATTTTTTAAGCTCCATTCACATGCTTAACCTGGAAGGCGACCAATCCAAAGCTTCGAATTGTTAATGTTATGGTACTTAAACACTTGATGTGATACTATGTGACTGGGTGATTGGGTAGATGTGTGAATCAATTGAATTAGGAGATTTTTCAATGTTCATGTTCATGTGATCTTTCCATTTGCAGGTTTATAAGGTTTATATGGGGTGAATAAACAACGAGCGAGTTATGATCGGCCGCGCCTGAAGCTGATGGGAGTCCATATAGCAAAGTTTTTGGACCATACCCCTGTATTGTTTCATTCATGAAAAAAGTATAATAAGTTCCAGGACCTCACTTGATAGATGATTGTTGTAATAAAGGCAGGTGCTTCCATGAAAATAATTATCGAAACTCCCGGTTGTATCGTAATTGTCAAGTCACTCAAGCAAAAAGAAGTGTCAACATCCAATGCCTCAAATACACATTAATCGTCTTATGTATGGCAAGTATGAGACAAAGGTACATAGTGAATGGAATGAATGACTTAAATATGGATATTGTGCTTCTGGCACTGGTCGGCGGAACTAACGGCATGGACACTTGACT
The DNA here is from genome assembly GCA_038090695.1 of Sclerotinia spermophila. Lineage (NCBI taxonomy): Eukaryota > Fungi > Ascomycota > Leotiomycetes > Helotiales > Sclerotiniaceae > Sclerotinia > Sclerotinia spermophila. Next base: position 128,046 of record JBBMOJ010000025.1, read on the forward strand.
CTTATGAAGAAGTTTGTCATTTTATAACCAAGAGCGATATTTGGGGAGGGAGGATTAAGAAAAGATGAATGATCGTGGTATCCGTTATTATTCCCCATAGGCTGTGAGCATCCGGGACATAATTCAGTAACGGATTGCTTGACTTTGCTCTCTGACACTCCGTCACCGATGCACGTTTTTCTCACTACCATCGTCTCAGCTGCTTGATGTACTAGTCTAGGTTGCTCAGAGTCGAATCGAAGGAATGATTGAGACCTTGTTGCTTCTAGCCCTGGTCGCCATTCCCAATAGATAATCGATTTAAGGAAACGCAATATTTCTTGTCATCGAGACTGATTGATCGGTACTAGCTGGCGCCAGTATTCTTCAAATTGTAGACCTTCACATCAAGCGCCCTGGTAAAAAGAATAAAGAGTTTCCTAGCAAGATTGACATCTTGCTTCGTATTGGTGCCCATCCCTCATGAAATTTTTTAGATGAGTATTTCAGACATCATAACAGCTAGAGGTAGTAGAAAAAGTAGCCGGTAGAATCGAGAAGCTATAGCTACGTGTATGATTAGACTTATGTATTGAAATATAAGATGATTGACTTGCCGTATGGATATTTCGAGATCGGCATATTCCTGGACCTCATAATATGTAAGAAGTGAAGAATGGCGGGTTTAAGAACAGCAAATGATGTCTCCTATTGTGTTACAGTGGTTATATTATTATAGACCTTTGCAGACACGGTACGTATTACCAGCCAGGTTGATGGGTCGTGATTAATTTCGGGCGGAAATCTCTTAGGCGAAAATACAGTAATAGGTAAGCGATTCAAGCACACCGTATATACAATTGTTGCTCGACGACTTTTGTGATGCCTGAGTAGAGCCAAATAGTATCTTGCAAAGAGGGAGATATTTTGTCAGCCTTGTGTTGTCTTGGGAGCTTAAGCTTGTCCTATAGAAAGGAGTGTCTTAATGAGAGACATTTCATTATATCGTAGGAAGAGAGCACCAGGATTTGACGCAAGCTGCGGATTGCCATGCGAGAGAGCGATTCGATCATGCCTTGTAGCGACTAAAATCCCATACAGGTAGATATGATTCCCAGATCACCAGATTCGTTCTTTGTCTGGGGTTAAAATATGTTCATGTAATTCTTGAACAGAGGTTCGTTCCGAGTATGAATATAGCAGAAGATGGAATTGCAATTACTTCACGCGACAGAAAAATGAGGAATTCTGTAGTGTCGCAGTACTGTGAAGTGAGACAAATCTGAGGTATAGAGCTATTGTCAGAATTTCTTTACGACTCAATATTTCGCGTTCACAAAAGGCCAAAGAAGACAGCAGTATTGTACACTTTGTAGGTTTAGTGGAAAGAGATTTACCTCTGTTGCCAGCCTTGTTGCGGTTGGAAACTGTGACAAGATAGAGAAAAGTCAATCCAATGTTTGGCACTGAAAAGTGCCTCATTGATAGTCTGCAACGAGTTCGCAAGGCTTTCGGACTCCGTGAAACCAGTGATGATCATGCATTGTAACACACGGCCCAATGACTTGTTTTTGCCCTTGGCTTCAGACCACAGAGATCCAATATTAACCACCGTCCATCTATTAATGTACAATAGTGGAAAGGCCAAACTGTACCGAGGATACATTCCATGACTACCAATGGACTGATCCATTGTGGAGTTTTTTAGTCAAATGTTAATTTGACATAAATACTTCATGCGATGCAGCATATTAGAATGCTACTAACATAATGTACTGTCTGGATGAATCACCATCTCCGAGCTTGACTTGCGAATAGCAAAGGAATGCAGCTATGTAAGAATACATTTGATTCGAATGTACCAAAATGATTGTAGATTGACTGAAGTGTACTGGAATGACAATACCAAATGGTCGATCGATGCTAGGAACGATTTAGGGCCACAGAAATACAAGAACTCTCTTGGGCTGGACATTAGAAGCCAACTTCTCTAATGTGCTGTTTGACTTGACCTCTTGATTATCTCTTTCAAAGTGAATTGAGTCATAAATCTTGATCTAGATTGAAAATTGACATAACAGATAGAAATGAGAGACTTTATTGCCATGAATATTAAAAGTCAAAACCCTACCCTCCCTTTTCATGCTGGGTTGACTTTAATTGACTCATACATAACTATCAATAACTAGTTAATCACGTGTATCATAAGGCTAGCCTTGCTACAAGCTTTGGCCAATCATGTTATCTGGTTTCAATTTAGCTTGGCTTATATAAGCGCTCCGGGTCTCTGCAATTCCCCCATCCAAAAAGTTAAGCCTTGTCCATAGAAAGCATCAAAATATCAGAAGAAGTCCAAATCAACCAGGACGAAGAACGTTTTTAATATTTGCGACATCACGACAGGCCTTCTATTTCGGAATTTTCTATCATTCGAAGCCCTCGTTGCCTCTCAATTATTGAGCAAATAGTTGATTTAATCCTTTTCCCACAACCTCTGTACTTTGCCAGCCTTTTCTCGGGAGCCTCCAATCTAAGCCGCGAAATACTTTTGGGAAGCACACCGATTTCGTTTGCACATAAATACGGGTACTTTTCGAGCCTGACGATAAACCCTATTGTAATTGGTCTTATTTGTTTGCGCTGCATGAAGTAAATCCCACAAGAGGCTTGCGCCAATGCGAATTTCGCTGCTATTGCAGCTATGGCTTCTAATAATATAGAGGTCCTCGTTCAGAGGTTGAGCTCTGCAGATACCGGTATGCCTTTGAATTCCAAGACTTTTTCTTGACACCAAACACCTGGGAATATCTTGCTACGTTACTCTAGATACTGTCATGCTAATTACAATGCGACAGATCTCAAACTCAAGGTCGATGCTGCTGTTCAACTGCGCGATGGCCTCGAGCATTACATCACCGGTCCCATATACCCGGCATTTTTAAGGAAGCTCATGCCAATTTTCATGAATTGCTTGAAGGGTCCTCCTGTATTTATTAGCACTAATTTGGAGCAGGTAGGAAGCACAGGAAAGAAATGTGTGACGCAATGCTTACCTGGAATCTCAGAAACTTCGATGTTGCGTCCTGGAGATACTTCATCGTCTACCAACGAACCCTCCGGAATCGTTCGAGCCATATGCGGTGGAAGTGGTGGATCTTTTGATAGGTTTGGTTCGAATAGATAACGAGGAAAATGCTACGCTATGTGTAAAGACTATCATGGATATCATGCGGAGCCAGACCAAGGTGTTGCAAGACAAGGTACAACCGTTCCTCGGTCTCATCCAAGATCTGTTTGACCAGATGGACTCGGTTGTTCGTGACCAGCTCGATAATTCCGCCACTGGATCTAATACACAAGGTGTTCCGTCTACACCTGGAAGTTCGCAGACATTTCAGAATTCCCCTCGGCCTGGCTCGCCTGTTACCTCCGGAGACATTGGCCAAGATCCACAACAGCAGACGCGCAAGCTTTTGAAAGGCATGCAATCATTTAAAGTCCTTGCTGAATGTCCCATAATTGTCGTATCAATATTCCAGGTTTATCGCAATTCCGTGCCTCAGAATGTTAAATTATTTATACCGCTCATCAAAAGCGTGCTTTTACTTCAAGCCAAACCACAGGAACAAGCTCATATCGAAGCAGCTAAAAGAGGTACCATATTCACAGGTGTTAGTCCGGATATAAAGAATCGAGCGGCTTTTGGTGAATTCATTACAGCGCAGGTAAAGACTATGAGTTTTCTAGCCTATCTTTTGAGAGTATATTCACAACAGCTCACGGATTTCCTTCCCACGCTACCGGACATAGTAGTAAGACTGTTGAGGGATTGCCCCCGTGAAAAGTCTGGAGCTCGAAAAGAGCTACTGGTGGCGATCAGACATATAATCAACTTCAATTTCAGAAAGATCTTTCTCAGAGTGATAGACCAACTCCTTGATGAAAGGACGCTTATCGGCGATGGCTTGACTGTGTATGAAACGATGCGGCCCCTGGCTTACAGCATGTTAGCCGACCTTATACACCATGTTCGAGATGCATTGGAACCCGGTCAGATTCGGAAAACCGTCGAAGTTTATACTCGGAACCTTCAAGATAGTTTTCCTGGGACAAGCTTTCAAACTATGAGCGCAAAATTATTGCTCAACATGGCTGAGTGTATTGCAAAAATGCCTAGCAAGACAGACGCCCGCCACTATCTAATAATGATACTTAATGCCATTGGAGATAAGTTTGCAGCCATGAATCGCCAGTATACCAATGCAGTCAAGCTATCGAAGCACTATTCTCAGCATACAATCGATGCTGCCCCCGAGAACTATTTAGCGGATAAGGATAATCCACCGGACTGGGACGAGATAGACATTTTCTCGGCAATGCCTATCAAGACTTCGAATCCTCGCGACAGGGGCGCAGATCCAGTAGCCGATAACAAATTTCTGTTCAAAAATCTCATGAATGGCCTGAAGAATACATTCTACCAATTGAAGGCCTGCAACGGAGGTTCAACAATTGAACTATCGAATGCTCCTCCGCATTGGGCAGAGGTGTCACACGGGTTTTCTGCGGAAGAAGTTCAAGTCATCATAAAACTTTTTAGAGAAGGAGCTTACGTGTTTCGATATTACGAGATTGAGAAGCCTGCTACAGAATCGCAGTACTCGTCGCCTGTTGAATTCATGGCAAACCATTATATGGTATCTAGCAGCAAGGAGGAGAAGGATCTCCTTGAAACCTTTGCTACAGTCTTCCACTGTATAGATCCGGCCACATTTCATGAAGTATTTCATGAAGAAATCCCCAAGCTTTACGAAATGATCTTCGAGCATACGGCTCTTCTCCATGTTCCTCAATTCTTCCTTGCTAGCGAGGCAACCTCACCAAGCTTTGCGGGAATGCTATTACGATTCCTTATGGACCGCATCGATCAAGTTGGTACTGCTGATGTCAAAAAGTCGTCAATTCTTCTTCGACTTTTCAAATTAGCTTTTATGGCCGTGACTCTCTTCGCGAACCAGAACGAGCAGGTTCTGCTGCCACACGTTGTTAATATTGTAACGAAGTCCATCGAACTTTCGACAACTGCCGAGGAGCCCCTGAACTATTTCTTACTGCTGAGATCACTCTTTAGGAGTATTGGAGGAGGAAAGTTCGAACATCTTTACAAACAAATTTTACCTCTTTTAGAGATGCTATTAGAAGTCCTTAATAATCTACTTATGGCTGCTCGCAAACCAGCAGATCGGGACCTTTACGTAGAACTTTGTTTAACAGTACCGGCACGATTGAGCAACCTTCTCCCTCATCTCAGCTATTTGATGCGACCTCTCGTAGTGGCTCTACGCGCAGGCTCTGATCTCGTTGGTCAAGGCTTGCGAACGCTAGAGCTATGCGTGGACAACCTGACGGCAGATTACTTAGATCCAATAATGGCGCCAGTGATTGATGAACTGATGACTGCACTATTCGACCATCTTAAACCAAACCCATACAGCCATTTTCATGCACATACCACCATGCGTATACTTGGAAAATTAGGAGGTCGCAACAGGAAATTTATGACTGGTGCCCCCAACCTCAATTTCCAGCAGTTTGCGGATGACATCGCGAGCTTCGACTTGAAGTTGATCGGCTCCAAGAAGGAGAAAGCATTTCCTGTCGAGATCGGAGTTGACCTCGCAATTGGGAAATTGATGGAAGTTCCAAAGGGTGCTGCTGCTAAGAAATCAGATCCTTATTACAAGAAGCAAGCGCTTGCTCTGGTCAAAGCCCAACTCAAGTTGCGATTGGGTGCAGACAATCTTCCGGAGGATTTCCCTCGTCTCGTGAGGCTTCAGGCACAAGACTTTCTGTCAAAAAAGGCAGATGCAGATCTATCACTTTTCGAAACACCTGTCAGGGATCGGTCTGAAACTAAGAAGATGCAACAAGATGTCATGCTGAAGAAACTTCTCAAGGCTTGCATCTTCGCCGTCTCCCTTCCCGACTTCTCGCCGGAGGCTACTGCTCTTCTGTCTAACATTTGTAAACATGTTACGATTATCGAAATCGCTAGATCATTAGGCGATATGAAAGTGAGAATGAAACCATTTGACGTTAATGCAGGAGAAGGTCCCCCTTGCATTGACAGCAAGGTTTTAGGAGATGCCATCGTCGAATCTCTCGCTTCCGATTTGCCTGCCGTGCGGGATGCCGCCAAGTTTGCCGCCCAAGAGGTTTACGATTCGACAACGACCATCTTTGGGTCCAATCGCTTCATTTACAGACTGTCTTTTTTTAGCCATTTGAGTAATGTATTTTGCCACAGCTGTTATCAGGAAGAGTGGTTTACCAAAACCGGTGGTAGTTTGGGTATCAATCTTATGCTAACCAAATTTGATCTCGGTGATAGCTGGATGTTGGAAAAGCAAGTTGAGTATACTAAAGCTCTCATGCATGTTGTCAAAGACATGCCTCCTGATCTACCAGCGAAGACTCGAATTGCTGCCCAGGATACATTAGAACTCCTTCTGAAGCGATGCGCTGGCAAATCCTCTAAAGCTGACCTTCAACCTTCGTCACAGCCCGGGCAGCCTTCACGACCATCCAAGCTACTCCAACTGTGCAACTTTTTCAATGCTGAGGTCTACCATATGAATGGCCATGTTCGTGAAACCGCGAGGAAATCTCTCGAGATTATCGCGAAGGAAACTGAGGTTGAAGTTTACGAGCTTCTTGCCCACCAGCAAGATCGAATATTGGCTCCGATTTATAACAAACCTCTCAGAGCTTTGCCCTTTGCAACCCAAATTGGATATATTGACGCCGTCAATTATTATATGAGCTTGAAGAACGACTTCCTTGCCTTTGATGACACTTTGAACAGGTTGCTTATGGAGTGCCTAGCATTGGCCGATGCACCAGACGAGTCGTTGGCGCCAAAGCCTACCGAATATCGGACACATGAGCACATTGTCGCTCTCAGAGTATCTTGTATAAAGACATTGACAACTGCCATGGGATTTGACGATTTCCAAAAAGGTCCGGCGAGTCCTACCCGCACTAGGATTGTCAGTGTATTCTTCAAATGCCTTTATTCTAACTCCAAGTCGACTATTGAGGCGGCCAATGATGCTCTGAGAGTCGTCTTATCCCATTCCAACAAACTTCCCAAGGATCTTCTTCAAAACGGCCTTCGGCCAGTTTTGGCTAATCTTCAAGACCCCAAACGTTTAACCACTCATGGTCTCGATGGGCTAGCACGCTTGCTACAGCTTTTGACAACATATTTCAAGGTTGAGATTGGTGCCCGCCTGTTGGAACATATTAGAATTCTCGCAGACCCAAACTCTTTCCAACGTATATCGTTCACTCTTGTAGAGCAAAACGAACAAATGAAGATCATTGCAGCTGTATTCAACATTTTCCATCTCCTGCCTCCTGCAGCCGAGCAGTTTAAGGAGAAACTCATAGAGACTGTTTTGGAGTTGGAAGACAAACTTCGTAGGACACGCCATAGTCCTTTCAGAGAGCCGCTATACAAATACATCAATCGCTACCCTAAAGAGGTATGGGCCATGCTCCTTAGCAAGATCGAGGACCAAAAGTATGGGAGGTTTTTGGCGCAAGTCTTGCACCATCCCGACAGTGCACCCCTACGAGCAGTTGTAATTCGTAATATAGATTCTTTGATAAAGAGCTGCGGAGATATGGGTGCCGAAAATAGGGAAACTCGATATGCAGCCGTCATTAATGCTATCAATGTCATGCACTCCATCTGTAAATTCAAGGGAACCGAACTTTGGATGGATAAAAAGGAGAACTTGATGTGGTTCAGGCTAGTTGGCAAGAATCTTGAGCAGCACCTACGCACTAATACCCTGCCCCAAAACCTTCGACTGGCCGCAGAACAAGCTGGACAACAACTTATGATCATCTTCACAAAATTCTTGGAATACAACCCTCGTGACCTGGATTCATTTTTCAATCTAATCGAGTCTGTAACAGCCGAAGATTTCAAGCCTAACCAGCCAATATTTGATTTCATCTACAAGTCTATAGTGTGCAGCGAATCGATCGAGTACCGCAAAGCTATTGTCCTGCGAAGTCTGGAAATTTACGTTAGTAAGGCTGCAACGCAGAGAAACAAGACGTTTCTACTACACAACCTTGTCAATCCGATCATCGCTAAGGACATCATGCGCAACTTCCAGCAGCCATTATCGGCCAAGAGTTCCCGCCTCATAGACAGGACAATCATCGAATCGATACATACCAAAGTTTGGAAGGTCGGTTTGCCAGATCCTAGTGATGATCTCACACAACCGGGAATTGATCATACTCGAATGGAACTGTTGCAATTGACAGCCATGCTCGTTAAATACAACCATTCCATCCTTCAAGAAGCCAGGAAAGACATCATTAAGTTCGGTTGGGGCTACATCAGGCTCGAGGATGTCATCAACAAGCATGCCGCATATGTAGTTATCGGGTATTTTATTGCACACTACGAAACACCTGCCAAGATTGTCCAGCAAGTGTACTTTTCTCTTCTGAAAACTAACCAAAATGAAGGACGGGCCTTGGTCACCCAAGCACTGGAATTAATTGCGCCAGTCTTACCCAAACGTTGCAATGCTGTACCTGGAGATCGCAACCCCGTATGGGCTGCCGCTCCACGCCGCATACTTGCGGAGGAAGGGAACAATGTGCAACAGATGACAAGCATTTTCAATTTTCTTGTGAAACATGCAGATCTTTTTTACGAGTCTCGCGACAAGTTTATAAATCTCATCATTGGCTCCTTGCGAAAAATTGCGCTACCGCAAACAAATCCAAATCCATCCAACGAGAGCAAAAAATTGGCACTGCATTTGATGTCATTGATATGGCAATGGGAGGAGCGCCGCGTCAAAGGGAAGTCAGCTTCTCCAGAGAGGTCTTTGTCCGAATCTCCGATAACAAAAAAAAGAAAGCTCGACAGTCTCAACGAGGCTCAGACATCGTCTCCATCACCATCTAGACCTGGGCCTGCACCTGCAAATGACAAGCCGGAGTATCAGATACCCTCTGTGATGCGTGCAAAGATGATCAAGTATCTCGTTGAATTCATTGCCTCGCTCAATGAACGATACCCTCTACCATCTGCGCGAAGCCGAGATACAACGACGTCTCACGGACCGGCACAGCCAACACCTTCTGTGGAAATTTGCAAGAAATCTTTGTCTTTGCTTTGGAATCTTTTACAGCCTGAGTACTGGGGTGATCTTGACATCGATCTTTTCCCAAATGTTACGAAGGAAGTCCTCGCAAGTGACAAAGCGACGACGGCCCTTGCAAACGAACGCCCTGATAAAGACAAGCCGGACGATAAATTCATCACAAACATTGTAAATACACTGCAAGTCGTTAGGATTATTGTCAACGTAAAGCCTATCAAATGGATCCTCGAGAAAGTGTCAGAAATCCAGCATATTCTAGAGAAGGCACTGAAATCTGATAACCCAGAGATTCAAGATTGCTTGCACGCTGGCAACGAGAAAATCGATGATGGACGGAAATTGAGTCCTTTGCTCAAACGTATCCTAGACGCAGTTCCGGATGATACCCCAATGGAAGATGCAGACGCAGAGTCGGAACCAGAAGCCTCAACTTCTGAGATCATAACTTTCTTATCTGCTACAGCTACAGAGACGCTCCAGGCTAATAATTACATATCTGGTCTCAATATTCTCTGGACTTTAGCACAAAGAAAAGCATCGGAGATGGATCAGCATATTCAGCAAGTCATGAAAGCTTTGCAACAGAAATTAGCACGTGAGCATGTAGGTCATTACCAAGCACTAACGGGCCAGGGTGCAATTCCCGCCGCGATGCGACCTGGTGAGGTTGAACCTGTTGGTCTCATGACGCCATACGATCTTGAGATTCAGACTGGGCTTACTCTGAAAGCTATTGACATAATATCCTTACGTATGGATACTCTTGCTGACAACCGTCGTCCATTCTTGAGCGTCCTCGCAACTTTGGTGGAAAAGTCTTTGAGTAATCCATTGTGTCTCAAAATTTTAGACATGGTAGAAGGTTGGGTCTTTAAGTCAGATGGCTCCTGGCCCACTTTGAAAGAGAAGACTGCTGTGCTGCATAAAATGTTGACTTTTGAACAGCGCACGGATCAGACGTTGTTGATGAAGTTCTTGAAGCTGGTCATCCGCATCTATGAAGACCCGAAAATCACGCGCACCGAGCTGACAGTTCGTATGGAGCACGCGTTCTTGATTGGCACAAGAGCACAAGACGTGGATATGCGAAATCGATTTATGGCCATATTTGACAGAAGTCAGTCCAAGACGGCGAGTACAAGACTCAATTATGTCATCATTGGACAAAACTGGGATACTCTTGCAGACTCTTATTGGCTAGCGCAAGCTTCTCAATTACTTTTAGGCGCTGTGGATTCTAATCACTCCATCCACTTGCATTCGGATGATTTCAAGATGATGCCAGCTTCAGTGCTTTATGAGACTTATGCTAAAGACAATCGAACTCCTACTTTACCACAGGATAGCAGATTTGACAGCCTCATAGCATCTCATAGACGCTTTGTTGCGGAGCTAGGGGATGTCAAAGTACGAGACATTGTTGAGCCTTTAAGCCAACTTCAGCATCTTGATCCAAATATGGCTCACGAGATATGGGTAGCTTTATTCCCAATATACTGGGTTGCTACGCCAAAGGATGAACGAAATGAACTGGAACGAGGCATGGTGACTCTACTCACGAGAGAGTATCACTCGCGTCAGATGGATCGACGACCCAATGTGGTTCAATCTCTGCTGGAAGGTGCAGCTAAAGCATGGCCCGAGTGTAAATTACCACCCCACGTACTCAAGTTTCTGGCAAGGACCTACGATGCTTGGTACACAGCCCTCGTACAGCTTGAAAATGCTGCTATTAAACCCGAGATTGAAAGTGAGTTGGTTCGGGAAAGCAACCTTGATGCCCTTGTAGAATTGTATTCTGGGCTTCAGGAAGATGATCTTTTCTACGGAACTTGGCGCCGCCGCTGTGCATACGTCGAAACTAATGCCGCACTCTCATACGAACAGAACGGAATGTGGGATAAAGCTCAAACTATGTATGAACATGCTCAGATTAAGGCACGAACAGGAGCACTTCCTTTTTCACAAGGAGAGTACATACTGTGGGAAGACCATTGGGTTTTGTGTGCCCAAAAGCTTCAGCAATGGGAAGTTCTTCAAGATTTTGCGAAGCACGAGAACTTTCCGGACTTGCTTCTTGAGAGTCATTGGAGGCAATTTGACATTTGGCAAGAGGCTGAGAGTCGTGAATCACTGGACAACATCATCAAAGGTGTCATGGATGCGCCAACGCCAAGGAGAATGTTCTTCCAGGGTTTTATGTCTTTGCTCAAGCTACACAAGAAGACTGAAACGCAAGCAGATTTCAACAAAGTCTGCGACGAAGCAATCCAACTTTCAATCCGCAAATGGCACCAATTGCCTAAGCGCATTACCAACGCTCACATTCCACTGCTTCAGAATTTTCAACAGCTTGTGGAACTACATGACGCTAGTGTTATATGTCAAAGTCTGTCGCAGACTACCGCTGCTAATTTGGATGTTAAATCGGGTGAACTGAAGCTTTTATTGGGAACTTGGCGTGATCGACTGCCAAATGTTTGGGACGATATCACAGCTTGGCAGGATCTTGTCACATGGAGGCAGCATATCTTTGCTTTAATCAACTCAACCTACTTGAACCTTCTTCCTCAGCAAGCTCCAAACGCTAATGGTGCATCATTTGCCTATAGAGGCTACCATGAAACTGCCTGGATCATCAACAGATTTGCGCATGTCGCCCGCAAGCATAATCTACCTGAGGTTTGCATTAATCAGCTAAGTCGGATTTACACGTTGCCAAACATAGAGATTCAGGAGGCTTTCCTCAAGCTCCGAGAGCAAGCAAAATGTCACTATCAGAACCCCAACGAGCTGAACAATGGTCTGGACGTCATTAATAACACCAATCTCAATTACTTTGGTCCTACCCAGAAAGCCGAGTTCTACACTCTGAAAGGCATGTTCCAGGAAAAGCTCGGTTTACGCGACGAAGCATCCGAAGCTTATGGAATGGCCTTGTTCTTTGAGATCAAGCTCCCTAAGGCATGGGCTGAATGGGGTTATTTCAACGATCGCTTGTTCAAAGCGAACCAAACCGACTACACGTTCGCCAGGAATGCATTGAGCTGTTACTTGGAAGCAGCAGGTTTGTTTAAGAACGCGAAGTCTAGAAAGCTCCTTACGAGAATTCTCTGGCTATTGAGTCTCGATGATGCTGAAGGTACACTATCGAAACAATTTGACGAGTATAAGGGGGAAACACCGGTCTGGTATTGGATCACATTCATCCCTCAACTTCTCACAGGTTTGGGACACAAAGAAGCTGCTAAAGCACATCTTATTTTGTCTAAAATTGCAAAACAGTACCCTCAAGCCTTGTTCTTCCAGCTCAGAACAAACCGTGAAGACATGCTTGCTATCAAGAAGACACAGGAAATGAAAGAGGCTAAGAACAAAAGAGCTCAGGCTCAAGCCCAGAGCCAGGCATCAAACGGTACCTCGAACATCAAAACGGAAAACGCCAACGGCGCAAGATCCGAAAGTGCCTCCGCATCACAGCCTGGGACTGCAAGTGCCGAAACTGCTCCTTCGATCAAGACAGAGCCTGGAGAAACGAACGGAAATGCTACCAGCACAAATGGTGTTCCTGTCAACGGACCGGCTGCTAATGGCACAGCGAGTGCTTCAAAAGATGTCACACCATCTCAGATTCCCCAAAAGAGACCTCCTTGGGAGTACACCGAAGAACTCTTAGGGACTTTGAAAACAGCTTTCCCATTATTGGCGCTTTCAATGGAAGCCATGGTTGATTCTATCCAAAAGAACTTCAAATGTCCACCTGACGAGGATGCATACAGATTGATTGTAGCCTTACTCAATGATGGGCTTTCTTATGTTAGCCGTACGCCATCATCGTATGCTAAGGACACCAGACTGCCGCCAGCGACAGAAGCAAACATCACTCGCTTTGCAGAGACTATTCTCCCTCCGCACATTAGGACGTCGTTTGAACAGGATTTCGTTAGGCATAAGCCTACAATGTTCGAGTATATTCACAAGCTTAGGATATGGAGAGATAAGTTTGAAGAAAAACTAGACCGTCGCACCTTGACAATGCCACTCGAAGGGTACAACTCTTATCTTATCGATTTCCGCTTCCAAAAACTCGACGAGATAGAAGTCCCTGGGCAATACCTTCTCCATAAAGATAAGAACCAAGACTTCGTTCGAATTGAACGATTCATGCCTGATGTAGATCTTGTGCGTGGAATTGGGGTCTGCCATCGTAGGATTAGGATTCGTGGCCATGATGGAAGTCTGCACCCCTTTGCTATACAGCATCCTGCGGCACGACATTGTAGACGAGAAGAACGCATTTTGCAGCTGTTCAGACATTTCAATGGTAGCTTAAGTAAACGAAAGGAGAGCAGAAGACGTAATCTGAACTTCCATCTACCGTTGATGGTTCCTCTTGCACCACATATCAGAATGGTGCAAGACGACCCAACCTATATTTCATTACAGGGAGTATACGATGATCATTGCAGGAGACATGCAACCACTAAAGACGCGCCAATTGTGTTCAACATGGAAAAGCAAAAGATCTTGTTCGATCAGAAAGTAAGTTTCATGGAAGACGGTACTTCTGATATTTCTGTGGCTGACTTTACCAAGCAAAAGACATCCATCGAACAATCCGCCACTTCTAAACTGGAGACTTTTGCTGCCATTCAAGAACGATATATTGGCCCAACACTTGTTCTTGGATATTTTACAAAAACCTACCCATCATTCTCCGAATTCTGGTTGTTCCGAAGACAATTCTCTTATCAATATGCGGCTCTGACATTTATGACTTATATCCTACACATGCATAATCGTTATCCTCACAAAATCACAATCTCGCGTGCCACAGGAAATATTTGGGGATCTGAATTGATGTCGTGCATGGCAGCAGGAAAAGCACTTTTCCACAACCCCGAGCCTGTACCCTTCCGTCTTACTCCCAACATTCAGACTCTTATGGGTCCATTGGCTACTGAGGGTATTTACAGTTGTGCCATTATGGCAATTGCACGATGTCTCACTGAGCCTGAGTTTGAACTCGAACAGCAACTCTGTCTTTTCGTACGCGACGAAATGATATTCTGGTTCACGAGCAGCCATAGAACTACTACCAAAGATACTGATTTGAGGGACGCTGTTCAGATAAATAGTGATATGATTGTTAAGAGGGCATTGAGCATAGCCAAGTCGCCAGAAGGCGCGTTACCTGCTAATCAGACGGTCATTGATTTGATTGCCAAGGCAGTCAATCCTATGAACCTTGCGCAATGCGATGCTCTGTGGATGCCATATCTATGATCTTACGGGCTGAGATCTCAAGATGTGGATACGGAGGGGAAGGGAAGGAGATTGGGAGGGCTCCATGTATTTCTTCCAACGTTTTAGGTGTTATTGGCTGGTGTGTGTAGGAATAAAAGCTTGCTTGGCTAACGAGCGTGGCGGGGGGGGGAGGGTGACGGTTCGGAGGCTTTGACTCATGGGTAATTTGATTATATTTCGGCGTTCGTCGTGGGGGAGATGCTGGCTAGTTAACAAGAGACATAAAAGTGAGGGTAGTATGGATTCACATTAGGCTGGCATGGTATAATAATCAGGAGAGGATTTTTGGTATTTTCAGTCAAAGAACGTACATGTACTTAGTAGTTTTTCGTAGCTCTCGTCATGGATATGATTGCGCTTACTAGAAGCGACAACCGATCTGTTTTACTTAGGATGCCTTGATGATGAAGCATCACCCACTCACTATCGAAGCACGGCGCGTAAACTTTATGTGAGCAGTCTCTGAAAGGGTTAAGTAGCCCCTCATTCACCATACTTCCATTTTTGGACAATATCCTCTGATCATATATGGTAAGCTTACGCCCCACCAAGTCGCATATGAATGAATTTTCTTCTCCTTATCGTGCTTTTGTACTATAACACGCATCGCAGAATAAGCTTCAGTAGCAAGTTTTATCTTTGTATTCATCTTCATTTATCCATCCTGTCTAACAAGACATTCAAAAAAAATCCTGATCCAATTATGAGACTAATGTCATCTCTGCAGAGGTGAAGTTTACCAATACCTCATTCACCATCCCACGCAAGCTATGCAGAAAACCCCATATAATCCCATCAATCTACTCCAGAACTCCCAAGTATTGATAAATCAAAATTCCCTTTCGCTCTTATTCGTCGTTCTGGTACCTTTTGGTATTTATACTTCTTCATTGAGTTTGTTGTTTTTGTTACACAAACAGCTCGATCCTGTTTTTCTTTTGTTCTTCTTTCCTATCATTGTACACATTCATATATGCAAAAAGCCTCCTCGGAGTCGCGATCCACTTTATCCAAGTGGCCTAGGTAGTTCATCGTCTAAGCATATACCCCAGATTAGGCAAACCACCAACGATTCTTTTCACGATCTCATCTTGCTCCATTTCAAACTTGGGTTTTGACTCATGACTTGCATAGGTAGGGGCCGGAGGTGAGGGTGTAGACTTAGGCGAAGGACTAGAGAAAGTCACAGTTTTAGGTTTTGGTGGAGCTGGATAAGATTGTGGTCTTGGCTTTGTGGTTTGTTTGGATAGTAATATAGGGGTAGGTCCTGTTGCGAATGAATGTGCAGGAGCTGGTGCATCGAAAAATGAGAAATCGACCGACGCCCATGGATCCTGCACGCTGGTTGGGACAGGTGGCATCGATGGACTCAGGGGTTGGGACCAGGTATTTGTAATTGGTGGGGCTGATACGGAAGAGGCGTTAGGGGGAGGAGGTTGAGACAAGGTACGTGTAAAGGTTGTGTTTAATGGCGAGGACGAGAGAGGTTGGGGCGAGCAATCAGAAATTGCTGTGGCTGATGATGCCGGTGACGGAGGAGGTAGCGCAGTTGATTGAATTGGCTCTGGAGTACTGGCTGGGGTAGACCATAAATCTACAAATGACGGATTTGAAGATATAGGGGATGGGATGGTACCGGGCAATTGTGGAGTCTGTGATAATATAGGGCTGTTGGGCTTTCCAGGAATTTTGTCTAGCCTTAATTTCGGATTTGGACCGAACTCAGATTGAAGCTTTGTTACCTGGGGATTTGGAAGAGCCATAGAGTTGGTAAATGGATCTCCGAGGCTCATCGACTTCTTATGCCTCAAGCCTCTGGTGGGAAACTTTGGAGCATCAGTAACAATGGGCGAGGAAACCATTTCGCCCCATTCATCATCGTCATCGTCATCTAAATCGCAAGAAAGGACTGTTAAAATAGCAGGTTTGCCATTCGAGCTAGTTGTAGATGGAGGTGGCATTGAAATTGGTCGGGGTTTCTCGGTCTCCGGAACAAAGCTTGGAGGTAGTTCGATTGGAGACATGGGTGCTGGGCTGGGCAATGCAGAGTTTAATTGTCCAAAGCTCCCAAAGGCGGAGTGCATCGGGAGGATCGATCCTGTATCTGGGGAGGATCTACCAGAACTAGAAGCTTTCTGCGTCGTTGGTGAGGAAGCCCACCCAAAGTTTGCAATTGATTGCTGTGGTGGTGCTTTTATATTGACACCCGACTCCGCTGAATTCGTCGAGCTGCGCTCTCTCGGTTTCGATGATGAACGAGACTTTGACCTGGGTCGATCTCGAGCGACCTCTTTCGGCCATTTCCTAGGAACCCCAACTGGTTCTTTTGCGGTTATCTTTGCTTCGAGCTTCACACTCTTTCGTTTCGAGCCAAGAATTGTTGCTAATGGAACAGGTGGTGCATTTGGATCATTCCAGCCGAAAAGAGAATTACCTTTGCTTATACCACCAAGACTAACATGTCCACTATTTCGGTCTTCTTCCATCCATCTAGCCACTATCTTTTGAGTCTCTTGCTTGACCTGAGATGGAGCCCATGAGATCCGAGCATAATTTTCATCGTCTCCGGTATTGTATCTTCGCATAGCGCCATACCTTGATACTCTGTACCACATCTTTCGTTCTTCGGTAGATGCGAACGTATCAGCAATAATAGTATCGGGTATAAAAATCTTCTCAACGGCTTCCTCGTTAGTTTCCTTTGTTTCCCCAAACAACCTTTTCACGGAAGTAAGGTCGATAGAGAAATCAACGGGTCCTGACGGCCTTTTCGGTAAGGGTATCTCGGAAGGTTCTTTTTGTGGTGTAGCCAATTCGGAAGAAATAGGCTGCTTAATCGAATCGTGATCTTCCATGATTTCTTGACCATCATCCGAAAATCCCTCTTCAAAATCTCCAAAATCCCCAAAGTCGTCATCATCTTGCTCCTCAGCATTAGACTCCTGTTCTACTTCATCATCCTCAGTAACGTTTGACTTTGTTACAGTGGCATGTTCATCAGCTGGTTCTGTCGAACCATCAATTTCCTCCTCTACTTTAACATCTTCCACAACAATCTCGTCTTCTGGCTTGATCAAGCTATCAGAGTCTTGAACTGGCTCCTGGGGATTCGGCGATACAGCTCTTGTGGTTCGAGACCTTTTTGGTTCTTCGTCTAAGGATGTCCGCGGTGAGTCTGGCAAAAGTCCATCGTGATGACTTACATCGGACGGTGAAGAAGATGGTCGCGGCGATTCATGCTCGGGCACCTGCGTCGATGGCAGAACAGTATCGTCTGATTCATGTTGTTCAACTTCGACGATTTCGGTGCGTACATCACTCTTGGGTTCCAAGTCAATGCCTAGTCCAACTGCTTTCTCATCATCCGTATCTATTCCATATAGTGCCGCTTCAGCTGTTTCGTCAAAGGGAAGTTCTACTAGCTCGAGATTTGTCTCGCCAGAATCCTCGGGTTGCGGCACAGTCGCTTCGAATGCCTCTGGAGAGTCTGCTTTGGAGTCTTCATCAGTGGCCTCTTCGATGGCCTCTTGAAAGGGCTCCGGGTTTACAATCGTGACCCCTGAACTAAGCTTGTCTTCAACAGTCGCAGACTTCTCAGAAAGGACCGCGTTCGCCCAGGGATCCGGGGAGGGTTCTCGAGCAATTGCAACAGGCTCTGCCAGGAGACTTGGTGATAATTTCGGTACTTCACGCATAGGACTCGTAGAAGAGTTGCCCCAACCTGGCGATAATGCCCCAGTATCATCCTTTACTGCCTCCAGCTCTCTTCCACGTTTCGGCGTATCCCATTGTTCTGCTGCGCCGTCCAAATCCAAGCCCCCTTTCTTTTGCCCCGTATCCTTTTCCCTGTCACCAAATCCATCGTCCGAAGCACCCCAAGTCTTATTAATGTTGTTACTCAAAGCCTCACTTGCTTTTTTAACCTGATCTCCATCTGCTACATCCTCAATGCTTCGAACACCTAAACCATCGTTATTATTCAATTCGTCGGCCCACGGTGAGCCCCAAGGGTCGTCCATATCCATTCACATCCCCCTATGAAAACCTCTTTCATATTGATATTCTTTCAACCATCATTCGCAGATTCATTCGAATATATTATGTATGCTTATGTTGAATAGGAAAGCGCAATTTCGTGTATTGTAGTATTGTTACTCGTATTAATTTGAAGCTCCAAGGATTCAGGGTCAATTCATCTGCTGTGAGACCCGGCCCCGTAACGCTGCCAAAGCCTAAGAATGCACGCTAAAAGCGTCATGGATTAAACTGTCAGTTTAGTGGTGGCTTTGCAGCGGATCAACAGTAATTGATTAGCAACATCGGATTGATAAGCGATAAGAATTTCAGTGTTTTACCTATCTATGTCTTGATGATATTTCATATGATGCGACAATGAATAGAACAATACGTTTTGCCCTTTTCAATTAATTTTTTATATTCTCAAAGATGTCTTTGGATAAAGTGAAACATATTGTTCTCGTAAGTATACTAATATGAGGAGATCACCTATCATCGATTGACAAAGAACCTCACAGGTCCTCTCCGGTAAAGGAGGAGTCGGAAAATCCTCAGTCACAACCCAACTCGCCCTCTCCCTATCTCTCGCCGGCTCCTCTGTCGGGATCCTCGATATTGACTTAACCGGCCCCTCCATCCCCCGTCTCTTCTCCCTCGAATCTGCCAAAGTAACCCAAGCACCCGGCGGCTGGATCCCCGTCCCCGTTCACCCCTCTAACCCCTCTTCCTCCATCGGTGCCCTATCATGCATGTCTCTGGGGTTTTTACTACGAGAACGAGGCGATGCAGTAGTATGGCGAGGACCAAAGAAAACAGCTATGGTTAGACAGTTTCTCACAGATGTGTTATGGGGCGAACTCGATTACCTTCTCATTGATACCCCGCCTGGTACCTCGGACGAACATATTTCGTTGGCGGAAACACTTCTCAAGAATGCATTTCCGGGTCAAGTCGCTGGTGCGGTGATTGTAACGACGCCGCAGGCGGTGGCAACAGCAGATGTGAGAAAAGAATTAAACTTCTGTACGAAGACTGGAATACATGTCATCGGGGTAGTCGAGAATATGAGTGGGTTTGTTTGTCCGAATTGTTCGGAATGTACAAATGTGTTCAACAGAGGAGGTGGAGAGGTCATGGCCAAAGATTTTGGAGTACAATTCCTAGGACGAGTTCCGATTGATCCTCAATTCGGAATGTTGGTAGAGGCAGGAAGAAAACCAGTATATCCGGAAGGAACGCTAGTAAATGGAAAAGACATGAGTGGTGCCCAAAACGACGTTAGTGCTGTTGGGGACGACGGGCTTTTGGTAGAGAAATATCGGGAATGTTCTCTATGTCCAATATTCCAGGACATAACTAAACAGGTCATGGATGCGGTAGAAGGTACGGGTCCAGAAGGAGCACCGAGTGCGTGAGATTTTGTTTGATATGATAGGTGGCATAATTGCAGGTGTTGGGAATTTTGAGCATTTATAAGGTGGCTATTACGGTACAGAGCTGGCGTCTGAAAAGGATAGATTTGAATGATTGCAATGAGTACCGAATAAGATATTGCGATACAGGTTGCGCTATGTAGATATCCTTATTCACATTAAAGCAAATTGTCTTTAAACTATATTCATTGTCGTCTAAGCCTTTTCAGCGAAATAGCAAGTTATTGCCTGATAGTATCACAGATATTAGTAATTCACCATCCGAACGACTCGTTGAAGACTGGGTTTCATATGCATACTATTAACTTGTGTAAATATCACTCAGGGTTGAGGCTCATAATAAGCACACGCTATGATTCTCGCTTAAATCATACTTCGTGGAGGTGCTCAGATTTCATCCTAGATCTTCGGTCTTTATCTCGACGTCTCACAATAGGTACACATAGCTTGTATCCCCTAAAACTATCTTGCTATTGTGATCAATAGCCAATCCAATTCCGAAGCGCCTCGCCATATATCAACCCTGCCATATCATCATGAATCCAACAATTTAACAAGCCATATTCATACCCAAATTGCCCAGATCGCCCTCCATAACCCCAGCATTCGCCTCAATATCAATATCATCCAAATCCTCCGGTTTCTTAATCATCCAGAAAGCCTTCACCCCCTCGGCAAACTTCAAACTGCTCTTCTCCACCTCCTCCTCACTCACAGCCGCAAAACACAATCTAAAATATTGCCAACCCCTCTCCTCCGCGATTTCCGGCGTTGGACTAAAAATCGCACCAGGAGCTGCGAGAACGAGATGGGGTTTCATGGTCAAGAAAATCCAAAGCACTTTTGCCAGTTTGGACCCTGGGACTTGTTTGGCCAAAGGATGAGTGTCGAAATGCATATGGATCCATACAAACATTCCACCGCGTGGCCAGTCGAAAGAATACATCTTAGTCTTGGTAATCACAGCCCACTCGGAATCGGAAATGGTTTTGGAAGTACCTTGTTTCACGTAGTAGCGGCCCTCTTCTAAGGCTGCACACATTCTGTTCATACGTCTTTCATATCTGCCTCTCAAGCCCTCTAACCAACGTACCCAGCCATCAGTTTTCCAGCCTGAGAATGAGAGTTGTTGACTTCTAGATTTCTTGCTAAACTCAGCAGAAGCAGCTTGAGGACCCATGATTAATTCCGCGATCATTGCTTGTACGAATCCAGATGGTGGTGTAGTGGTACATTCTGTGATGCGTAAAAGACGTTCTACAACAGCAGGCTGTGCAGTAATCCAGCCCAGACGGCAACCAGGAGCCACAGTTTTCGAGAAAGTATCGAGACGAATAACACGTCCATCGTAATCGAAATTCAGGTATGACGGAACAAGACTATCAAGATATGGATAACCGGTCGAGTTTTTGAATGTATGTACTGGTTCTGGTTCTGGTAATGTCTCATTGCGAGCTTCTGCTTGCAGTCCTGCTGCGGATGGAAATTGGAGGTACCAATATGGATCATCTTCAATGATCATTACATCATATCTACAGCAAATGGCGTAAAGTTCTTTGCGTCTTGGAATAGACAGAGTACCACTGGTGGGGTTCTGACCAATACTATTATATGGTGAGTATTAACGGCAATAAGAGGGGTCGCACAGATACTTACGTGATAGTATACATCATGTGAGGTCGTCTACCCTTCGATTCATCCCAATTTTCAAGGACATCTTCGAGACTCCCAGGGCCTGTCGGAATTATTCCCTCAAGATCAATCTTAACGGGAACAACTTGTATACCTCCTAAAGTATTGATTAGTACAATCTCCTCATTTTTGAAGATCATGTATTACTAACTTGGTTTACAAGCTTGGACGGCAGTCATATAAGCGAATTCTTCACAAAGTATACCCGGTCTCTCTCTAATCCAATCTCTCTCCTCACTCCAAACATTACTCAAAGCTTCAATGGCCTTTGAAAATCCATCCGTCGATCCACAAGTCAAAAGAATCTCAGCACCGCCCTTATAAGGTATGTTCGGATGTAAATTCTCGAGTGCAAATTGTCGAACAAAAGAATATAAAGGTGGGTACCCCTGAGCTTGTCCATATTGCAAAGCAGTCGTCAAATCAATCTTCTGCAAAGGATTCGGTGTCGTCGACGCATGGGGAATAAATAGATGTCTGGAAGCTTCAGCTGGTAACTTTTTAATCGATGTCGATGCGAGCTTCTCGCCAAGCTCTCCGGTTCCATTTCGTTCATTTGGAGTGGGCGTGAATCTTTCCGGTTGTGCAATTTGTGCTTCTAGGGAATCGTATGGGAAAAATGACGCATTTGGAAGACCTGAGACAATTGATAAGCATATTGGTTGACGTGCAGCACCTGACGGTAGCGGAACGTTGATGGTGGCGATTGCTCGTTTGATGCTTACCTCCAGCCAAATTCCCAATTCCAGGAATCTGGAAGAATTTGTAGAAACTTTTCACAGCACTCTGTTGTCGTGCGACAGTTACTCGTGAAAAGTGGTGGCTTAAGTCTAATGGTGGTCTGACGTCTTCAGGTTGTTCCCTGGTCTTGATACCATTCGCGAGAAGAAATTCTTGGGTCTCCATTCCGTTGATCTCCATTTTAGATGTTTGTCGAAATGCAAATATTCACAATGGACAAAAATCAATACTCACAATAGATAACAAGGGACAATCCATAAAGAAAAGGAGAATATACATTCATTTCCTATCTACCTAGATATTTACATCATCTCAAATTCCTCCTGCTTACTGATAACGTATCAGTGAATCCACCGCCCCTTATTCCGTTGCTCGGCCGAAGTCCAAAGGTGGAGGGGCAACATTGGGACAACCAAAAAGGGCAGTCACAAACATAACAGGTCCAACTCACGCCATTTCTATCAGAAGCAAATGCTATCTGATCGAGTTTTTTGATTGGCACTTTTGAGGATGGCGTTCTGTTGGAATTGCTCTATCTATCCCTGTCTATTCGTAATGTCCTAGTATCTGCAAACGAAGAACCACAAAAAGACGCCATCATGATATGCAATCAATTGGCCGTTCTTTCGAACTCCGCATCCATAAATCTCATGACTCCTTCCATCCAGCCTTGATAGTGATTCCCCAAACAGCAGCCAAAGCTCGAATTGCTTCACGATTGTACCTCTTACCATTCTCGAGAATATCATCCATCATCATAAATGTATCTTGAAATCAATTGTCAGTACCTTTCTTTGTGTGTAGCCAAAGAACAAGTTAAAATTGAATTGCGGAGTGATAAGGACGCAAAAGAAACATGCAAATAGACAGTGAGATCAAGGAGTACGCGAAAGGAACCGATTGTACTTACGAGGCATGCCTTTCATACGAATAACTTCGGCTTTGGAACCTGCAGCATTCATCTTTTCCCCATAAGCTTCACCTTCGTCTCTCAGAGGGTCCATCTCCGCCGTCATAATGAGAGCCGGTGCCAACCCCTTGAAATCGCTCGCTAGCATAGGAGAGACTTTCCAATTCTACCACTCACTCGTTAATATGTGGACCATTACGGAGTAAGAAAAACTTGCATTATAAGTATCCCGACCCCTCTCCTCCCCCATAAACTGTGCCGCAAAATATTCCATCCTAGCCACCGGCAACGGCACCGTGAATTCCATCTCCCTATAACTTGGATACCTATCCCATCCCTGCTCCGTTAACTTTCCATCCGCTCCATATCCATCCAAATCCGCAACGGGTACACCCAACAACTGAAAACTCAACGGCATTCCCTCATCCCTACAAACATGGCTCACAACCGCCGCCAACATGCCCCCTGCACTGATCCCTCCAATCGCAAACCTCTGCCTATCTAAATTCCGCTTCTTAACCATCTCATCAGATTCAATCCATCTAAACGCCTCAATACAATCATCCACCGGAATAGGCCATTGATATTCCGGCGCCAACCTATAATCGACATCAAAAACCACACAACCCAATTCCCCAACCAACCTCTTACAAAACTCCATATCCGTTTCCAAGCCCCCGAAAACCCATCCCCCACCGTGGAAATTGATATACACGGGTCTTGGTTTTCCTTCGTTAAGAGTTGGAGCGGGTTCGAAAATCCTCACTGTGATGCTATTCTTTCCATCGCTAGATGGTGTGACGGGACATTGAACATCGGTGATAGAATGTACGTCAGGTGCTATGGCACGTCCGTATACGATGTTGTATTTACGAGGATTGGCTCTAAAATCTTTGATTAGAATTTGATGCGTGGCTAATCGTCCCGCTGAGTAATGAGCATGATATTTCGCGAAGACGGGATCGAACCGAGGAAGAAGATCGGGCGGAATACTATTGATTGGCGGTTGGGATATGGCTGCTGGTTTGATGTCTGCTGAGTGTGATATATCTTCGCCTGGAAGATGAAAGACGTTCGGATAAGGCATATGTGAATATGAAGCTTCGTTTATGTTGGAGAGCACTGGACATTACAGGAAACGGTACATGAAATATTAATGAGTATCTATCGGTATATGATTGATGGGACTATGCAGTTGCTGCCTCCGCCCCGCGCCACAGATGTGTTGTCGTTATCAAAATTTTCCCTGCAGACACTTAAGGTTTATCGGATGGTTCGGATAATTCCGCCACTAAAGCACTTCTGCTTGCCTTCCCGTTTGCATGCATCGGAGGTTGTTGATGCAGTGAAATGTCACACCTGATTTGTTGTATGTAATAGCCTCAAAAGTTGTTAACACTTCGCTGTCAATAAATTGGAGCCATGCTTTTACGTCGACAATGGAAGAGAATATTCCCTTTCCAATGGGCCGCTGGGCTTGGAACGGACTGCACTCGGCCTACGCTCCTGTAATTCTTGTCCAACCAAATGTATTGTCTTACTAAGGGACTAGTTATTTCTTCCGTGGAGGAAGGAATGCATTGAGCTTTCCGGCCGGCTTCGTTGCAGAGCCTATGTTCGAGCCATCATTTCAACAGATGCGTCCGAATCAGCCATGTTGTCAAGGTTAAATAGCACAATTTTATCGACACTTATTGATCTTAGGGCGGTCCAAAAACTGTGACTATCCCGTCAGTACCAGCACAACACCACTGGTCCCCTTTGCCGTTTTCTTTCCAGGCAATGGCACTGATAACGTTCGTACGTTCTTTCTCCTTACCATCACGACCAATCTTTTTCTTGCCCTCGACTGCCGAGCCCTCAACTTTGATCCTATGCAAAACATTTCCAGTCAAGGTTTCCCAAACCACAACTTCTCCATCTGGTCCCTTGACATTTTCATTCCCTGACAGCACCCACTTTTCATTGCCTCCAAAGCAACTCCTGACTCTGAACTCTTCATTTTTAAACCCCTCATCCTTATAAGTCTTCAAACATCCCCCACTTCCCCTATCCATCAGCCTAACACACCCATCCAAGCTCCCAACTAGGACACCTCTCCCATCCCTCGTCCTCATCAAGCTTGTCACACTCCGCCCAATAATATCAGTCTTCAATGTCCCCGCCCTAATATCATACCACCTAACTCTCTCATCAACACTCCCACTGACAATCTCATACTCCCCACCCCCATATCCCTCATCTCCTCCCTTCCCCGCCAAAACAACACTAACACTATCCCTCGCATCTTCCATGACCATCACCGGCTTCATGCTTCCCGCTCTAATATCCCAAATCCTCACACTCCTATCAAACCCTCCACTAACCAACAAACTCTCTTCGCTTCCCGCAAACACTACACTATTAACTCGAGATGTATGTCCATTATTCCCCCCAAACTTTCTAATCGTCTTCGCGGTCTGCACATCCCAGAGAAATACGCTGCGGTCACCGCCGCATGAAGCGAATGTAGCGTTTGTTGATGCGACTGCTATAGATAGGACTTCATAGCCATGCGCAGAATATGTTTGGATTAACTGGCTAGGTTTGGGAGGTTGATGGGGAACGACAGGTTGAGACGAAGCTGCGGGTCGCAAAGGATTATAGAGTCGGATGTTGCGGTCGGCGGAGCCTGTTAGAATATAGATTGAGGGAGAAGATGAGTAGGTTAATGCATGGACCGGTCCTGTGGTATTGGGTTAGTTGTGGTGATTTACTGATAGATGCGAAGCTTATACAGACCATTGGATCCAGTAAGTTGAGTTAAAGGCTTGGAAGGAAATTCCATTCTGATTGTGGACGTTTCATCGCACCATTGTGAGTCAAGAAATTAGTCTCTAGGTCATACACAAAAAGATGCAATACTATTGTCGCAAATCACTGAAGCATCATAAGAAATTCCGAGACTAGAAGCTCATTCTGCCTACCCATTTCTCACCGCCTAAATCTGCAGATTGAATGCCTTATATTAGAGGCTCCACGAAAGCACAACGTCATTCCATGAACGAAGTGGAGAACTGCTAGAGATGATATTTCACTGTTTGTCTTTATTTTCGACTATATAATGTTATAATTTAAAGAAAATGTTTTAATATAGCAAGGGATCTATGAAATTAAACTTTCAACTAGTGATAATCATCCTCACGAGATTCTAGTACTCTGTACACCGTATAGAGAAGTCAAGATGGGTAATTCCCGCTCAATAATATCACCAAAGAAAATTGTTTCATAATGCTCTCCACCTGTACGGTGATCTTTAATATAGAATGATTAACAAGTGTCATTCTTTGGCACATCACTCATGAACGATGATTTTTGTCTCATTACAGTCCCCCAATCTTCTTGACCGAGAGCTGGAACCTCCGGGCTTTCTCCTTCGCACAACCGGCGAATCATCGGCAAATTTCGTTCTGTGATATCACCTGATCGGCATCCAAGCCACTCCCTCTTCTCTATGATGCACTCACTACTCCCTCACATCTAGTTCCATCTGATCTTCTGCCTCAGTACTCATTAACAGCAACTCCCCATCTTAGCTCCTTTCTTATCTACCCGACTCACCATCCCAATCCAGTTCCCCATCGCCTTTCTCGTCCAAGAGCCAAGGTCAAAACTCCGACTCACAGCTCCCCATCAACGTAATGCTTAGCATACCATCTACCGCCCAAGCGTCGGCACCACTACCGAGTCATCTAGGGCATCTCCCCTGATCCTAGATCCACACACATCCCAAACCTTATCTTTACGCGTTTTTCCCCTATAAAATCCCTGCAAACAGGTACACAATAACAGGTCTCCCCCCTCACCAAACCACCCAAGCCAAGCCACATTCGGCCAAACTCACAAATCTAGCGTACCTTTTTTCGCTTCTCTTTTCCCAAAGCAGTTAGTATTTCAGCTGCCGAGCGGCTTTTGTATATCCCATATCTCAGCTCGGCATTTCCAAATGCCAGATAAATACCGAGCTAGGAGGTATGCTAGTTCTAGTGCTACCTGAGTGTTTTCTACTTCGTAAAGCTCGTTTAGCACACCGGAAAATGTCAGAATCCGTCACTCTTGGCGTAAAGCATCCAGATACGGATGCGAAACTCGACATACGGACGTAGTGGTGCGGCAGCGGTTCCATTAGTGGTATAGATAGTGTAGATAATTCGTGAGGGGTGCTAGGGAATTTGGCTCTCCGCATTGAGGGTCGTCCATTTTGAGCATATTGAGCCAGAGCAAGATGGGGCTGTGTTCGAGTTTGGATGGTTGGATCTTTGAAGTTTAAAGAAGGGTCGGAGGGCAATTGTGTTTGAGACGGAGGCCGGAGGACTAGACATTTAGTGAGAATGTTGTTTGTAGTGGTGAAGAGGAGTGCTTAGATATTGAGACGCCGAAACGACCAATATGTATGTTGTCAATCTGTGATCAGTAGTCAGATAGAAGAGCCGGATGAAGCAAAATTTTATTGTTGTTTATATATACACAAATGATGTTTTGACCATTGGGCGAAGATGAAAACAGATCTTCAAGGTGATAAAAATTATCATTGATATAAACAGATCGAGACCTAAGCACTCGGTATGTACTGTACACCATACCTATGCCGTTTCCCCGCTATGCAAGATGCCCTCATAATCATGCAAAATTCAGATACACAGCAGTCCCAAACGCCTCTTGGTATCATTCCATTTTCCTCTAAAGGATCCGTCATCAATATAAAAAATGCAATAATGTACAAGAACTATTTTCAAACTGCACTTATTGATAAATGCCATCGTTTTCACGAGAGAAAATTTTCTCTAGCGGTTCTCTCATCTCGAAACTTCCAGCGCTCAATTGCTTAGCAGAAGCCGACCAGCTCCTGTGATCAATTTCAATCAAGTCACTCACGCGTCCCGAGACGAGTGCTTCCTGTAGCCTTGCCATCTGCCAAAACTGTGCAATCTCAGCAATAACTGATTGTGCACCAGAAAAGGAGTCGATGATGGAAGGTATTAAAGCTTTATGCGGTTTAGCCGAGAGAATGTCAACGGCAGAAATAATAGCATATCCCACAAATGGTGAAGAGAATTCGGTGGAAGTGTTTGAGCTTGGTGATCTCATGCCGCCAGATTCACGACGATTGGCTACGATATCCATGATTTTCAAAAACTTCTTCGCTTGCTCCTCGGCTATAGAAATGTAACGAAGATGTTGTGAACCGTCAAGTTGGTAAGGTTGGACATATCGATGGAGCTTCATGAATGTTGTGTGATACAATGCATGCATCGTTATGTAGGTGCCCAGTTCTCCACCATCGGACATTCTATCCACTGATTCAGCAGGGATGGCAAAGCGGTTTGGCAGTGTACTTTTCCAACTTGAAAGGCGATCCATAGTAGTTCGATAGAAGTCGTTAAAATCAGAGCCCCTTATTGGTTGTGATCGTTGTGAATTGCAGTATATGTTAGACATAACATCACCCCAAATCGTGGCAACATTTATTAGATATGCCGTTAAGTTCATAGTCCGTGGATAGCCTAAAGATCGCGGATTTGATGCCTCAAAAAGAGGATTTTGAACATTGACCTGGTTCTCGAAGCTCTCCTCATCGCAAGGTAGACGAAGGTATACGTGTTTCGGGTCAATCATGCTCAGATGTCCAGAGCAAAACCCATTGAACCTATCCATAAGATAACAACTCCAAAAGGTGCGTCTTCTACACTCCGCATACCCGCTGAAGTTCAGTCCGAAGGGAAAATTCTTGCGGTAAGCATCGTCACTCTTCTCTATCTCTATGTTCAATTTTAACCCTGTAGCGGCTCTCACGGCGGACCCACAGAAATCCCAGGAATCATCGGGATTGTTGATTGCAAAATAGTATAAAGCCAACAACAAACGGGCCTGAACCAATTGAATGCCAATGTGGCGCCTGTCACATGCGTATCTGGCGACTGCTGCATATCGTGCAGCCAGATGCTTGTGTTGAGATTTTGGTGAGAAAACTGCGCCAAGGGCAAGTATGGAATAGATGAGCATAAGGTCACTCAAAGATTTATCCTTAGTAGAACGAGCCCAAACTCTAAACTGTTTCTTCGGAAACATGAGATGGGCTGTCTCTGGGACATGTTTGAAGAAAGTTGTCAAAAGCTCGTCAGCGAGATCTGTCTCTGGAGAGTGGAACGGGTCATTTTGCCACTCTGTCTGTAAGGTATGATCATTCAATCGATTACTTCCTGGTTCAGCCCACGCAGCTCTGGGAGATGTTGCATCATGAGCAGAAAGCCGTGGAGAAGCTTCTGATGCTACTGGAGTGTATTCACTGTCGCCGTTGCGCTGTCTTTTACTGTGTTGTTCTACTTCCGGGCTTACTCGACGTAGGTTTGGTCGCGGCGAGACAGAATGGCTTTCTTCGCGTTCCTCTACCCTGAAGGATTCACCGTCCGTCAAAGAAGAACCTGGCCTGGGTAGGCTGTCTTCCGAGTCAGCTGGGGGAGTATCTGGAGAGTTGTGACCTCCTCGGGGACTATTGAAAGATTACTATCAGCAAGAGTGGGATAAATCATGAGGCAGGAGTACATCTGCATGGGTGACATCAATGCTACTTTGATTGTGGAGACTTACGCATTCTTGAACTTGCACACCCGGCCAAACTTGTCGCATTGCACACATCTAGGATAGTCTGGATCGCATTTGATCTTTTTCTCTCTGCAAGTGATGCACGCAATTGCAAGTCTCTTTCTTGGTTTCCCCGCTTTTGTGACTCCCCAATGAGCATTTACATTTTCTCCATCAATTACTGTTTTGCAGTGGGTTCCATCATCGTAGAAATAACACATGCCTTCACCCGGAACGTCGGCTTGCCTAACAAAACGAGGTAAGAATTGAGTTCCTGTCCAGATCTTCGGTCCCAGACCGTCCTTGACCGTCACAGGCTCGCCCATTACAGTGCCAGTAGGTGTGGTGAGATAGTTGCGTGGAGCTGGGGCATGATCGCGGTAGAATTGTCTAGGGTCGTGTTCAGATCTAGAAGCATGATGTTGATGTCGATATTGATCAGGATGAGTTCTCAAAGCTGGAAACTGATCCTGTCGAGGAGACTCGGAGTGAGGTGACCAATTATTTCCTGGGGGCATCTGACCTTGTCGTGAGTCATGATGCAAGAACTGCGGTGCGTATCGAGGAGATTCTGACATGGACCCCATATTGGGACGGGTAGATGGAGCAGGATAACCTAGCCTGTCAAGCGAATCCGGTCGCGAGGTGTGTGTATACTGTCGTGAGGGTGCTGAACGCTGAAGGTTTGCATCAAATGAACGGTCTTGATGCAAAGGTGTAGTCGGTAGTCGACCATCTTGAGGGGATGAGGATGGAAAAATTGGACTCTGTCTATCAGAGTAAGGTGATTGCGCAGGTCTACTTTGAGGTGGTGCGCCGCCAAAAAGACTATTTATCGATGGAAGTTGCTCTCGAGGAGCTGCACTATGGGCTGGTTGGTACATATCACCTCTCCTTCCTTGATCGAAAGGCCCTTTGAGTTCAGAAACAGGGGACCGTAGCAGTGAAGTATTATTGTCACTTCTCGCGCGCAGCATATTTACTCTCTGCTCAGAAGCGTTATGAAGGGGGGAGCAATCCTTCGTTGTATTTATCAGTTCGTTGGAAGGTGAGGTGGGCGGTTGGGAGAATAGCATGCTCGAAGATGTATACTCAATCTTAAGAATAGACGAGAGTATATGGTTGGTCTCTATAATTTGTACAAGGGCGGTTTAGATCCTTCTCTTAAATGTAGCAATGTGGCACAGACACGGTTTGTGTCAAATATATAAGGATGCTGTAATTGCTTTGATACTGAACCAATTCAGCTGACCTCGAGTAAGGGTAGTTAAGCTGTTTTTCAAAACGGTAGTCGCAACGAAGTACCGTCAGTCTTGATTGGAAAGGCAGGGACAGTGAATGGAATAAAATCGTAGGTATTGTGAGGAAGTACAATGTAACAATGACACGAGGAGGACCCGAATTGAAAGTTGAGATGTGATAGGTATATTGGTATCAATGAATCCTGTCGGTAATGGAAAATTGAAAGTGTGGCTCATGCTGTGACCATAAGTTCGGACAATCCCATTATTCTGGAAGCAGAAGCTCGTGCGAGGCTGGTCGAAGTATGCTTGGCAGACGGCTGGTAATTGAAAGCAGGATGGATGGATGGGTAGATGGAGAGCAGGCGTTAAAGATGGAGTCCAGGATTTTAAACCTGGTAGTTGCAGAAGGAATATGCAGTTCCAAAAGCCGGTTCAGAAAAAAACAAGGGCTTGTTTGAAGAGCGGGCCTTTGTAAGTATTATGTACAAAGTACGAGTATATGTGAGAAGAAGGGAAGGGATGGCATGAAAAAGAGACGTGAGTGTCCTTTTTGCGAGAAAGACAAGGTGGATCATGAAAATCTGTGAGGATTGACAGCTTCGTAGGTTTAAAGGGAGGAAGTAACCAAGGGGGAGACTAATAAGAGGCTAAGGCTAAGATAAGAGACCAAGAGAGGCAGAGTTAATAATCGATCTAGAAATCCATAAAACCTAATGACCACATCGAATCAAAGCTCTTTTTCCATGGACCTTGAGAAGGGATGGATATGTACTTAAGTTATTATTAAGTGAATCCTGTACTTATAATAAGTCGCTAAGATCTTATACTACCGGTAATCGGGTGAGGAGTCAGAAATTACCAGCATACCAGCATACTAGTATGTTAGCATGTTGGTAGTTTGTTCTAATGAGTTTCTTAACCACCTCCCCTAGGTTTATTTTTCCTAGTTCGTATTAAGGATATATGCTCGTTTTAACCAAATTGGAAACAATAATATATAATCGTCCACTTTCGCGGTTCGGCATAAGAATGAATGGAGCTAAGATGTTAAGGGGACAAAGGTCGAACTTGTGGGGTATTGTATTAAACAATGATCAATGAATGATTAAATGGACCAAGAAGGATTCAGTCATCGTGGAGCCATAGAGCCAGAGAGCCAGAGAGCCAGAGAGCCATGGAGCCATGGAGCCATGAAGCCATAGAACCATGGAAACGATGGATCCGTGGCGGCTGAGATACAATCTGGAAAGAAAGAAGAAAGAGAGAAAAAAAGCCCCTTGTTTCTATTAAATCATGGTCATAACCTACGAGTGCTAGGTAGGTATTCCATTGGGTCCATTAGGTCCATTGGGTGCATTGGGTGTTCCATTCAGATTAAGTTTTCTACAGATCTGAATCTGAATATGAATATGAATATGAATACCAAACCAAATAGGTATGAATGTAAATATGAATATGAATATAACAAAAAAAGAACGACATATCAAACTCTATCTTCACTTGGTGCCAACCTCGGTGTCATGTTCTACACTAAGCTTCTCTAAAGGTAAGGTTATAAGAGGCCAGCTCGCAAAAAAGGAAAAAAAAGAAAAAGGAAATAACTTAAAAAAAAATAAGAGAATTAAGAAAGATATTAATATTAATCTTAATATATGGATATAAGTTAAGTTATTGATCGAATAGAATAATAAGAACCGGCGTATCGTTCAATTGATAAAGTTCGATCCGTGGTGGAGGTTTTACTAAGAATTCCATTATCAATATCAATACTAGGTTTTTACAGAGTAATCTACTAAATATTACATACAGTGTAATTATATAGTTATGTACAATAATACTAAAATAGACTTCGTCACATGAAAAAAGTTAACTTGAGCTCACTCCCTCTTCCTTCCATAGCTACGGACATATAAAAACAAAAGCTTACGAGGAACGTGTCCATATTGTCATCTACTGTATTGTTCATATTGTGCATAGTATTGTCCATGTCCACCTCCATCGTCCATTGCCCATTTATTACCCATAAATTGACAAGATCTTCTTGCATCTCATGTCACCTGTGATGATTGGCATGTCATATCCTTTAACTATAGCTCTATATTATTCAAACATGCATTGCAGAAGCAACCCCCCCTCCCCTCCCCCAAGTGTCGGCTATTAGAGAAGAGTTTGACTCAAGTAGCGGCTTTTCGTGAGTTGAAACCGATATAATTAAACCTACTGACGCCGGCATCTTGTTAGTCTATCTTGTGTTCGTAGTTCACAGTCCGATACTCCGTAGACATGTTACTTCTAAGATCGTAAGAGGTCTGACACACTTGGTCATCAACTAATATCAATTACCGGCCGATGGACGCAGGGAAGGAATCATTATATTGAAATTTGAAGTACGTCGTATCATTGGGGAGATGTAGATGTAGTATGATATTGTGCTCATAGCCCCTCATATCATTTACAATTTTACCGTATTTTGTTGTATACATACACTATGTATACAATTCTTGTCTATCGTTTGCTTTGTTCGTTTCGGTCTCCAGAAAAGGCTGCAACTACCCAGCTTCCACATACCACTACCACTGCCGTCCGTCCATCCCCATATATTCTGAGTTTGTCAATGTTCATGTCCATGTCCATGTTCATCTCCATCTCCATCGGCTTCCACTTTCCACTTTCGACCTCGCAAAAATACTTTCAAATTAAGTATGTACAGTAGAAAAAAGTGGAAGTGGAAGCGAATGCGAAATTAGTGCTTGCTCTATGATTATTAATAATCTTTCAGGTTTATGGGGGAAAAGGGATTCCACATCCCGTCGCCTCAAGTCTCCATAGAATGCTTCCACCCGGTTTTCCATGATTTGGGAAATCGGTACGTCAAGAATTCTTTACGGCCGTTAATGATGCTATGCCTAGATCTACGTACTTACCGGTAGCGTGCTTGAAGTGCTGGTGAGTATGGGCTTGAATGGATACTGGGACGAAGCTCGCATTCCATCGGTTCATCGTTGTGATGTACTCTCTATCTATCTCTGCCCCTTCTAGATTTGGCCACATGCTTATTCATTCTTACTGGTTATCTATCGTACAGAAATTTCTCGATGAATGTTGAAAAGGAAACCTGAATGAAACGATTTACTACTCTGGGCAAACGTCAAAGGGACCTCTCTCTCTCTTTCTCTCTCTCTTTCTCTCTCTCTCTCTCTCTCCCTCTCTCTTTGCTTATTTCGTGTGGTTGGGATTTCTTCACTACAGATCGTTAAACGATGGATTTCCATGGGATCATATAATATTACCTTATCCAGTCTAGACATGCCGTGTCAGGATTGCTAAACATCTTGTAATCATGCCACCTGCAGGTTTTACCTGACGAATCCACCAACGACTAGAACGGTTGGCTCTATACGACGTATAACAACCCCTACAACAAATACCAATTCCGTTAGGCTCATCTCAATCTCCGTCCCCTCGGTACTTAAAACGCTCGGTCCCGACCTAAGGTTGATTAATAATTAATCCGGACTTTACTCCGTATGGTCTTTTGGGAGTTTTTGAAACTTTACAGAGAGAAGTAGAAGTAGAAGTAGAAGTAGAGAATTCGATCACACCTAGTCGTAGTCGTAGGTAGAGTCCGTTCAAACCTTCTCACTCATTCGTTACAACTAATAACTACAGACAGAGTAATTATTGATTAAATTTAACTTCTACAGTACCTACTAGGGGTTGTTCAATCTCTTATTAATCAGGGTCGGTCCTACAAACTGACTTTGGTCGCCGACCCGTCCGCTTTTTGTCGTCATTGCACAACCCAACCTTTCCTTCCTTCCTTCTATACCAGTATCCACTCATTGTTTGGTAATACACATGAGTAATCACCCCATGAGTAATCACCCGGTCATCAATAATTCCCGAATAATGATAGGCACGGGTAAGCAGGATCTACCAAAGACATTGTGAAAAAAAGATCATCGTCGTGCAGTCTAAACCAGGCCCTGCCTCTCATGATCGATACACTACACATTCACGTGACATTGTACATACTGTACATCTATCTCTACGGCCGTATATTATCACGGATGTGATCATAAGAAAGGCCACGACATTTTTGATTCACATGTTCTGTTTGAACTCTGACAACAAACATCGTCTCAAACATTTAAAACAATATCTTGCTTCCCAAGGTAACGCTTGGATAACCTATAATTATGCAGGTGATGTCTTTACCCCGATCAGGGACGTGCTCCGACGGCCTCCAACGCGTTTGGGCATTAATTTGCTTGGTAAAACTTGTCTGGATTTTACAAGCAACCACAGTATTTCATTTCGGTATATGTCCCTTGTTAACATAGACAATTTGCTTTCCTTCCTCCCCCAAGAGCCGAACGAGACGCGTATCTTATATTTCCGAATTCGGATCCGATTGCATATCTCTACAGTGCTGTAAACGGGCCGCAGCATGACTACCTCCCCATATTGCTTGTTGCCTCGCAACTGTGGCCTGTTCGGGTAATCTTCAATTCTTTCCTGGGACACGATCTTCAAGGACATCCAAACAACTCGTTGGTATAAACCGTGGAATTTCCGCAACAATCAGCGATGCCAGCGATGGCAATTTTACTCCAACGGCTAAGCGCAGTCAGCAAAAGAGGTATGCTCCGTTCGTGTAATGATCAAATCCATCCATGTTGAAGGAATATGCCGGGAGCCCTCATCCAAAGAACTGGTAGGATGACCCGACTGTGCCTCTTTTCTGCAGGACAAGCGCCGAGGTTTGGGACCAACCAAAATTATCTACACTCGTTACTGCAGATAATATGGAGAAGCATCTCGGGTCTGTTGCCAAGACTTCAGGGGTGGGAAATGGGCCTTCATGGGTGCCACGAAGTCAACGATAAGGCCAGTCACAATGCCGCCGGACGTGCTTGCCGAACAATCCGGGAGGGGTTGGAAATACCGTTGTAATTGAATTGCGGTACATCAGAGTGGGGAGTGAACTATGTGGTTTTTCTCATGACAAAATCAATATTAATGCCAATACCGAGGAAGAACACTAAGAAGGCATAAACGTTTGGCAATTTCTCTTCAGTACGTAAAAACTGCCTCAAGCACCCAAGTAATACCATCTGCAGAAGGTCCATAACCAACAAGTTGCATTGCTTCAGGCTTACTTTCTTTGGGGCTCAAATCGATTGCAAGGAATTAGATTGGATATAGCGAGAAAGAACAATTTGGTCGGCCTCCCACAAAGACTAGCATTATATTCCTTCTGACTGCGAGACTCTTGGCATCCATGTGCCGCAAACATCCAACGTCAGGAAAGCCATGTCGTCTCGGGATTTTTCAATGACCATATATTACAGTAGAACCTGGTTATACCGATCATAAAAAATCGATCTATGAATATCGGTAT
>JBBMOJ010000026.1:0-32394 GCA_038090695.1 Sclerotinia spermophila
CGAGAGATCTCTAGACACTTCCACGTGACCCTAGAGGCAGCTCCCGTAACAATACCATACTAAAATTTATACAAAACTGAATATTATTACTATATTCAATAAACTACAAATTATAGAAAGCTACAAATAAAAAATTACTTTTATAATTCGCTTTAGTTTATTCGAATCCCTAATAATATTTTTCAATCTTTATAATACTCCTATCTTATTCCAAAATTATATTAATTATATTCTAATCTACTTTGAGAATATTACAAATTATTAAAAGCAAATCTACAAAATTGTTTAAAAACTTATCGATATAAACTTACAAATCGATATCAATAAATACAAATTTGAAATAAAAAGAACGAAATACCTTAGTCTAATTATTACTTCAAATAATATCGAAATGGATTCTGATAAGATTAAAACCATTCTCAAATGAAAATTATTAATTAAACTTAAAAACCTTTAATACTTTTTAGGATTTACTAACTTCTATCAATATTTTATTTACAATTTTTCTAAGATTATAGAATTATTGAACTACTTATTAAGAAAAAAGAAAATATAGAATTAGACTAATAATTAAGAGAATACCTTTAAGATATTAAAACAAGCCTTCACCTTTACCCTAGTTCTTGTAATATTCGATCACTATTGCTATACAATTATCGAAACAAATACTTCGGATTAGGCTATAGATAGTGTCTTCTTATAATATAACAATAAGAGTTGATTATATTTAATTGTATATTTCTCCTCGAAATATAATACTACTAAATATAATTATAAAATCTATAATAAGGAATTACTTATTATTATCAAATCATTAGAAGAATAGAGATCTAAGTTATATAGAATATAAGAACTATTCGAAATTATTATAAACTATAAGAATCTGGAATATTTCATATCAACAAAAATACTAAATCAAAGGCAAACCAGATAGACTGAATTCCTATCTAGTTTCAACTTTCGTATTATATATCGATTTGGCTATAAAACAGTTCGTTCTGATATACTAAGCTAAAAAGCAGAAGATCGTTTTGTATATACAGATTCCAACAACAACCAAATCAAAAATCGATTATAAATAATTCTCCCGGAAAGAGTATTCGATATTATTATATTTAAGAATTTTATTCAACAAATAAATAATAATATCGATTTCACTACAGCTTCTATAGATATAATTATCCCCAATACTAATAAACTAATCAACAATCTTATTAATAAAGTATACAAATTATTCAAATTGATTACTATTATATACAAAACACTCTAGAATCTAATTACCTATCATTGATTATTATCAATCCAAAAGGACCTTCGAATCGCTCTACAAGATTATAAATTAATTAATAATAAAATCTTCTATCGAAATCGCTTTTTTGTTTCTTCTTTTACTAAACTTTATATATAAATTATATACTGAATATACTCTACCAAACCCACTAGATATCCTAACTGAATAAAAACTATTGATTTAGTCTTCTATATCTATTAATAGTTTAATATATTAAAGGAAATCGAAACTTTTATATAAGCCTATCAACTCTATTTCCAAATTAAAACCTTTTGTTTTACTATATTCGGATTTCTAGAATCCCTATTAGTATTATTTCGCTCTTAATTTGATATCTCTATTAACTATATTATACTATTACTAATCAGCAAACACTATAGAAAGAAGTATCAATATATTGTTATAATTGTTTGCTATCTAATAAAAATATATCATTTTATATCAATTATAAGACTATCTATAGAGGAGCTTGTTAATTGGTTTGTTAAGAAAGTTTATTATCTATATAGCGCTCCCAACAATATTGTTTCTAATAAAGATTCACAATTCGTTTCAGAATTCTGAAAACATTTATTGGAATATCTATCAATCGTTTTGAAACAATCCTTTTTATTCTATTTAAAATCTAATAATCAAATAGAAAGAATCAATATAATAATAGAACAATATCTTAAAACCTTTATGAATTTCTATTAGAATAATTATTGGAAACTACTGTAGTGGAAGAGCTCTAGTATTTTCTGTATAGCTAAGTGTGTGGGATTAAAGGTCCTATCGGAGGGGACCTTTTATCCCACACGTGGCTGGTATAATCTAACCTGATTCGTCGGTAGTATTACTAAGAAGACCACGTGATCGGCGACTTCTATATCTTCTAACAATAATTAATATAATTGGCTTCTGCTTATAGAGTTTATATTCAATAATATTATTTTAAAGACTATTAATATATCCCTATTCTTTATAAATTATAACTTTCATCTACAATTTAATATTGAGCCCTTTTTATTTATAACCCTGAACTTGTTATATTAAAGAAAACATGAATTCCTAAAAGCTAATGAGATTACAGATCGATTTGATCTTATCTTAACGAAATTGAAAGCTCTTACTACTCAGTCTATTCAAAAATACAAGGATTATACCAATAGGATTTATATTGATACTTCTTTATATAAAGAAAATAATAAAATATAGATTAATATTAGGAATATAAAAACTAATTGTTTAATAAAAAAAGGCAATAATAAATAGAATAGCCTTTATAAAGTTCTTAAAGTTTATAAATATACCTATTTATTATAACTATCTATTAATTTCAAGATTTTTCCTGTATTCTATAATTCATTACTCTAATCACTTTACTACTCACTTAGATTAGTTAATTAGAATACAATCAACAAAACTGAATCCCATCAAAACCAAAGCTATATCCTCGAAAGGAATAATAAAACAAATAAAGAAATCAAATAATAAGAATTCAATAAACTCCTTGACTATTATAATAAGAATGGATTTCATTATCAAATCAAATAGAAATATTACCCAATTGTTGCGCCGGTAGTTAGGAGCACTGTGTCATATGACTTTTAATATGTGATAGAGCGTTAAGGAGCATCAACGCTTCTGGAGTATAATATGATTCATTGTGATCCATTATATTGAAAGGTTTTAGGGATTAATATAATAAGGACAAAGGTCTATATAAGAGAATAGGTTTCATTATAATATAGAGCTTCGTATTTAAGAACAATTATTAGTTTCATTATTATAGTTACAAGAATTGCAATTAGTTACAATTATATTGAATTCCTACTTGAAGTTTAGTCTAAACCACCTCGAGAGATCTCTAGCTACTTCCATGTGACCCTAGAGGCAGCTCCCGTAACACCAATATTTTAATAATCTATCGAAAACCTTTATAATTAAAAAAATACAATTATTGCTTTTCATTTAACTAATCCAAACAAACTAAACCTACCCATTTAAATAAAATTCAAAAGACCTATTGATTCTAATACTCTACTAATACTAATATTAAATATATTTCTAAATCGAAACCGAAGTAAATCTAAAAAGCTCTATCAGTTAATTATTACTTCGAAAAAAGTTTATTTTAATTTAATAATAAAAATTAGAGTATTTTAATACTATTTTTGTTTTCCTAGAAATTATATATATTGCGATTATAGGACTGATTACTTTAAGTAAAGAATACTATTACAACACCAACTATATATTCTATAGTTGCTTTTATACCTCAAGTATAGACTACTAGTGTATTCTATTTCCTATAAATAGGACCTCTCTTTTCCATAGCCTTCTACCCTTATAGTATAATATAAGTCTTTACCCGTACCCTAACACCCTATTTATTCCTCCTTTCCCCATTTAAATCTTTTCCCATTTAAACCTCCTCTTCCTATTTATTCCTCCTCTCCCCATTTAGATCTTTTCCCATTTAAACCTTTTCTTCCCATTTATTCCTCCTCTTCCTATTTAAACCTTCTCTCCCTATTTAGATCTCCTTTCTCTATTTAAGCCTCTTCCTATTTAAACCTCTTTTCCCTATTTAAACTTCTCCCTATTTAGACCTTTTAGACTTCTTCTCTCTATTCGAATCAACGGTAATAACAACATTTATACGCCACCTATATTATTGCCCTCATCTTTGATTTCCACTTGTTTTCATTCTATAATAAATAAGTTTAACTATAGTATTAATTGAGGGCCCGGCTAATCTAAACGAGCCCACCAAAACTATTATAGTATTTTGAAATGAAGATATAACTTTTTAAAGGTTTTAGAAAAAGAAATTCTAAGAAAACAAGTAGATTCCTAAATTAAATCTCTATTAAATATTTAAATCTGTATGAGATTTAAATGATTTATGAAATTATAATTGAATTTTTAAAAAGTGCTTCTGTGCTTGTTTTGGTAAGGAAAATTCGGCAGATTTCGACCTGGCCCCCAATTAATTAATACCAACGCCCGGTACCAGTAGATATAGATATGAAATAAATATATCCACCTCAGTGCATCCACATGATATGCTGTGTGTGTTGTAGTATCCACAATCTGATATTCGACCAGATACCCTAGTTTTCGGAAGCACACATCTTGGTACGTATTGTAAGATTACCAACCTGGTGAATTAAACCATGGGATTCGTTCTATTCTTATCCATATTGTCTTCAGTCTTCATTGAAGGCGTATCGTAGATCAATCATCTATTCGAGATGCTGGAGATGAAGAAGAAGATGAAAATGGAAGTAGAATGATCTACATACTTGCCGGTCCCGCATTTGGTGACGCCTTTATTGATACCAAAGTATAATACTAAAATAAACCCCAGTGTGAGGGTTTCGATATCAATATAATTACATAATTATCAACGGTAATATCGATATGCACAGGAGATTTCACTAAGGAATCAATGTTAACTCTAACACCCAATCTGTTCTAGCTCAGGAGTGTTCATGAAACGTGAATATCCAATTAGCCGCATGCTAATCCTGCATCACCATGGCTTGTGTGTCTAGAACTCCACGCATGGTAATCTTACATTACCATGCTTTGTTTAGAACTCCATGCATGGCCATCTTACATCACCATGCCGCATTGGGGACCCTT
Source organism: Sclerotinia spermophila (assembly GCA_038090695.1). NCBI lineage: Eukaryota > Fungi > Ascomycota > Leotiomycetes > Helotiales > Sclerotiniaceae > Sclerotinia > Sclerotinia spermophila. The sequence goes on from JBBMOJ010000026.1 coordinate 4,925, forward strand.
ATGTGAGGTCTGTCTTGGTCTGGCCGCATAGTAGATGAATTCTATACGACGTACTTGTATATACTCAAAATTACCCCAATGAGCAATCACCTCCGTTCTTCTCCTCTTTGGATATTTCGAGAGAGATTGAACTGCCGTTCTCCACAATAATAAAGTCATATCGGTATATCCATCAGTGTGTGAGTAGGCTCGTCAGGCTCGGTAGAAGAGTATTAGACGACAGATGAGAGATTTACCCATACTCCTAGCACCGGAGGGTTCATGAAACACGGATTATAACTTCACGATCCAAGCTCACCCCAGATCTCCTGCTCGCAACTCCAGGTTACTGCCTATACATTCATCTTTGAGCTTACCAAAATGGGCAATAAAACCCGTCTCTGAATATCCTCCTCTCCGAACTATCTAGACACCGTTTCTCCGCCCCGTTCCCGGTACTCCGGACCAAAATCTCCAGAAACCTTCAGAATGACCAAGCTACTAGATAGGTAGTCAGCTCCGTCACCAACAACTTCCCTTTCTCCAACCGGCATCCAAGTGTTCGTGACACACACCGTGTCCATACCAAACTCCGAGATCTACACTCTCTAAAACCGAACGCCTTGTCCTATTGTGAGTCTTCATATTGCACCATTTTCTTCTCCTCCGATATCCTCATCCCGCAGCCCGTCCCGTTCGGAATTCACTGCGCTTTTTAACAAGATTGCGGCAGGACCAAAGGGAAAATCACACAATCTGTCGATCATCTCAGATGAGGTGTACCCCTGTGTCTTTTACCCCATACTACATTCAAAGCGAAAATTAGTGCAGTGGACTTCATTCCGCTCGACTGGAGATAAGCTGCAGGGTTTAGACGGGGTTGTAGAGGGTATCGGAAAGTAATACCGGGAGCTTTAAATCACAAATTGCGACGATTTTTTCGATCATACATTAACGGCAGGAAACCTTTTCCTGAATGGAGTGAAGATTGCGGTTTTTGTCGATCTTTATTTATGAAAGATTGTTTTTTTTTAGCTTATATCTATCTATCTACGAGTATATGTCGAGTTGAAGAAAAAGGAAAAAGAAAAGAAAAGAAATAAGGTTCTAGTTCGCTAGTTGATCCAGGTCGTTATATTGTAACACAAAATCTTTCAAGGATGAAAGAAGATGGAGTAGAAAGATCTCTCTTTGAAGCGTCCCTGGATTTCTTCCCCAGAAACGCCTCATCGTCATATTTTACCCTTCTCGCTGAGTGATATATTTCCCAAAAGAGTAATATTCGTTTTGTAGGAGAAACCCTCATGTCCGATATTTTTATCGAACTCTCATCTACGGTATGAGATCTACTCGAATATAGATATCTAGCAGTATGTACTGTGTAGACAGCTGACTTTATCCGTCACTGCTGCTCACGCCATGATCCCTAGTCTTTGGTTCTTGGGTTGGTATCTATTATTTGATATTGTGAATCACTGTCTGCTATCAATTTTCGTTCTACCATAACACTACTACTCACTAGCAGCTAGCTACACTACTACTGAGCGGAATAAAACGGCACAAGCCCTTTTCATTGAGTCAAAGCTCCTCTCCGTTTTCTTATTACCTGTCTAGTGTGTGTATTTCAAATACAGGATTCAGCCATTAAGGTCAAGTGAACTTGGTCCTTTCCGCGCACCTTATGGCTCTCGGATGATCCCCATATTCGCTAAGAGAATATATTTCGATTAAAAGAACCCCGGTCTCATTTTATTCCTCTGATAGCTTTTTAAACTTTCGACCCATTGTGGCACTGCTCATCTTATTTTCTGGCATTTTTGATGTTTTCGCAATGCGTTTTACAGAGTCGGATCGGGTCGGATGAGGGTTCGGTTTGGCTATACAGTATATTCAGTACTTGGTGTTGAGGGCGGAAGAGAGTTTTTTCAGCTGCTACTTACAGCCCGATATTACTTGTATATTCTAGACTTTTCCATAAAACCCCATGCTATTTCTTTTCCCCTATTTTTTCTGCTAGTGTGATTTCTTTTTCGCAGAAAAAAGCTAGGACTTCAGATTTGGAATTTCTCTTATCTAGCACAGCTGAGAGCTAGCTGCTAATTAAGGCTTAGATACATACATACTGAGATACTTTCCCACTCATGATAATCAACAAACGAGCCATCAATACTTGAAACCGCCGTCGATAATGTAAGAATGATTATCGTCGATGCGATCAGACAATGTGGAAACTAAAATAGTAGAAAAATTCCCACGTGGAAAGCCTTACGAGATTGCCTGTTAATTCCGCTTCGGGTGTTTCCCTCATGAACAATTAGCCTGTTCGCTTTGACCCCTGATATCGTATTGAATTCTTAGACTGAAGTGGTATATTTGTATTTCTCCGCTGCTAGTTGAAATCATTATGAATTTTGATCTCGTTTTCGTGGTTGGTTTTTTGAAAATGCATCACTAAACGCGTTAGATTCTACACATAGACTGATCGTAACAACTTAATATTGCTCCCCCAAGTATCTCCCTCACTAATAATCGTAAATGCATACTCACTGTTACAAGATTCTTTCCCCCCTCATTTTCCATTACTCATGGACTTCGATTCGCCACCTGAACAGTCGATCTACTCTCTAAGTCAGGAACACTTCTCTAATCATCTGGTAAGTACGCTAAGTTTCAGGTCCTCAACGCTGCATATCCAAAAAAATCCTTCGTACTGGACCAGTTTGAATAAACCCCTCCACCATCCTCTGCCCACCTTCTCCGCCATCCCCAAATCCACAGGTCCCCCGGAATACGGAGATAGTTTTCTCTCCCAAAAGCCTTTTACTCAACTCTAAACCGCAAAGCCACGTCCTTCTTGAATTCTGCAAAACTCAAAAGCATTTGAGCACCGTTCTCGACCCGTATTGTAATACCCCTCATGTTGATATATATACTAACCGATCAAGCCCCTTTTAATCCCTGCATCGCGACTATATGAAAGAAGTCCAACCTTCTAGAACAATTCGAAAGAACTCAATGGATGAAGATGGGGACTGAGAAGCGTAAATGACGGTAGTACTTATTTAAACTTTTGTTCAATGCGCTTCATCGACGATGATATTTGATCGTGTGGGTACCCGTAGATATCGGTGGGTTCGTAAACATTTAAATACTCCAAGTGGAAAATCCAAAACCCGACACACTGGTACTCGTTCATCAAAGGAAAGAGGAGGCGAGCCTACCTCTGTCTTTATTGCCTCATTAAATATAGATAGAGTTTTCCAAGAACTTAGCTTTCACTAACATGTGCTAGGCAAGATTTCGCACAGATTTCGCATTACATCAACCCCAACTCTAACACTCTACAGACCAATAGGAGTAGGAACTTGAGCAAAATGTATCAATCACTCGTTACAATGTATGGATCACTTGGCACTTCACTAATTATCAAGAACTCTATCTCCTTAAGTGTGATTATACTTCATATTGCAGATCTTACCGTTAAAGGGGTAGTTTTGCCTCTATCGGTAAATTCCCACCGGCACTTGATGCAATGTGATGATGTGATGATGAGATGGTGATTTCATGGATCATTGAAAATCCATAGAGATGATCATTGAAAGAGTATGGTGTTCGAAATGTACTTTGTGAATATGAACAATGTGTGCAGTGACTTAGATGGCATTGTTTGAAAATAGATCAAGGTCCCTTTAGTTGTTTTGTAAAGATTGGCGGGGTGATTTAAGGGTTTAGAACAGATTATCATTTGTTTGCATCAGGATGAGTTTCATTGTCACGGTATCACCATCTCACACTCGAATAAAGGGGATAATCCAATTTTGGATATTATGAGTGCAGAATGTCCTTTACTTCATGAAGCTAATATATATACAAATGAAGAAAGCCCGTACCCTGCAACCCACTTTGGAAACTCGGTACCTGTAAACCCAGCATCCAAACCCTTTAACACATAATCAATACAAATCTAGTCCTGTCGTGTATCCTAGAACTGGGTATAATAAAGCAGCCGATATCAACAGTGTAACTCCGTCAATGCCGCCTGTACCCCGACATGTGTAAACAAAACCCAGGCCCCCGTTCCTAACGCCCCCCTTAATTGTGTGGCTCCTGAGAGCGTGCATGCTGTGCCATCGATGGGTCTTTTTTTTCTAACAGCGCTCGTCAACGAATTTTTTCTTGCGATTCGAAAGCTACGACATACCCATAGTCATAGGTACAGCATAAGTCGACATGTTAGATCTAAATGCGACGTTTTGGTCCCACATTGGACCAGCTGACCCAGGAAATGTCCAGTCCTGTGTATATGGGGGTTGGAATCCGTGATTTGGCTGGAGTGATACATCATGGGTTGGTGACATTTGTGGCATAGATCCCATGGATTGAAGTGGCATCGAAAGAGGATACATAGGTTGAGACATGTGTTGTATTGGAGTCATTGATTGATGATTTGTGAATGATGAAGATACTGCGCCTGTGGTTTGAGGAGATCCGGTTCGAGATGCTGAATGGTGTGAATATAAGGATGCAGGAGACCCTGTGAGCTCAGGGGAATCTAGAAGTTGATTGGATTCCATTGGATTGTATATAGGTGAGAGTCCAGATGGTTGTCGTAAATTGGGTTGAGAGACAAGAGGAAATTGGTATCCGGTTGTCGAGCGATCCATTTCTATTCCTTCCAACATGCCTTCAGCAGGGAAGCCTTGCGCCGAACCCAACCTTTGCTTTTCGGGTGCAATGCTTGCTAGAGGTTGTGCTTGGCGGGTTGATGATAATACTTCTTGCGTGTCGGGATCGATATCATGTTTGAGTAATAACGCCCTCAACTCCTCGTTGCGTTTTATCAACTCATCGTAATATCTCTGTCGGCTCTCTAGCTTTTGAATTTTCTCTTCCATTTCGATCTTTTCCTTCCTTGCCTTTTCTCTAATATTTCTTTGGGCGTTGCGGTCGTTTTCTCTCTTTTTGGCTAGAGCAGTTTCGTTCATGTTTGCTACGCTTCTTCTACTCTTGGTAGCTAATGGTTCATGTTAGATATGAAGTGACTGAAGATGGATTGATTTGGTTTATGAAGATAATTACATACATTGAGCTTTAGTTACTCCATTCATTGTCTTGAACTCTGGCTTGGCGACAATGGAGGGTGAGGATTTCTCTTCCTTCATATTGGCTCTTGTATTGGATAAGACGACTTTTTGTTGGATAAGATATGATAGATATTGGAAGACTGAAAGATATGGGTGGGATGTAGAAAACAATGATCCACAAATAAGTGTACCCAGAGTACTTTCCTCAATCGTGCACTTGTATATTTCGGTATTTCAGTCTCGAACCACAGTGATGAGATGTTTAAGTGTAGATATAAGGAAGGTGCGCTTCTGAATTTGAGATCTCGAAGAAGGGTATCGCGATATGGTGCGTGCTTAAAATCCCCGATGAAGATGAAGCCAATATATCGACACTCGAGCTCTGAAAGTCTGGATAGTTTCCCTGGTTGAGTTGCGGGGCGGATGGGTCACATATGTATCGCTTGTAAATGAGGGGGCTCAAGAATAGTTTTATAAGTTTTGTCTAGCAGTAGAAAAGGAAAATTCCGAAGACGGATGGATGTATGTAGTAAGAAGGATCGGAAGAGGGAAGATTTTCGGCAAGTACGAGAGAGCTTTTCGAATATATACACTTTTACAATCAATTTCAAGTTACTTTGGTGCAAGAAATAGTCTTGATAATAGAAGCTAATTAAAAATCAGTCCCAAGTTAATCCATGGACTCGCAAAAGAACGGTACTAGTTTGGTTTGTGTAGACTCCGCGTTATACATCGGATATCGCCAAGGATCAGGGGGGGGCTCTATATTCCTAATGGCTCGTATAGGCAAAGTGTTGGTGGGTAGATTGATGGACAAAGTAGGCAAGTGGATAAGTTTTCGATTTTGTAGATCTTTTTGAAGAGGGGTGTATGGTGTATGTGCCTAGTAACTAGTTCTGTTGCGGTGAACACTTCGAACAAATAAATTTTTTTAACTCTCTATCACCGATTACCCTCTGACTATGGATGCATAAGTCTAGAGTTTTCTCAAACGCAGTTCTCACAGCGAATTCATCAATCTTACAAAGACATTCTTGTGTTACATGTGGTTGTTTGAAGAAGCCACGCTATTTTCCATCATCATTGTACATAAAGACCTTTCTTTTGCCGACGTTTTGCCTCACCAAGAAAATGATTGGTTGAGGAGGGCTGATTGGGTTTCTCTTCTTCAAAATAAGGTTTGTCTTTCTTCGGGGGCCCATTTATCTTGGATTATATTCCTACTGGATACGTATGAACCTTCGAAGACGTATGAGGCCGATGCGACTTCAAGCCACGAATTACCGATGCGTATCAATCTTTGCGAGTCCAACAGGATCCGAATCCCGAATGCTGAGTGACACTCGGCTATGAACCACTGTTGCACAGCATATGCGGTTGTGCCTTACATTGGTTAACAGGGTCGAGACAGGGCAAATACTATTTTCCGGGGCTGTTTTTCGACGGAGATACTTCCGCTGTTTCCTCACCAATAGAAAGGCCACCTGGTGCAAGAGACACGGTGTCTTTGTGCTTTTGTTCTGAAAGGCTCTCATAAATCCGATGATCTTCACCAGCTTATCTTGTCTTGTTACGAAACATAGTAGGATCGACTCTTTCTATAATGCTGCGGGGAGCCTGGACCTAACGTGCCTCGAGCGTGCTTGATATTCAGTGCAGAAACAGGAAAGTTAGGAGGATCTACGATTAGTCAATATTTCTTCCCAGTCGTCATTTACACGATTTCTTTTTCCAAGTCAATAGAGTACTGTATACTAATGGTGGTTTATATGATAATTGCGTGTCTTTTCCCCTATCAATTTGTTTCTGACACTGGGTGAATTGTAGATGTTCAAGAAGCGTGCTCAAAACTTCATCCAGAAACTTGCATGTTTGAATGCCCACTAGCCATGTGACAAGGCGTGAAGTGAAGACGTTTCACGAAATATCTAACTGTTGTGGCTCTACCGGGACTGATACATCCACATTAGCATACTCACGGGTGTCAAATTGAAAGGTAGGTAACTGAGATAGCACAACAGGGCCCGAAAAATGTATGCAAATCGACAAATTCTTCCCATTGTCAAGCTATTGTTGACCCCGTTACGAAGGGTTGTTCTTTCCGAGTTTGGTGGGAGTTAAGACAATGTAAGAGTTCCAGTATTTACTCATTGTATACTTAGTACTTTCATACTAAAAAGTAGTGTTTTTTACATTTTTATATTCCTATTAATCTCTAACATAATTAAATTAAACTTATCAAAAATGAGAAATAAGCTTTTTAATTAGTGGAATTTTATATAGAAATACATAAAACATTTTTCATTGATTTATTTACTAGAAATCTATAGAATCAAAAATAAAAATTATAAACTTTCAATAATAAGTCGCTTATTTTATATAGGAAAAATATTACGAATTAAAATTTTATAAATTTTTCAAATTTAAATTTATATAATTTCTTTAAAGAATTTTTGGAAAATATTCAAATTAGAATATATATAGAGAATAACCACATTGAATATTATTAATATAAATTAGAAAAATTAATGTGGAATTCTTATGTGACGAATATCACGTGTTACACACGTGATATCCTATCACACTAAGCGATATTCTATTATATAAGAGATAAAGAGATCCCTTAAGGATCTCTTTCCTCTTTAGCTTTCTTATTCTACTTATTTGACCTCTATGATATACTCTAGTATGTGATTGTGACATCTTTTGAAAAAGTTATTAAATATTTTAGTTTATATATATTGGTATCACCTCGGTGGTGATTATAACGTCTTTAAAATGAGTATATCTGAATGTATTATATTGTATCTATCTCTTCTAGATTCAGAGCTATAAGAGCTATATATACTACGATCGTGCGCTAGTGCGTCACGTGTGTATATTCACTCATATCGCAATAATATAGGAAAATCTCAATTTTGTAGGGATCTTATTATGAAAATGATGAGGGTGTAGTGAGTAAAGACTAGAATTCTTATAATTGACTATAATTTAATTAAATGTTTATAACCTAGACTCTTTTTCCATTCGTGAACTCGTAAATTATCGTAATAAAACCCTATTAACTGAAGAAAGTATGTTACAACGAGACGTATTGTGAAAGTTAAGTAGGTTGTATTATATTATTAAAATCTAAATGAATCGAAGGCTGATAAACACCTCTTTTAATGATTAAGGCAGCTAACTAGTTTAGCGCGCCTTCTGCTGAAGAGAATGACTATTGAGCCCTACGACTATAATCAAGACTCTAATTCTAGAATTAATTTCAGAGTTTAGAATCGTTTACAAATACCAAGTATATGAAAAGCTCGCTCTATCGTCCGAAAAAAAGCAAACCCCAAGCCTTTCATTTTTCAACGATTTATTAGTCTTTCCTTGTTTTTTCCTCTCGATAATTATAGCTATAAACTGCAAAATACTTAGTAGTAATTAGTTACCCTTGAACGGACTGTAAATCCGACTACTTAGCTGTTATTGGACAAGTTCAATAAAATAAGATTAGGCGAGACAAGCTCCCCAGTTTTCATTCGGCCTTCATTGAACTTTTAATACCTATTCTTCCAATCAATGAAGACGCTTTACAAATCATAACCCGTCGCCGTACGAAATTATGCTCACATGAAGACTATTCCTCATCGCGCTTCCCAAACTCAACTTCCGGGTTTCATAACCTAATCGGGAAACTCGTATCACCCTGAATATTTTGGAGATTTATATTCCTTTTCTCTTAGTTCTTGGACGCTACTGTATTTAGCATTCGAAAGGGTGTTGGTTTTTACGCAGCAATCCAAACGCTGGTTAGCACCATGCCCACATCTTGCAGTCGCCGGACCCAATACAAGGCATATTGAGCCTAATCGTATTTTGCTAAGAGATCGCAATTATCTTATAGTTCTTAAGTAGCGACCATTCCTTACAGTGTCCGCCTCCGACATCAGTCCAACGACGCAACAGATCTTCGTAGGACTATATAGTGATAAGAAATAGTTGACATTGAGTTTGTGGGAGATAGACAGAAGAGCAACGAAGTTTTGTTGTTAATGTCCTCTCTCGACTACATGTGAATATGGTTGCTTCTTCGTGACTTTCACGGTTTCCAGCCTCTTTTACATCAAGTTCAAAGCACATTTTTTTAACTTCGCAGCCATCGTAGATTAAGACAAAATGAAAGTATACATGTCATTGTTCTCTACAACTGAAGGAAAAATCAGGTTTCTTGCTAGTTGCTTTTGATATTCTGGTGAAATTTCAATCATTTTCTTTCTACTTCTCAAGATCTTAAACTTTCAATCCCAAGCCAATTACTGTTTTGTTCCAGTTTGCTTCAGTGCCACAATTCAACTCAATTGCCCACAAGCAAGATTACGGTTCTCAAGATGGCTGCCAATAAGGGGGGAGTTAATGGTGGTCTAAAAAACCATTTCATTGCTTTCCTGGGCGAATTCGTCGGAACATTTCTCTTCCTCTTCTTCGCTTATGGCGGAACACAAACCGCCAATCAAACATCTCAAAGAAATACATCAATAGTTGCAAGTCCTGATATAAATCAATTGCTTTACATTGCACTGATTTTCGGCTTTAGTCTCACCGTCAACGTCTGGGTCTTCTTCCGTGTTAGTGGAGGACTCTTTAACCCAGCTGTATGTATATCCACTTTGTTCTGGACATCTCGTTCCACAGTTCCTTGTTATGTTGCCACCGAGTATCAGCAATAGGCCCGAGCATAGAGTTTTCCGGAATTCGGGTCCTTGGTGGAGACAATTTCCTACTTGTTAACTAATACATGCAGGTCACATTAGCTCTTTGCCTTGTAGGTGTGATGGGTCCTGTCAGGTAAGTTCCTGACTAAACATCAACAATTTAGGGGTCCTCTCGTCTAGAATCCTGGTGACAGCGTTACTAATCCACCCATCTTGTACCATATGTTCATTGTCAAGCTCTGGACAGTCATACACTCACTAACGTCAAACGTTAGATCTACTTTTTTATATTCATAGCCCAGATTCTCGCCTCTATCACTGCTGCCGCCGCGGTTCGAGGCCTCCTTCCAGGAGATACTGTCCTCTGTAGTTGTGCACTGGCCTCTGGTATCTCCATCACACAAGGACTCTTCCTTGAGATGTTCTTCACGATTGAGCTAGTTTTTACCATTCTCATGTTAGCAGCAGAGAAAACTAAAGTTACTTTCGTGGCACCTGTGGGGATAGGGCTCTCGCTTTTTGTTGCGGAGTTGATGGGTGTTGCTTGGACAGGTGGTGCTTTGAATCCAGCTAGAGCATTTGGCGCCGAGGTTATCGGGGGATTTAGGGGTTATCATTGGATTTACTGTGAGTTTTCTCGTTCACTGCTTAGGTCTGTAATGGTTACATGTACAATGTTGGGTCCCTACCCTAGCTGCGTGAAACTATTTGGCCCACTAATAAACTACACACGGATGATCTCATTTTTACCGAACTAACTTATTCGTACAGGGTTAGGACCATTCATGGGGGCGGTGCTTTCAGCAGGTTTCTACAAGGTTATCAAATTCCTCAACTATGAACAGGTAAATGGAGAACAAGATCTGTCCGCTGAAGAGATGCAAGTGAACGATGAAAACAAGTCTCAAAAAAAAGAAGAAAGACCAAGAAAGCAACATCTTGCAGGTCTTTTTCACCACGGACATTTGAATCATCACGTGAATGCCAGGAACGCAATGGGAAATGCTGCAGGTGAGGAAAGACCTGTTTCAGCACCTTCTTACACTGGCACTTCAGTTCTACACCATGGATGGGACCATTCGACGAATGGACCAAGTACAGGCTCCATCAGGGAGAATGGAGATTTTTCGAGCTCTGCGGAGGTAGGAAGCCTCGACGGTATTATGGCAACACAAGAGCAGCCGAGAGAACAGTACAGGCTCAGCGGAGAGAGATATGTTCAGGATGCTAGTGCCCAGATTAGAGCCGGGACACCTTGAGACAGATCTTGGTTTAGATGGGAAAGCTATGGCGCTGCAGGCTTCGTATGAGATTTGTTGTCGACAATCTCTCCAATTGTTGAATTACGCATATGTACGATATACTGGCATTGCATTGGTATAGCATAGGCGCGAGGCGTGGGGAAACAGAAAGCGCACGCACACAACACAGAAATTAGAAACAGTAAAGCAGATCTTGCGCATCTGCACTTTCGCATGACTAGATGGCGTACAGATGGAAGCAGCCAAGCACGTGTGTGATATATAGAATACTATTGTTTAATTTTGATCGTCTAATTTTGAAATTTCGCGATGAGTAACCTTAATCGAAATGTTCTGCTTTCCCTCTAGCTAGGGATATACATATGGTGGAGATTATACCCTGTAGACATTATACCTGGTAGTTGCATATGCATGGGATATTGATTAGGAAAAGCGTCATCCCGTCTACCTGGAAGTAATTTGCTAGCCTCTGGAGACCAAAGGATGGGTGTCTTAGATTCGCGCTCTTTTTAACGGAGGTATCCCCGCGTCCTACTTTGTCTAGCTCAAGGGTCCTTGGACTGTGCAACCACTCTTGCATTTTCGATAACAATCTCGCATCTTAAGGCGTTAGTTGAATGCATAGCCTGAATGGACAATTCTAAATGTTTGACGATCGTGTATGTTTGTCGAAGTGGACAATGTCACGTTGAATGTCCACTCCCACTCTTGAGGCTTGTTTGTCAAAAAGTGGGATATTAATCCACTCTTCCCACTGCCCCTCAAGCCAATGGGTCAAACCGCAAAGTTAAGTCCACGAGCAGACATCAAAGGGTCTAGTGATTAACCTGTCTATCAAGCTTAAAGTGTCCATGGTTCGTTGTCAGTACAGCAATGCTAAGTCGTTTTATGACCATCTTTACTACAGATTTATGCCGTTATGTTATCGCAAAGAAGCTTTAATGTAACCTCACAGTCGATCTATCATATTCAAAATGATGATGTTTAGAGATCAGGTTCTTGCTTGCATTGCACGCTCACCGAGTACATATGCATACCTACCTACCTACATGCCTGCTATATGTATCAAAATTCCCAAAGTTTTCCATGCATGTGCGCGGGACATAGATATAGTCGAGTGTTAACTGAAGCACTCAATCCGGAAAGAAGGCACCAGTGGATGACTGAAAAGGGTAATTCTGGTTAGTGCATGTTGGGGTTTATGTGGGCAATGGAACGATGTTACCTCGATGGGTGTTCACGGTCGTTCACCGTATTTCCCTCATCACTGTGCTTGCGTACTGGACAGTTAATTTAATAAAGTTTTTCGAGTCGCTATTATGGCGTCATCTGATAATGGTCTTTTTTCGAAAGCGCAATGTAAACCCTGCGAAGTTTTTTCGAGACGCATTGATGGGAACTGAGTGCTGTCAAATTGTGGCATGATATTGACATTTGCCGTTATCCCGCACAGTAATGGCGAGGAAAAAGGCAGTCTTCATTGTAGTTGTCCACGTTATGGTTATTGTTGTTATCATGAGTATACGCAAGCTTCAACCCAAGTTCTTATGTCGCATGCTTTGAGGTTAACTTCTGTTCAGATCTTGAGGTAGGCAAAACAGCTTTCTCTAATTACAACTGGTCAATGCTGTATTTGCTTCAAAGGGTGTTTGTGAAAGCAGAATGAGGCGGGAAGAGAATAAAAGAGTCTGGACTTGGTCATTGTCTAGAAGGGAAGTATCGTTTACTTCTATACCATACTATCATGTCATACCCTATCATCCACAAATCTATGCCCTACCCCACCTACTACACTACCTCCTCAGTTCCAAGCAAAGCGAGCCTTACCCAATTCCTTGATGTGAAGAGCCAAGTTATCGTCTGAGATTATTCAAGGTGTTGTGGACCGTTTGTGCAAGGACAAACACTGCCAATACATACAAGGGGGGATGACTTCGGGATGCTGCGAGTTTCTTGATCTGTCAAGTAGTGAGCTAAGGAGAACAAGTCTTCGAGCAAGTCTTTTCAGTATTTCGTAGCTGTCTTTCGTCCCTAGGACATTTCTCTCGCATGCCTAGAACATCACACGAGTGTGTGTGGCAAGAAATAGTTATACGGTGACAACATATATGTTTAAGCGTCAGTATAGGGAAAGTACTGTCTCATTGTGCCACAATCTCGCACGAGGGCTGAGACTGTACCAAAGGGGCTTCAATTCTGCTCATCAATGCTGATCCCTAACATATAATCAGAACATTTTGACCTTGGCACCTCAAATTCTCTCTTCTGTCGATTAGATGTTTTTCGATCGGGGGGTCGTAGATAGAGGGTTTTCATTTACCCTCAACCCTTGGAAAGTTTAAGGGCGCGATCCACTTATTGGCATGCGTTCTTTAACTACTCATTTTAATCTTTAATGCTGCTCCTGACTTATTCCAGTTTCATTTCTCTGCCACGCTACTTTTCTTTAACATGAAAATATGCCGGCTACAAGTGAGAAGTCTCACACATGCCTCGTTCTGTATTTGAGGATTGAGTGGCATATTACAATATGTATACAAATTCGCTTCTTTCGAACAGGCCAGCATTGACGGCGCTCTTGATGAAGCTAGTAAACACTGAGCGTCGTCAGGTACGCATAAGAATAGGATCGTGAACCCAATAATAAGCCTATAAGTTATCGAGGGTATCTCTATATAAGGTGCGCAGCGTATACGGACAGAAAGACCAGAACCATTGTTGATGTTATAATCACCAAGAGCTTGAAAATCAGGCATACTTCAAGTTAGAAGATACTAGAATTACCAATAATTCATGACATGCAACACAATAGAATGTCAGTAATAATACTGAGGTTAGTAATGCCGAGGGTATCCGGACATGTGATACCATGAGATGCTGGAATAACCTTTGAGGCTAAGTAATGCCAAGAGTCTCCAAATCCCAGATTTGCAATAGAGCTTACACTAGTTTGTCATTTTCAAGGCGAACCTAAGTCTTTTTCAACCCTTCACTTTCTGGAACATGATCACTGGATCAAATCATGAGCTTTAAATTACCGAGAGATAGAGCGGGTGAGTACTGACTTTTCGGGAGGTGGATTCGGAGCAGTTGGAGTATCAGGAGGATGAATTAGTCGTTTCATTAAGATGAATGTGGACATTGGTTGTGGTACTTCGAATGGCAGTAAGCGCTGTTTTGACATGAGGGATAGTGGTGATTGTCTGACTTCATAATAGCGATTGAGGATGTGAGAAAGGGTAATGATGTAGTTTATTCGAAGGAGATAGCTTGTGGAAATACTAAAGAAACCTTGAATGGTTGTAAATGCTCGAGATGAGACTGAAATTTCAGAGATTGGAGGATTCCGCCGGATTGGTGGATTCAGGCTTCCCTGCAAACAAAGTGTTTATCTGAAGCTGTTGTTGTGATTGTGGATGTTTCTAACAAAGCCGTGTTGTTTGTTTTTACTTATTTTGATTGTCGCTAACACCCACAACGGTGCCCTATATGATCTGAAAGACCTGGCTTGCCGCGATGCCTGTACGGCTGAAACTTATCATCTAAGGTTCTTGGTGAATAAGCTTCAGCAAGCGATGTAGAGTGAGCCACGGAAGAAAAAGGGAAGGCCCCAAGGCCTGAATAGTCTAATGATATCTCGAAAATTGAGTAGTGAATTAGAATACCACCCTTCCCTCGTGGCTCTATGGCCCACTACATATTTATACCAACCTAATTTAAACGCGGATCAGAGCAAATACTGTGTAACATCGTTTAGCTCGGCTTAAAGCTTGTATTCTTCCATGCCTAAATTCCTTTCCCAAACAAGCATATAATGAGCAAGGGAAAAGATAAGCCTTTGCTAATTCTTTCAATTATACACTGATGTTAGCCACTCTACTTTGTGCTACACGAAGGAGCTAATGCTCAAAATGATCTGGGCTTAAGCTGAGTTGACGGAGGTTTATGCGTTATAAAACTTATAAGCATCGCTTGGTTCAAGAAACTAATTATTACCTGGTTCTGAGTTATAATTTAATCCAGCGAATGACAAGAGCTTCGAATTCCGCCGAACACCTACACATATGACCATGGAATCAAGCTTTCTGTTAATACTATCCAATTTTCCGAAAGAATACACTAAAGTTACAGACAATAGGGATTAGTATAGTAGATGCGATTTTAGCGACACTATGGCCTTACCTTGATCATAATGACGTTATTCAACTCTCCTAATCTTAAGACCTAAACACCCAAAACGTCAAGCCAAGATTTGCAATATAGATATCGCATAAGAATTATACTATCCCCCAGCACTTGCTTGGTGATTGCTGTTATCCCTGGCTCTGGACTTTGTCGATCTATCGGGACCCATGCCAGCCATATACTACCCTTGTGCTAGTAACAAGCTTAGTATATCGTTTAAATCTGACTTCGAATTTCGATCGATCTGATAACAAGGTATATTTTGAGTAATTTTTGAACCTTCTCTCCAGATCTACAACTAAATCTAATCTCAAAAATTACACAGAAATTCTTCGAAATAGAGAACGACGGATCAGAATCATGGAAATTTGAGGTGAATGTATATCTTTTCGGACCTTAGTTTTTCTTTCTCAGTCAAGCCTGCCCTAAGATCATTAGACCGCCCTCGAATCAACTGCGCTCGCGATTTCTCCTCTTGAACCAGCCATTGGGCCACTCACTAGACCATTCACGGAGTCACCTATCGAATCGTCTAAAAAGATAGTAAAAGAAACGAGGGGAGCAATTGAGGGGGTCATTCAGAACTTGTACTTTCCTTTACTGGCAGCTCGACATATGCTTCTGTAAGATATCCGGAGAATCAACTTAACAACCCTCAACAACAGCGTCGGTGAGACACTGATCTCAGCGTCGTGCATGGCATTCCAATGAAAACTCTTGTTTGGATTATTGGATCTCACGGTGAGCGTTTTGCTAGATTTCTACCTCCAAGTCCGATTCCCTGCCCACAAAGCTGCGCACCGGGATAAATCTGTGCTACCGTGTCCTCCCACTCGACCTTGCCTAAAACTTTTTAGATTCTACTTCTTAATTTACAAACTTTGTTTATGTATACCCGGAGCTTGAATCATCCAGCATATGCTGCGATCTATTCCGAGAGACAACGGAACAATAACTGGGGTGATGATAGTAATCCTATCCGAAGCTATTGTTGCAGTAATTCACTTTTCGGTAGACGTTAAAGACATCATCAGTAAAAATTAATCCCACCGAATTTGTGGTACCAAGGGATGTAAGCTTTGAGTGTGAGACGGTAGTTCCATTCCTGTATCTTGGGACACAACGTCGAACAACAAATGAGATGAGATGATAGCAGTGAGATGTGAATCATCAAATGATGAACAACATCATCTCAATTTCAAGGCTTCCGCTCCGTCTGTGAACTTAAACGCAACAACTGAATCAACCAGATAGGATTGTTTGGGCTAAGGGGCAATTACGCTCTTGTCATTGTAGGTCTATCTGACAAGGAACGGGTTTGAGATTACAAGACACCCATTCCCGCGTCTCAAGACTTCCCAGGATTTCAACCGGAAGACTCCCTCTCATCAAGACGGAGAGCCCGGCAACCAATGGAGATTAGACCTCCGGCGATAGAATTTAAATCCACAACAAGAAAGATGGTGTGTTGAATCTGTTCTCCCAACGCTAGGAGACGTTGGAAGAACATGCTGAAGGAAGAAGCTTTCTACTTGGCAAAAAAAGGTAAGAGTTTCTCTGCGCTTTCTCAATGTACAACCAATCACTGTATAGCACGTTATCATCCATAATAGTTGTATTCCAAACTTCAACCGTCGTGACCTTGAGTGCTAATTGAAATAAACATTATTTAACACCCACAGCGATTTTTCCATGACCAATATTACTAGTCATAGTACCCTGAGGCATCCAGCCAGTAAAATTATTTTCCAATATTTTGAAACCTTTTCCTTAACCCGGATATACCTTCAAAGTCATGTGCAGAACTTGGCTAGTTCAAAAAAACTCGTTTCATCCGCTAACGAGAGAAGCGTATGGAGAAGTGTAAAAGTACGAACATCACCCACGATAATCGAACACTAAGCACAACAGTAAACGGCATACAAGCTTACTTCAATGAGGAGGTAGTTATTGATTGCGAAGTATAGTTTCGACTCTTTGATGATGGGATTATAAATTTCGACAGTAAGCAGTAAAAGATTCCAAAGGAAATTGCAGAATGAGCTGGTAGATCTGACTGTAAATAAGATCGAATTGCGGAACGAATAGCGACAATTAGACGAAGGCTATTACTTCGGAATTGTAACACAGAAAATTAAGCGCCCTGTACCAGTAGATGTGGACCTAGATGAAGCCATTTCCTTTCTCCATACTTAGGTTATTTTGGATATCAATGTGTATACTTTGATGGCATCTGCTTTATGCACTAGCCTTACAACAATTCGAACTCAGTTCATGACCCAACAAAGAAGGTCTTACGGCTGGTTGCTTCCACAAAGCAGTAAGATGAGATGATTCCCTACCACAGTACCAAGATGCCATCATGATCCCATGAACTTTCAATGGTCTATCGTTCCATGGTATAAAGATGCTTGAATTTGAAAGGGTAAAGAGTTTATAAACTTGTGGCTCAGTAAGGAGACTGGTGAATGAGGGTAGAAAATGGAAGGAGAGTATCCGGAGATAAGCTTTTCGTCCCTGATGAATAAAATCTTTTAAAATACCACAGGCATATGGACAGTCGGTAGTGAGGAAGACAAATTATTGAGAGAGAGGGTAGCGACACTGTGACAGTGACAATGAACGAGACAATAAAAAGGATAGTCGTTAATGAAAAAGAGGCTGGTGGGCAGTGACAGCAAAAGAAGATCAATAGGAAGTTACACACAGGCATCTCTGAGGTTGTGGTATACAGTGCGCAAGGCGTTTGGGATGTTCAGATTTTGTGATGGGCATCTTGTTATCTTTCATTGTTATGTTAGACTTCAGTAACTACTGAACATATATACATGAATGATTGGGCGGAATCACAGGTTACAGCGGGAAGAAGTGAGTGGCATTCTTTTAAAAACAATGGAGATGATTCATTGTTCTGATTGAATGAGATGTAGGCTTTGATACCAGAGAGATTCCCGATTGCCATGAGAAGAAAAAGAAATAGGAGTAGAATGTTTGCAATGCTGATCCTTTGGTAGTTGTTGAAATGACATCAGAGTGATAAAGACATTGCCTGTGGAACAATCGGCACTTCAGGCAAAATCGTGGGATATTGCCCAGAGGCTTTGGCACCATATTCACACAATAAACTCGTAAACGGAATGGGATGTTTGTTTTGCGCCCACAAACCATATCCATGAAAGTACCTTTGCCCACGGAAGGCATTGTTTGCATTACTACATTAAAGAATCGCTTGTCAAAATTAACCGGCGCCAAGCGTCTACCCGCCCATATCATCGGTGTGCGCCGACAGAATGAAATCGCAAAAATCATCAAGGAAATATCATAGCATGAGTAAAATAAATTGATATGTTGCCGACAGCATATCCACTGGTGAAAGGTGCATTGAGGCTGCCTTTCGGTGCGATTGCTTGGTTCTACCGCATAATCATTTCATTGATCCATCATTTTTGACGCTGTGTAATACTTATATACGCGCGAGCTGCCCCTTCCTCTTTTTTGATTGGTTAGCCTTTTCTTCTGTAACACGAATATGGAGGACGCACGCCAAGCTTCCAACGTACAACTTCAGAGTTCTGATCACGAAGAACTTATTGAAGAACGGTCCGAAGAGAAATCTCCAATCACTGAGGTTTGCGAAATTAGTGCTCTTGAGACTTCAGGAAGCGTAACTTCAGAGGAAGGTTTTTCTGATATCGACGCGCGGTCAGACGAAAACTCTCCTTCCAAAGAAAGTCATCACAGCGAGGTTACTCAGCATACTCCAGGTAACAATTCCACAGGAAAGAAAAGTCAGGAGAATGAGCTTCTCAGTTCGCATGGTCTTGGCTTGCAGCTTCCCACCACAGATATACCCGAGCTAGAACTCTCCGAGCCTGAATTTCCTGGTAGTACGTCCACTGAGATCGAGGTTCCTCAACTTCCGAGCCCTTCACCTGAACCCATCGAGATCGACATTCTGGAAAGATCCGACTGCTCATCCGAGGTACCAAATCACGAACCTCAAGATCACAGTGGATCCGATGCAGACAACGAGTGTTCCGACGAAGAGCCCCGTCGAGCCCTCGAAGATTGGCAGCTTCGCAAGTTAGCAGAGAACGCACTTGACATTGCTTTAGATGTCTCTACTCCTAGTGCAATAGCACCATCTATAAGCGACTCAAACATCTGTAAACCCCGAACTCCGCTCCCCGAGCGTGTGTGGCACCCATCCTCAACCGATCCTACGCGAGCGAACAAACCGAAATGCCCACCATGCGAACGTAAAAAGAAGAGATTTGATTGTTTGGGAAGTCCTCCTTGTAACGAGTGTAGTAAGAGGAACATGACGGCCGAGCAATGTTCTACGTTTGCGTTTGTGAGACGACGAGGAAAGAAGAGGCTGCAAGAAGATGATGGTATGGTTGCACAAAGGGGTGGTAAAAGAGGCAAGAGGAGGTGAACATCATTTCCTGGACTTACTACTGGTGAAAGAAATATTTCGCGAAGAAGAGCCAGCTTGAGAATGGAGGTGATAAAGTTAGTAGCATTGGCTAAAATTGGTAGATTATGAGAGCCAATATGGTTTGATGTCATGCTTGACCTAGAAACGATCATTGATTGATGGAAAAATTTGTCACCTCATCTCAACTTCAAAGCCTTGTTATGTTCCTTCAGAATGTGTATATTTTCCCATCATATTTTTGACAGATATGAGATTGATACTGTTTGCGAAATCAAGGGCGAGTAACGGAGAACCTTTCGGCAGACTGCAAATCGAGTAAGTGCAGCATATCGTAAAAGAAAATTTTGAGGTCAAGTACCTCCATTTGTTATTAAAAAGGACCGATGATATCGTGCAACATGTCGAGCATTACAAGTACATGCAGCGGTATGCTAAATAGTAAACAGTGCTGAATTCATATCTGCCGATCATCAGAATGGCGGGACATGTTTCAATTGGCTATCGCAGAGCGAGTACGCACGCCGAAAGGTTGAGCAGCTAATACCAGATAAAAGTTGTGCCCTGATCTCAAAAATTGGTGCCACTGCATTGCAAAGCAATGAATGAAGTTGAACATTGAGGCTTTGGGTCCCGAGGGTGTGGTTCACTAATTCGAAATTTCAGGGCTTCTATATTGCGTACATTCATGATGTCCATGTGGATATTTGGAATACAACTATGCCTTATGCACAAACGAGGAGTATTAACTTCTAGAAGTTCCCGTTGCATAACCTTGCGTGTGTGGACAATCTATTCATCGTCCACTAGCCCAAATGAGATTATGTAGCGTCGCAAATTCAGCCGTATTCAAGCATCTCAGGGTAAGATATTCTTGTATCTGGAGTGAGATTGTGCCACCGATGAAGCACATTTAGGCACTCCATGAAAATGGGAGTGAGTCCGAAGCCCAGTCATATCTCTTAGTAAGGAGTATACAAGCACACCTATAGATCTTCTGCAGATTACGGGCATCAAAAAATTGAATCTCTGCATGATTGTCCGAACATTGCGCCTTTTGATGCAGACTTTCCTATTGGGCCATTCGTAAATCGTATTATTGTGACGTGAAGAAAAAACTTCCACCCCGTATCATCTACATTCAAGCTTTATCGTTTCCCTGATTTATATGTAATATATCGCGCAAGTATGATGATGACAATTGCTATGAAGGAATTGATGACGGGTAAGGCTGATTTTGGCGAGAACTTCCATGGTTCCCGGCCTTGATAGAACGCGGGAACAAATGAAATATTCTGGAGTCTCTTTAGAAAAACATACGTGCATATTCTGATCCCAAAGATAAGAAGAAGTAGACCCCATTAAAGTGTGGCGTCCCCATGGAGCAGACAGAATCTCAGCTTCCTGTGGGGGATTGTGCTGGTTCAAGTGGAGTCAACAGTAAGGATTGGAGAACCCTGTTTTGGCTCAAGCCACATCATGTCCAAAACAGGCACTGTACGCGAAGTATTCCTGTTTTGAGATGTATAACGCTTTTTAAAATCATCGTATGATTTGGGAATTTTTGAGATTCCGGCTCTTCGGTTAGGTTCTCCGTGAGAAAGTGACTTAATAAGCGCTAGTTCCTGTATAAGAGGGGCGGCACCGTGCTGTAACCAATGAAATGTTTCTTTTTTGATCCACACTCCTTCCTTACTCGTCGATTCGCATGACAATACATCGAGCAATAAGCCAAGCTTAGAGCTCTCTGAAAGCTTCTAGAGAGGTACATTCTCACGTGCTGGATCCTGTCTATCTTCCACCTTCCTGAGTACAAGTCTTGGCATGTCCATACAAAACGTCGGCCGTGGCATCTGTCATTGGTCATTTAGTGGCGTAAATCCTTGCTATACAATGTCCTGATACGATAGTCAGTTCGCCGTTTTCTTCAATTTGAGAGAGGGGTGCAGAGCTGCAAGCTGCACTGAAAAACGAGGAGATGGACCACTAAGATATAT
This sequence comes from Sclerotinia spermophila, assembly GCA_038090695.1. Lineage (NCBI taxonomy): Eukaryota > Fungi > Ascomycota > Leotiomycetes > Helotiales > Sclerotiniaceae > Sclerotinia > Sclerotinia spermophila. The sequence continues at coordinate 26,570 of JBBMOJ010000026.1, forward strand.
AGATGCTTGCGAGATGTGACTGGGAGCTTGCTGATACATGCCGCACAATATATTGAATCTGGGTGTCGGTAAACCTCTCTTGCCGTTCACTTCATTTACCCTGACCAGAAGCCTGCACAAAATTCCGCTAACATAAATTGCCCATGAAAATGATAAAACCGTGTCTATTGTTGGCCGAGTCACCACTTCAAGACAAGATTTCGCTTGTCGTTACTCTCGTGGATAATAACGGACCGACTCCTATCAATAACTGCGAGAATTTCCAGCTTATTCCAAAGACTCCAAGAAACAACCTTTTTCTGAAGATTGAAGCCGATAGCACCAAGAGTGGAAGGAAGAATTCCAATACTACCCACACAGAACCTGACAAAACTCCGTCGAGTATTCTTCCGGCTGTCGGTAAATTGATGCGGCAATTGTATCGGCTTCACGACAGAAACAATGTCACTGAGGCTTCCATATCCAAACGTTTACAAATTTCTCAATAATTTTTCTGCCCCTGATCAAGGGTCTCCAGAACAAACATCGAGAAGTCAAGGACTCAGAAAAAGTGGTCCGAGATCGAAGACGGGTTGTTCAACATGCAAGTAAGTCGAGTTAAAGTTACGGATCCACTCCATTGGGATTTCTTCGCTAGGGAATATTCATCGGACAATCATCAGATCCGTAACTGACTAATACAATATAGACAGCGACGTGTCAAATGCGACGAGACCAAACCACAATGCATTAGGTGCCAAAACCTCGGTCGCGAATGTGGTGGTTACGCTCCAGAGCAGATTGAAGATGTCTCAATACAAAATACAAACGCTCCAGTACCTATCCATCCACGACCGATGTCTGTGATGTCTTATACCCCTTCAGTCGCTATACATGGTGATCGAGTCGAACGAAGGTATTTTCAAAGATTCTGTGACAAAACAGCAGCCGAGATCTGTGGTTCTTTTGACCCTACTTTCTGGACGGAAAAAGTTCCTCAACTCTGTCACCAAGATGCGCCGATCAGATATGCGACTATTGCCTTGGGAGCTCTGGCAAAATCATTGGAGATCACATCGTCTCCAACTCGGCTATCACTGTCGGGATTTCCCCAAATCGATCATCATCACCTAGATGAACACCATCGTTTCGCACTAAGGGAATACAGTAGAGCCATTGCTTCATTGAGGATAATACTTTCGGACGGGAGAAGGCATTTAAGAACATCCCTTACAGCGTGCGTACTGTTCATGACCTTTGAATCTCTTCAAGGAAGCTACGAAGGTGCTTTGACTCATCTCAGAGGCGGTTCTCGATTGTTAGCAGATTGGAGAATTGCTCGAAGAGGTGGAAGCTCTCGGTTATCGCACGATTCATTGTCTGAAATCCAAGATAGTCTAGTCGACGATTTGGGCCGACTATTTGCTCGTCTTGATGTCCAAGGACTGTTTATTCCACCACCATACCCCGTTCCAAATCTTCTTCAAGATGATATGGACATCCCAGACGAGTTTGATAGTGTCCAAGAAGCTCGAGAAGTATGGGATTTCCTGATGGCCGCTATTGGTCAATTTCATACAAAATATCTCGTAAAGTCGCAAACCGAACCAGAGCAGCTATCCACACCATATTGGAACAGACTTCATAATCACTATACCACCCAGTTACTTCGATGGCGAAAAGCTTTCCAATCCGTCCATGCTGAAGAAGCACACACTGGAAGTATCTCTGCCGATGCAACACATATGTTGAGTATATATTATAACATCGCCACGATACTTGTTGCGTCAAGTGTCCCACATACAGAGATGCTATATGATGAATATAACCATCTCTTTGCGGAGATTATATGCAAAGCTCAGATTTTACTTTCTAGTCCGGATGACCCGAGTAATACATCTCGTTTCACTCTTGACATGGGAACCATCCTCCCTCTAGTTATCACGGCAGTAAAATGCCGTGATCGACGAATTCGACGACAGGCTATAGCGCTTCTTTGGTCTAAAGCGAGACGAGAAGGGCTTTGCTTTGATACCATTAGCGTGGCAAGGATCTGTGCATGGCTTTCGAGTATTGAGGGAGAAGGTATTCAGGAAGATGACCAACCAATCCCAGAATCATCCAGATGGATAATTTCATACTTACATCTGAATTCCGAAGAACGATGGTTGGCGGTACAATTGACGCTGAAACAATGTGATAATGAAACCCCACGGTACAGAGAAACGACATTTTCTTGGTAAGTGATGGATCCCAGGAGTTAATTTCGAAGGCATAGCAAGAGCTACATGATTTTGGACATGGCGTACGGAAAGGTACAATGACACAAAAGTCATTGATGTTACTAGACATCCTTCCAAAGTGATGGACTTCTCATGTCTTTGTTCGATGAATCATGATATATGAAAAGCAGTAAAAAGGAGCTGTCCGGCCAATTCTTTTCTGTTATACCAAAGCAAAATGGAGTGAGTGATTGGATTAGGAATCTCTTCTTTTTTGGAATGATAATATCTAACAATTTGTGACATTTTAACTCACTATGGTGCTATGGAGTTTGAGTCTGGTCTGTATGAGGTAGCAAACGGGAGGTACCAATACTCAGATTTGACTTTGTATATTATTGCGTAGTCTTTTATGGAGCAAAATTATCCCCTTCTCGAGGCTTCAGTAGAGGTTGATTCTTGTTTTCGATTGATTTTCTGTTGAGCATCGTGCATGAAGGTTGTAAATAACTGCATATTCTGAAGCAGGTACATGGCTGATCTTTCTCGAGCAAGAGAGGGTAGGTAAGTGACAGACTCTTTCGACTCCGCGGATGAGTGGAGAGATCTATCTATATGAGGTGAGAGAGGAACCATGTATATAATTGGAAGTTAGGTTCAATAAACACCAGATGAGATGCAAGAACACACGACAAAAGCAGGCTGACCACGTGATTGCCCCTCAATAATTGCCTGATACGTACAAGTACTTTTAATCAGGCACTAAGAAACTTTGCTCATCCAAGCGCTAATCTACTTTTGGGTCACCAAATATTTGCTTAAGCGAAAAATATCCCACACTTCCAAATTCTAATCAATAATTTCGAAGTTCTTGATCTCCTAATCGTTCAACGCCACCGACTTGCCAACCACCACCCAACGATCAATTCGATATCAATATGGCTGACGCACCAAGAGGCGGCTCACGAGGAGGTTTCGGCGACAGAGGCCGTGGAGGAGATCGCGGACGCGGACGTGGTCGTGGTCGCGGACGTGGAGGAAACAAGGACGAGGCAAAGGAATGGCAACCAGTTACCAAGCTTGGCCGTCTCGTGAAGGATGGAAAGATCAACTCCATGGAGGAGATCTACCTTCACTCTTTGCCAATTAAGGAGTACCAAATTGTTGATTTCTTCTTGCCAAAGTTGAAGGATGAGGTCATGAAGGTATGCGAAATCTACAAAAATCGCCTTTATGCGATTATGGAAATTTGGCAATGACGGTTACTGATGTAAATTTTGTCTACAGATCAAGCCCGTCCAGAAGCAAACCCGTGCCGGTCAACGTACCAGATTCAAGGCCATCGTTGTCATCGGTGACTCTGAGGGACACGTCGGTCTCGGTATCAAGACCTCCAAGGAAGTCGCAACTGCCATCCGTGCTGCTATCATCATTGCCAAGTTGTCCGTTGTCCCAATTAGAAGAGGTTACTGGGGTACCAACTTGGGTACTCCTCACTCCCTCCCAACCAAGGAGAGTGGAAAGTGCGGATCCGTCTCTGTCAGAGTAAGTACCTTGTGGAAATCATCGTGATAACTAATTTGCTGATTTTCTCTTCTTTTCCAGCTTATCCCAGCTCCCCGTGGTACCGGTCTTGTCGCTTCCCCAGCCGTCAAGCGTCTCCTACAACTTGCAGGTGTCGAAGATGCATACACCTCCTCCTCCGGTTCGACTAAGACCCTCGAGAACACCTTGAAGGCTACTTTCGTCGCTGCCGCAAACACATACGGATACTTGACTCCTAACTTATGGAAGGAGACCAAGCTCATCAGAAGTCCTTTGGAGGAATTCGGTGATTCTCTCCGTGCCGGCAAGCGTTACTAGGTGTGTAGTAGGCTTGTGAAAAATAATTCTTTAGTTTATGCAAATGGGTTTATATGGGGTTAAAAGCTAGGGTCTATAGCTATGTCTCAATGAACTGATTGCCTTCATTTTGATCTAAATGCTACTGTGATTGATTTTTTATGATATGAAGTATGGAAGTAAGGCGCAAACGAGCCGAAGAAATTTCAATTAGGAAAGCCAGAATGGCAGGTAGGAAGGATTCCTTGGAGCAAATACCGGTAGGGAAGGTGTTCCTTGACAGTTATGGAAATAGAGACAGCACTAGTCTGCAGCTGGGGAAGGAACCTTTCAAATCTACACAACAATAAGAAAAGCCATCTCCTCCCACTTCTCTTCTTTTCTCTCTCTCTTCAAACTTCTTCAACACAACACTCTCGCTTGATGCAATTTTGGTAAATTTTGGTCTCCGTCTCTGTAACCTTCACTTCTGCACATACATTGATGCAATTTTGGTCTTTGATACAGCCATAGCTTCGTTTTACTTGCTTCAAGCATTTTCACGTTCTTTCCAAGATCTTTTCTCGTTGAAATTATGCCTTCACGTCGACTACGGCGACCTGCCATGGTCGTTGCTACACTTATTGCCTTTTCGGTTCTCATACTTGTATTCATTGGAGAGGGTTTAAAAGCGTTTGTCCATAAGGACGGTGTTAGCTTGGGGAAAAGAGAGATTGGTTTCGGTCTTAATTGGCAGTAGGTATCAACTATTCATGCTTTTACATGGGCTAATTTACTTCATAGAAGAACAATCTCTACTCCATCCACTACAAGAAGTGAGATCTCGGGATTAAATGATTGCTCGCCTGACTCTTTCCACACTCCAACATCTCTCATTGTTGACCACATACAATCCCAAAAGCAAGCTATGGAGGAAGGATCTACCACAGTTTCTGCTATTCTTGCTCAAGGAACAAACACAGTCTCATTCGCTCTTCGAGGAAGATCTGATATGGTCTCCGTTATGTTGGCCAACATCAACAGCTTAGTGTCACATCCTACCGGCGTTAGCAACACTGTTCGTGATGCTACAGGATTACTTGCTATTGCCATGGCAAAGTCAGGACCAAGTGTCTCGAGTACATCAGTCCAGTCAACCTCAACTCCTACTGATCTTCACTCACTGGCCGCTTTTGAATTGATGAAAAAAGCAGCAGCATACAATATCCATCACGATTCTCATGGCGAGTCTTGTGATTGTGCAGCATGCGTCTCTCCTCCGGCAGCTTCCGTTCCTATAACGGCAGCTCCTCCTCTTCCAACACATGAGTTGATGCCTAGAGCTTTCATGGCAAGAGCCGAAACTGTCACCGTTACTGTCTCGTATGTGTATATCCTCATACAATTGCCTATTCTCATCTAACATTCTCACAGAGTATGCGCAGACTCGTCATCAAAGCCTTCGAACTCGACTGGATCAGGCAATCAAAGTCCGGCACCTGAAGAAGGTCCACAAAATCCCGCACCAGCTCCGGAAAATTCAAACTCCACTACATCAGGACCGAAGAATCCCTCGCCTGCCTCTAACTCGCCATCCTCGGGACCCAAGAACTCTGCGCCTAGCTCAGGGAACTCAAATGCAACGTCTCCTTCTAGCCCAAATCCCCCATTTGCTAATGGTACGAATTCTGGAGCTGGCAGTGATGGAGCCGCTGCAGGATCCGCTGCTTTAGGTGCTGGTGCTGGTGGCGCCCCTGCAGGATCCTCTGGTTTGGGTGTTGGTGCAGGATCCGCTGGTACAGG